>JACTTY020000046.1:2400000-3000000 GCA_014595695.2 Epargyreus clarus clarus
GTGCTTCAAGGCGAGCGTGCGCGCCGCGGACGGCGCGCTGCAGTACTCGCGCGGCTGCTCCACGCGCCGCGACCACTACCACTTCACGTGTAGGACCAACCAGCCCTCGGGGTAAGCACTGCCTACACTGCCTGGCCGACATGTGCGACGAGGCGCTGTCGTGCTTCACGGCAAGGCAACACTAACCAGCCCTCAGGGTAAGGACCATTGTGTCTGCCATACACACTATGGTGCACCGGAGAGGGCTAGCTGTGCAAGTATACCAGCCCGGGTACACCGGACTATGTGTGGAAATAGACTCTGTGTGAGAATACCTGTGTAGTTTTTTGAATCTATGCAGGCGACTGGTGCAAGATCAAAATCAATTCTTTCTTGTGACATGGTTACACTGAGTAAATGTAAAAAGAGGTTAACCCTAGAGAGTCAAATTCGCACACGAAGGGCTCTGTATCACCAAAGATTCATTTATTTTTGTATTTTTTCTTATAGCAGCCACCGTTCCAAACAACCTATAAAAAGTTAACATCTATTTTTTACGGTTCTCGAGATGGAGTCCTGTGACAAACCGACAGATGGTGGAGGTGGAGGCTTAGTAGTAGGGCTCCATTTTTACTCTTTGGGTTCGGATCCCTAGAAACTTGTATATTTGATATTAATATGTGTTAATTGTAAATAAAATTAATATTAATTAAATTAATACGTGTGTATAAGACATAATTATGACATTTATGATCAATAACCATTTATTTCTCACCACAGCCCCCGCAAGCGCCACGCGGGCCAAGTGAACATAACGTGTTGCGCTCACGACCTGTGCAACGGCGGCGACTTCCCGCCGCTGCCGGGCGACGCGGCCGCCAGAGCCCTGCCGGCCACGGGCTGGAAGCTGTGGGCCAGCGTGGCCGCCGCGTTGCTCGCTGTACTGGCTGTGGCCGCGTTGGCTGTGTTCGTGCTGAGACGGATGCACAGGTGAGAAACAAATGAACAAACAAACATACAAACAAAAAACACAACAAAGATTTTAATTCACACTTCTTCCGATAAGTTATCAAATAAAAATAACAGACTCTTCTTTGAAATAAGTGAAAGAAATATGATATTCTGCAGTGCATGATACTATGCAGTTGAAAAATAAAGAAACCAGGTATTTTTTATTTAAATCTCCGGTCAACCAGTGTCATTAATCAGTAAATAACAATTAGAATTTAACGTGTAAGCAGCAAATGAGCATGCAGTTCACAGCGTGGTAAGTGGTAAAGTGCTTCCTGTGCTGATAGTCGCCGCACTCGCTGATTTCATCCTGTGACTAACGCACAGATAAGTTCTGAATCCTTTGCCACACCTGAGGGCTAAAATGTCTGTCTCAAACATAAAACATAAATCAGTCGGTCAGTAAGTATGAAGCGTCGCCTGTGTACGGGGCAGTTCCCGCCGCTGCCGGGCGACGCGGCGGCGAGAGCCCTGCCGGCTACAGGCTGGAAGCTGTGGGCCAGCGTGGCCGCCGCGTTGCTCGCTGTACTGGCCGTGGCCGTGTTGGCTGTGTTTGTGCTGCGACGGATTCACAGGTTTGTTTACTGCTTTAAACATACAAATACACACACAAACAAACACAACGAAGATTTCAAATCGGACATCCTAAAAGCTAGCATATAACAATAGAAAACTATTCTTCGAAATAAGCGAAAAAAATCTAATTCTTAAATGCAAGATACAATGCAGTGGAGATATGAATAAACCAGGTAAAAAGTTTTATTTTTAATCTATGGTCAACCAGAGTGCTATTAGTCAGTTAATAAGAATTAGAATTTAAGATGAAAGTAGAAAATGAGCATGCAGTCTATCTTATGGTAAGTAGTATAGTGCTTCATTCATCCTATGATGGACGCACAAAGTAGCAAGCTTGAGGGAATGTTCCCTCTGATGGTTAGTGTCAACTTCCCCTTGTACATGTGTAACTAACTCCATATAGAGTAACATTCTCTACTGAAACCGTTGCGTCACAGGTGCGTTGGCACACCTGAGTGCTAGTACGGTTGCCTCAAACGTAAACCAGTCGGTCAGTAAGTATGCAACGTCACGCAGGTTAAGGGATGATAACTGTGCTGCTCAGGCGTTTAAAGTACACAGGTGTACTTTAAACGCCTTTTATGTATCAAGTCTTATGTTTAAGTAAAAAAGCATTGAGTCTACTTGGTAGTGAATGACATCAGTGGCACAACTATTCTTTTATAGTCTTGATGTAGTGGTAACAAGCATGTGGTCTACCTGATGGTAAGTTTTTTTTATAATATAAGAGTCGCAGATGAGCGTGCAATCTATTTGACGGTGAGTGGCCCCCGCTACTCATGGAGATGTGTAATCCTAATCAATATTAGGTAAGGTAAAAATCCTATGTGAGGTCTGTCACAGATGAACTGCTAGACCTGAGGACTAAATTGGAACGCCTCAGATAAGTATGACTTCCTTAGCATACCCTTCAAACCAGAATACAGCAAAACTTAACACTGTTAATAGACATTATAAAGGTAGCTTCTCCACAATCAAACTACAAAGGTTCTAAAATAAACAGTAACAAATACGAATTTATGTTAATTTATCAATGTAACATGTTCCCAGGTTGCGAGTGTCCCGCGCGGCGCTGTACAAGCTGGGCGCGGACTCCAACTACTTCTCCAGCAACGTCTACAACCCACAAGTCACCAGCGCATTTTATGAAGGTACGTGATAACCTTACTTACCATTCTTGTTATCTTGAATTTGTTATTATAGTAGGAACTAGCTGACCCGGCAAACTTTGCACCGGCGCAAAATCTATTTATCAAATATCGCGTGCTTAAAGGTAAAAGGGCCTATAGCTAAGGGTTAATAGGGATTTATGCTGAAAGGGCACATAAAATTTCAGCATAAATCCCTATTAACCCTTAGCTATATGCCCTTTTACCTTTAAGCACGCGATATATTTCATATAAAATATAGCCTATGTTACTCGTGGATAATGTAGCTTTCGAATGGTGAAGGTGAATTTTTAAAATCGGTCCAGTAATTTTTGAGCCTATTCATTACAACCAAACAAACAAAAAAGGTTTTCCTCTTTATAATATTAGTATAGATAAACAAGCTACCGACCAACTGAAAAATACTCATAAGTGTCGTAACATAAAATTACCTATTAATTTCATCTTAATTCAAATGTATACAGGGTATTTTTTTCAAATAGGCCTTCAGGGCCAAATCCGAAACTATAAGGATTAGCGAAAAATGCTGAAAGGTGTTATGAGGCCGATTTTGATAAAAACTAAAACTGCGTTCGTTTTTTAAAATGTCTTTTTCTCTAGCCGAGAATCGAATGAGTTCATTTAAAAAAAAAAATACACCCTCTATATTATTCCGCTATCTGATAGTGTAGCTTATAAGGATGAAATAGTTATGATTAAATAGTCTGAAGTAATGTTATGTGACAAACTAAAGGAAAAGCTTCAATTATAAAAAAAATACCTAAAAATCTCAGATAACTCGGTGTCACTCTCACGGCACCGGGTACCTTTCGAAGGTTTCGCCCCTCGAAAACAAAAAAAAATGGTATTTAAGATCTTTAATAAATAACTGCATTCACCAGTAATTAAAATGTTGATTACTCTTTAGTTCTAGTAATAAAGTCTGCTTATTTATCCTTTTGTCTCCAGGTGTGGACGGCTCCCAGAACGGGGGCGGAGTCCGCGCGGTGGCGGCGGGGGACTCCACGCTGCGGGAGTACCTGGAGAGCTCGTGCACCAGCGGCTCGGGCTCCGGCCTGCCGCTCATGGTGCAGCGGACACTCGCCAAGCAGGTCACGCTGCTCGACCGCGTTGGGAAGGTCGGTGGTTTGTGGATTCTAGGGTTCTGCACCCAAAGGGCAAATAAGGGAATTACTAAGACTCCGCTGTCTGTCCGTTTGTCCGTCTGTCACAGGGCTCTATCTTTTGAACCGTAATAGATAGATACTTCGACTTGCATGGCCAATTATTTAATATAGGTCTAGCAGACGAGCATGCAGTCCACCCGATGATAAGTGCCTTCTGCCGCCCATGGACTGCAATCACCCCAGATAAGATTAAATTCCTACCTGAGGTCGGCCACTGGTCATGCTAATTGACCGCGTCGGCAATAACGGTGGATTGTGGATTCTAGGGTTCTGCACCCAAAGGGTAAATACGGAACCCTATTCCTAAGACCTCCGGCCTGCCGTTCATGTTGCAGAGCACGCTTGCCAAGCAGGTCATGGTGCTCGACCGCGTTGGGAAGGTCGGTGGATTGTGGATTCTAGGGTTCCGTACTTAAAGGACAAATGTCACCATTCCTCCATTGCACCACTCGCCGAAGGATGAAGTTCCACTGTCTCCGGTCCTCCACGGTTCGGTTTGTGCGGACGTTCTTGCCATGAACGTGTAAGATGTGGAATGAGCTTTCTCCTGAGGTATCCCCGGAGCGCTATGACGTGGGGCTCAATACATTGACGACTCCTCTGGTGTTGCAAATGTCCTTAGTCAGCGTTGACTACTTTCCATCAGGTAGCACGTCTGCTTAATCGTTAGGTTAAACAATAAATAAACAAAGGTAAAAAATCATTAAAAAATCAATTGTATTAATATAGATGTTGTATTGTGTCATCAGGGTCGTTACGGCGAAGTCTGGCGAGGTTCATGGTATGCTGATACAGTGGCGGTGAAGATATTCTTCTCTCGCGACGAGGCGTCCTGGCGGCGGGAGACGGAGGTGTACAGCACTGTGCTGCTGCGACACGACAACATCCTGGCCTACGTCGGCAGCGATATGACCAGCAGGAATAGTTGCACGCAAGTGAGTGTAAAGTGTGTGGCCGGCACCCGGACTAGTTAAGCGGAGATGTGGGCTAGTCGCTACAACATGCATGTGCATGTCGTGCAGCCGACACCTAGACTAATTGAGTAGTGATGTTATCAACCGGAACAGCTGCACGTAGGCGAGCATGCGCTAGTCCCTGGACTAGGTCGCAAGCCCCCTAGTATATATGCTAGGCGTTGACTCCTAGACTAAGTGGCAAGTATAGTTACTATTCAAATCAGCTGTACGCAGGATTTAATGTCTATGATCTTTAGATGTCTACTTAAAAATAAAAGCTGTATATTTAACTTTATGGTTTCGAGTTGATTTGGTAAAATATCACTTGTAATTTTTTCCAAACACAGTACTACTTCAAAAAAAGCAAAAAAAAAATCGTTTATCAAAAACGAGAATAGTATTCCTAACTGTTTACTCGTAGCATAGTTATTTAATAATAATTTTATATATAAAATTCTCGTGTCACAATGTTAGTTACTCCTCCAAAACGGCTTTACCGATTTTCACCAAATTTTATATGCATAGTCAGTAGGTCTGAGAATCAATCTATTTTTCATACTCCTAAGTGATAGGGGTCGTTCACCCCTAACATTTTTTATATTTATATGGCAACACAACGTTTGCTGGGTCAGCTAGTATCTTTATAAGGATTGATTAACTTTCTTCATCCACAGCTCTGGTTGATAACCCACTACCACCCGCTGGGCTCGCTGTACGAGCACCTCGCTCGCACCACGCTCTCCCGCCACCAGATGATGGTCATCTGCCTCTCCATTGTCAACGGGCTGCTGCATCTCCACACTGATATACATGGGACACAGGTATGTGGCACCAATATCTATGGATAATTTATCTGAGATCATTGTAACTGAAAGATGATAGAAACCATGATTCATAATGATTTATTCGTAAAAAAGATATTAAAGAACTGAATTTGGCTTTTTTATGTAATAAACGAAACTATGCATCATTTTATCTGAGATCGTTGTATCTGAAAGATGGTAGAGACTGTGGTTCATAATTTATTGGAAAAAAATTTTTTTTTGAAACTGAATTTGGCTTTTTTTTGTAACAAACAAAAATTTTTCATTATGAGTGAGTTAAATCTCAGATACATCTGAAAACTCAATTAGTATTGTTTTCTGTCAACTCCCAGAGGTCAATCTTTTTTGTGTATTAAGTGCTTTTTCAGTATTAAGTGCTGATGTGTTCTTTAAAGAGAACATACTTATGCGATGTGTTATAATAATAATTATAATAAACATTTATTTCAGACAATATAGACAAAGATACAAAAGTATAATTGAATACAGAGGTCCATACTCTAATCTTATTTGTGGCTGATTACAGATGTTTATGAGCCGCTATAGTCTCTTACCACGTGCCCTGTATACTCACTAATTGTTACATGAATATTATAAAATAAAATAAAATAAAAATAATTTTAATAATGTTCCCAGGGCAAGCCAGCGATAGCTCACCGGGACATCAAGTCAAAGAACATCCTGGTGAAGGTGAACGGGGAGTGTTGCATCGCGGACCTCGGCCTGGCCGTGACCCGGGCGCACGTGGCCGCGCAGCAGCAACACAACCCGCGCCAGGGCACCAAGCGGTACATGAGCCCCGAGATGCTGGACCAGACGTGAGTGGATCAGCGGTATTATTATATAATATAGCAGGCGAGCATGCTGTGCACCTGATGGTAAGTGGCTACTGGCGCCCATGGACATCTGTAATCAACCCCAAATAGGATTAGATATTCCTACCTGAGGTCGGTCACAGATGCGCCGCTATCCCTGAGGACTAAGCTGAAACGCCTCTGAAAAGTTTGTCTCCCTTACCACACCCTTCAAACCGGAACACAGCAGCGCCTATCACTGCTGTTATTAGGTAGAAATAGGTGCGGGGGTAATGCCGCCTGAGCCGAACCACAAAGGGTTCTATCATCTTCGATAACTGTGAAGAATTAAATAAAAATAGAATTGTTTTATATAACCAACTAACACATGAGGTCATCAGGCCCTTTCTTTACTTCCGGAAACCCTTCATGGGTTCTCTAAGGCATGGGGATAGAAGAGAGAATATGCTGGACTCCTATCAGCTAAAACCCCAAGGAGTTCCATTAGACGCCCTTTGTCGGGACCACAGTTATGCTCGTAGAACTAGTTCACGGTCCCAACAGCATCATCTTAAGCCATTACCTAACTATAAAGCTATGGTCATATCAAGTAACTTAATGAAACATTGAAACATAATATCATGGCGATGTCACGTGGTTTGACAAGGTGAACCATATTGGTAGTTGTCCTATATTACAATATGTTTTGTTTGGACTGAAACGAAACCATGGCGTCCTGGTGAGGTATAATCCTTATACTTTTATTTTGCCAAAAGTGCTATAACTTTAAAATACTGTTCCAGCATGAACCTGCAATGCTTCGAGGCGTACCGCAAGTGCGACATCTACGCGCTGGCGCTGGTGCTGTGGGAGGTGTGTCGGCGGACAGGGCCTGCGCCCCGCGCCGCCGCGCCGCCCTTCCACCTGCTCGCCCCTAGCGACCCCAGCTTCGAGCTCATGAGGAAGATTGTGTGCGGAGACGGGGCTAGACCTGATCCCCCCGAAGATCCACACCCGGTGAGCTCCCGACCCTCTTGTGTGACATTAGACCCGCGTCTGCTGCCCCCAGCGATCCCAGCTTCGAGCTCATGGGGGAGATCGTCTGCCGGGACGGTGCTAGGCCCGATCCCCCTGATGACCCCCATCCGGTGAGCTCACAACCCCCTTGTATTTTATTTTTATAATATAGGAGTAGCAGACGAGCATGCAGTCCTCCTTATGCTAAGTGGCTGGCATTGACATCTGTAATCAATCCTAAATAGGATTAGATATTCCTACCCGAGATCGGCCACAGATGCGCCACTACCCCTGAGGACTAAGCTGGAACTCTTCAGAAAAGTATGTCTCCCTTCATACCAGAGCACCAGCGACTACATACCAGCAACCTCAGGTTCGAGCTCAAGAGGAAAATTGTGTGCGGGGATGGGGCTAGGCCTGATCCCCTGATGACCCTCATCCGGTGAGTCACCGACCCCCTTGTGTGACATTAGCCCTTCCACCTGCTGGCCCCCAGCAACCCCAGCTTCGAGTACATGAGGAAAATTGTCAACAGGGACTGAGCTAGGCCTGATCCCCCCGATGACTCCTACCCTGTGAGCCCCCATACTCTCTGTGCAACACTAGCCCCGCCGCCACTTCTATGTATGAAAGTTGGTAGTAGTACCCTTGGGGTTCCACTCCGCAGGCATCACGCCACACCTTCGTCGTCTACCCATTACTACCCACTACTGTTTACAGATCTCCACTCTATGTGAAAATGGCTTAGATATAGTCCACCACACTAGCCAAATGCGGATTGGTGGACTTCACACACCGTTCAACATGTTTTTAAATTTTTAGTATTAATTCTAATGCAGATTTACATTAAGTAACATTCACAAAAATAATAACAAATTCAACTATCACCCTTTAATTTTTTTTTTTTGTATTCATTCTAACGCAGTTTTTACATCAAAAGTAAGTGTTTAATTCAAAAAGTAATAACAAATTGTTGTTTCCAGACAATGGTGGGCATGGCGAACCTGATGCGGGAATGTTGGCACCAGAACCCGTCAGTCCGGCTGCCGGCGCTCCGCATCAAGAAGACACTCCTCAAGCTGGCCGCCAACGACAACGCCATCAGGCTGAACGAGGACAACGAGGTCTCCGTATGAAGACAACAAGAGGACGAAGATATAGCAGTGATAGTGACAGTGATATGGATGAAAATATACAGTGCATCGATGAAAGTGTATGACAGTGATTGAACATGCCAAGGACTATTGAAAATAATAAGGTCTGCTTGCGACAACTTCAGAGCGGTCTCAGTTTGGCGCGGACTGTACAAGAGGACGAAGACATATAACAGTGATATAGATATGATATGTGAATGCTGGCACCAGAACCCGTCGGTGCGGCTGCCGGTGCTCCGCATCAAGAAGACCGCCAACGACAACGCCATCAGGCTCAATGAGGACAACAAGGTCTCCGTATGAGGACACACAACAGATTGGTACAAGAGGACGAAGATATATGACAGTCATAGACGAATATATAGAAAGATATATAGAAGGTACAACAGTGATACAGAAATGAGATGTCAATGAAAGTGCATGAAATGTATGACAGTGATTTAACATGACAATGGCTATTGAGGACAATAAGGTATGAGGACATACATCTACAAATTGGTACAAGAGGACGAAGATATATGACAGTGATAGATGTAATGAAAATCTATAGTGCATTGATGAAAGTGTATGACAGTGATTTAACTGCTAGTCCGCTCTGAATATAGAAATGAATCACGTTGCCGTAGCAAATCGTATGACTACACCTGCTCGCGACAACTTCAGAGTGGACTAGCAGTTTGGCGCGGACTATACAAGAGGATGAAAACACATGACAGTGATAGACGTAATGACAGTGATATGAGGATGAAAATCTATAATGCATTGATTTTATGAAGTGAATGACAGTGATTTAACATGCCAATGGCTGGAGGACAATAGGATCTGTTTAAGGACAGACATCTGTTCTGAAGAACAGTGTCTGTTGAAGACAGGCATCTACATATAATGACGTAGGGATTGTGGTACAATAGTTAATTAGTACAGTGTATGAAGATGTGTGATAGATTTATATGTCTGTAACAAATCAGGTTGAGGACAAGTTCTAAAATATCTAAAAGGAGATGGATGAACCTTTAGATTTTAGTCTCCAAAGCTAGATATATGATTGGGATGTATAATTGTATAATATTGTAACAGGGATAGTGTATAAGTATGCATGACAGGTGTAATGATAGTGTTGTGTGTTATGGTAGAGTTAGCTGATGTTTTTGAAGGGTGTGGTGGTAGAACCCTTTGTGGTTCGACTCCGGCGCCACCACCGCCACACTTATTTCTGCCTAATAACAGCAGTGTTAGTCGCTGCTGTGTTCCGTTTTGAAGGGTGTGGTAAGGGAGACAGACTTTTCCGAGGCGTTCCAGCTTAGTCCTCAGGGGTAGCGGCGCATCTGTGGCCGATATCAGGTAGGAATATCTGATCTTATCTGAAGTTGATTACATATGTCCACGGGCGGCAGCCACTTATCATCAGGTGGACTGCATGCTCGGCTGCTACTCCTATATTATAACGAAAAAAGTGTCACCTTAATCCTCAATATAGCAACGCATCTGTGACCAACCTCACATAGGACTCCGATCTTATCTGGGGTTGGTTATAAATGTCCATGGGTAGCAGTGACTTACAATCAGGTGTTATATATGCTTTTAAAAATGAAAAAAAAACCTTATAATCTATTGTCAATGTTGTCATCTTCCATATTATGTAGCGTAATGAAAATATATTTAGTTATAAGTAGTTTTATTGTAAAAATGTGTTTATTCTCTGTATAAACTTAGACAAGTGCCCATATATTGTAAAAATAATGTTATATAAGTAAGTTTGTATTAAGTTCTCGCGGCTATGTATGGAAATAAGTTTAGTATTAAGTATATATATACTATAATATAGAGCTGAATAATAATGGGCTACTGAATGTGTTTGTCTTAAAATGTGCATAAAGCCCACTTTGTACTGACCACAAACATTCAAGATGTCGTAAGAATCGTGTGGCATGTAAGAACGTAAATGGACATAAAATGGGCATGACATAGATTAGTAAAGATACTTCGCCGCCTTGAAATTGAATGAAGCCACAAACGGCTTATTAGTAAGTTCATTTTTTTAATTCTTGACAAGTAAAAACATATTTAGAGAAAATTTACGAATAAATAACTAATACTGCGTAATTTACATAATTATTACAATTATTTCAAATATTTTAGGGACATTTTAGCACGGAGACGTGGCAAAACTTTTTTACGCAACTATTTCAATTCTCAAAACTGAGTACGTTTTCTCGTTAGGAGTGAGTAATGTTTACTAATCTATGGGGCATGATAACAAATTTTGAAATTCTCTTCTATAACGTACATGTGTACTGATTCCAAAAATCGTATTATTACGGCAATAAATTCAGTAGTAACGAAAATAATAGCATTATTAAAACAAATTATGAATTAAGCGCGAAAACGCTCGCGGGTGTCATGGCGTCCGCGAGTGACGTCACGCTTCGACAAGCCATAGAAAAGTTCAAGCAATATGGTGCCGAGAAATGACGTCATTCGCCCTGATTAGCATTTCAGGCAAGGTAGCCGACTAAAGTATTTTATACTTTTATTTTATTGAAAATATAATAAATCTTAAAGTTTATATTAAAACTGGGTCATTTTTGAGAATTCTTCTAACGTATTGTTTTAACTTAAATCATTGTTCTTTGATTTTTTATACTGTCATCATGCCCATTATCTGACGCATTCTAACTTTCCTCAGGTCTAGCAACATGTCTGTGTCCAGCATCAGATAAACATCTAATCTAATCTGAGGTTGATTGCAGATGTCCATGAGCGGCAGTAGCCACTCACCATCAGGTGATCTGCATGCTACTTCTATGAAAAGGGGTTACAACCATGTCCTAATGCAGACACTGAATTCGAATTATAAGTAAATATATTTCTTTTAAAACGATACATAATACACGAAATCGTCTAATAATTTATGATTATTTTAATTTGATACTGTTATTTTACGATCGTTGCCATTTTAGTTGTTAGTCTTAAGTACAATGTGTATGATATGGTATAAAAATAATATCTTGTTAAGTAAAGTCTAATTTTAATGTAAATTTGTACATTGATTAATACTTGTGTTCGCCAATTATAAAAAAAAAACACTTTTTTATAGATAAAACAAGATAAAGAAGTCAATAGCCACAAAAGAAGTTTTACTTCTTTGGTATATTTAATAAAAATAAAATAAAAAATGAGTGTGCATCAATGTGTACATGTACAAATAGTGAAACTTTTACAAAACAAAAAAGGTATTACATAATGGTTGATATAAAATTTATGACACATAACTTAACGTGATGTTACGTGGCGCATCGTAGCATATGTATGAAAATGTTTTTTTCTGTAAAACTTGCAATTATTAAGCAGCTTCATGGTGTCGACTTTTACCTGTCGGTTTCGTAAAAATTCCGTAATATTTTTTCAAACGTAAAGTATAACTTCGAAAAAGTGTACAAATAAAATGAAAACTATTTTTTCTTGGCGAATTAATACGAATATTCTAAATTGTACATTTTGCTATACTTGTATAGTATTTTGTATTCTTATATCTTTTATTTTTTCTCAAAAAGGTATATTCACACATCGTCGTAGTCATAGAACAAAGACGGATTTGACAAAAATGCGTAATTCACTTTTTATCATATTTGAATAACATATTGTCTAAATATTATAACTGCATTACAGAAAAAAATCTATATATTTTAATTATCAATTAATTAATTAGTCTGTATAACGACGGATTTGAAATGCGCTCATAGTAAATGACGTTTGTGAATGAATAAATTGAAATGGCTGCCCTGTAAAGTTTCATTTGTTAAATCTGACTTTGTTTTACGACAATGACGATACGATAGTCTCTGAAGTTTAAAATAAAGCAATTGTTTGCTATAATTTCCAAAATATATTTGGATTAATTTGAACAAACCTTCATAATATTAAGCAAAATTAGTAATTACTCATAATTATACGATATAATTGTTAATATGACTTATAAATAGTATGAGTAAATAAGGTAGTTAAGTTTCAAAAGTGCCGATTAGTACTATAACATAATAACATAGTGTATATAGACATGAATACGTATATACAATATAAATTGTATGTAGTTGGTGTTGTGTACATAGTATGTGTAATTTATGTGTATGGCGGGATATATTAATGAAATATCTTTTTTTTTCATTAAAATTTTTTTTGGTTATGTCTGAAATGGCAGCATATTCTTTATACAAAATATCAATAATAAAAAAATTAATTACTTTTGTGGCAACTCAAAATTAAGCTCATAAATGGCAGCGTTTTGATGATATTTCGAAATGTTGATAAAATATTATTTTTCACGTATTAAATTATTATAGTAATGTTTTATTTTTCAGTTCAATAAAAAAATGATTTATTAGTGTTAAAAAATTAAAGGTTGAGAGCCACTGATATTCAGAATCTCTATTAATTAGATAAAAAATAATACACCTGTTATTAAACACACTAGGGTAAGTCGCCTTAACTTAGTTTCTAAGTTTTTTTTTAACTAAATTGTTAAAAAATGTAGGGTTCATTTAACTGAATGTTATATAAAATATTAATTAAATATTGTACTTTGACAAAATCTCAGTTACATACATAATCATATTACAAAAGTGAAAAGAAAAAATGTTAATGCATTTATTTTTGTTGCCATATTTTTTAAGGTGAACGAAATTTCTTATTAAGAATCTACCTACCGCCTCCATTACCGCATTTAAATTTGGCGCGAAGAAATGTTAAAAGACAATAACTTTTGTCGATATTAATAAATAAATGTATGTTTCAAATTAAAAATATTAACTCAATTCTGTAAATTTTCTAACCACAGAAAATAAAGAAATGAAAGTATAGTATGTTCAATAAAATACCAAAACTGCAAAAAGGTATATTAAAAGTTGTGTCCTTATATTTAAAATACGTAACTATAGTAATTTTGAGCATTTTTTCATCACAATATCGTATATATTTACAATAAAAGTCATGTTGTAAACATCATGCCTCCAAGAAAAGATCATAAAATTTTAATTTACTTCTGAATTAGCCCAGTACACATATTATTCCGAGGTGTTAGCTTTAGTCCAGCTTAGTCCTCAGGGGTAGCGGCGCATCTGTGGCTGACCTCAGGTAGGAATATCTAATCTTATCTTGGGTTGATTACGGATGTCCATGGGCGGCAGTAATCACATACCATCAGGTGGACTGCATGCTCGTCTGCTACTCCTATATTATAAAAAGATGGTACGACATTAATGTATTTTATATTTTCTGTGGTATAGAAAATGAATCCCAAATATTATAACTATTAAAATGTCCATAATACATCAATTGTGTTCACTTTACTGTACATATATGAATAAATAGGCTAGTTATTCTTAGTCGACTCAGATATATGGAGAGAATAAAGTTAAATATTTGTCTAAAAATTGTTTTAAAATTTCCCTCTTTTTGTGTATAAAGCGTTATTTTACTAAACTTTAGAGTTGCTAGCAAAAATTTCAAAGGTGAGTTTGTAGGAGCTATCTGACTAGGTAAAGTAAATAATAATCAGCTGGACAGCTTATGATAAAGGTTCTACGATTCCCTGTGTTATGCTGAAAAACTCATTGAGGGTTTAGCAATGAACTTTTTGTCGTATAGGTTTTAAGCATCAAAGTTATATATAACATTTCTATATACTGAAAAACTGTACTATTTACTATTGTACTGTTGTACAGTGTTCTTAAATGAAAATCAAATATTGTTTAAAAACATTTAATTATAAATTATTATATAAAAGCATACAAGACGTTAATAACTTAAAAGTAAGAAATGCACAGATTGGTACGTTGATCGATTTCCGACTCAAAAGAAAAACAGTACAGACTTCGTATAATAATAATACTATCATATTATCAAATATAATTTGTTGCACTCAAGACGCGTCAAACGATTGACGGGTCACAGTGCCGCTGCTGTTCTCCGCCGCTTTGGTATCGAGACTGGACGAACGCACTTCACTTAGCCTCTAATTTCGTTGGAAATATATAAAATAGAATATGTTAGAGCGAGATAGATCTACGTTAGTCTGTTCAGTCGTGGTGCTCGTCCTGCGCGAGCTCCTCCATGTCCTCCTGGTCGAACTCCGTGTCGTCCTCGGCCGTGGCCTCCTGGTACTGCTGGTACTCCGACACCAGGTCGTTGACGTTGCTCTCCGCCTCGTTGAACTCCATCTCGTCCATGCCCTCGCCCGTGTACCAATGTAAGAAGGCCTTGCGCCTGAACATGGCGGTGAACTGCTCGGATATCCTCTTGAACAGCTCCTGGATGGCTGTCGTGTTGCCGATGAACGTCGAGGACATCTTGAGGCCCTTGGGAGGAATGTCGCACACGGCGGTCTTCACGTTGTTCGGGATCCATTCCACGAAGAAACTGCTGTTCTTGTTCTGAATCGACAGCATCTGCTCGTCGACCTCCTTCATGGACATGCGGCCACGGAAGATGGCGGCGACGGTGAGGTAGCGGCCGTGACGTGGGTCGCAGGCCGCCATCATGTTCTTGGCGTCGAACATCTGCTGTGTGAGCTCGGGGACAGTGAGGGCGCGGTACTGCTGGCTGCCGCGGGATGTCAGCGGCGCGAAGCCGGGCATGAAGAAGTGGAGACGCGGGAACGGCACCATGTTGACGGCCAGCTTGCGGAGATCCGCATTAAGCTGACCGGGGAACCTGAGGCAGGTGGTGACGCCGGACATGGTGAGGGAGACTAGGTGATTCAAGTCACCGTATGTGGGGTTGGGCACCTTCAGCGTTCTGTAGCAAATGTCGTAGAGGGCCTCGTTATCTATGCAGTAGGTTTCGTCGGTGTTTTCGACCAGCTGGTGGATGGAGAGGACGGCGTTGTAGGGCTCGACGACGGTGTCGGACACCTTGGGGGAGGGCACGACGGAGTATGTGTTCATGATGCGGTCGGGGTACTCCTCGCGGATCTTGGAGATGAGCAGCGTGCCCATGCCGGAGCCGGTGCCGCCGCCGAGCGAGTGCGTGAGCTGGAAGCCCTGCAGGCAGTCGCAGTTCTCGCACTCCTTGCGCACGACGTCTAGCACCGCGTCGACGAGCTCGGCGCCCTCCGTGTAGTGTCCCTTGGCCCAGTTGTTGCCGGCGCCGGACTGGCCGAACACGAAGTTGTCGGGGCGGAACAGCTGGCCGTAGGCGCCGGAGCGCACCGCGTCCATGGTGCCGGGCTCGAGGTCGAGCAGGATGGCGCGGGGGACGTACTTGCCCCCGTTCTCCGCCGTCGCAACTGGAAACAATACAGTTTTTGTTAGTTTGAACGTGATTTAATGGGTCGTAGAGCCCTCGGTTCGTGTAATCATAATGTCGGAGTTAGATGGGTGACTGACCCTGACTATGCCTAAACATACATGATTTCATAGTTCAAAGGGCACATTAATCCAGTGGTCCCGATCTTTATCACAATACACCTGTAATGAGTCGCTCTTAAACTTAACTTAATAGAAGTCTTATATTATCAGTTTACTGATAGAAGGATATTTATCGTGCGAAGTTACCTACGCGCAAGTTATCATGAGCTACCAAGCATGACCTTTTCAATTTATACTAGATACTTAAATACCGAGTAGAAGAGACTTCTTATCGGTTTGTTACTGCAACATCCTGTGCTGTAGATATTATCATCGCATATTACAATTCTACGAAGCTGCCTGATTAATCGGCTACATGTCTGTCTGTATTCGTTTGTTTATATTCATACTTCTATTACCTACAAACTTTTATGATGTCATATTATTTCGATGGAACATAAGGTCTGTTGTATAGTAATTACGGGTCCTAAAGGTCTTTTTAAAGACTCGGACTCCGGGGGAGGCAGGAATAATTTATTTTCAGTCTTATGACTTTAACAACAGTTTTAAGCGATGTTGTTTTGGTTTGAAGAGTGGTAAGAGAGAAACACAGAGGCGTGCCAACTTAGGACTAATCCTATCTAGGGTTAACTTAAGATGTCCCATAGGCGGCAGAGGCTACTTTAGGACTGCTTACTCATACTTCTATAATATTAACATTTATTAAACATAACTTTTATTGAGGCAGAGAAAAGGAAAGTTAAACTAGCTAGTTTAAAGTGTGCAGATTAATAGTGTGAATGGTAATTCAGTGCTATCTTCTCAATAATTTAATACGAATGCTACACTGATCTGAAACAGGATTCGCGTGTTTTTCACACATTTTGCATTTTAATGGAGTATAATGGTAATATTGACATACTTGCGTTGCATTCAAAAGTATCTCAATATTACCATTTGTCTATAAAACACCGCGAAATGTGAAATTATGTTAATACGTAGTCGATTAAACATGAAACTATTTATTGTAGAATATTCAGCTTTTTCGTAATTTGGACAAATAAATTTCATTCATTTATGGCAGCCATCAAAAAGTTTACAGTTTTTAATGAATTTGGCGCTAAAAATATTTCGTCTAAAATTACTAATCTATGTCTAAAATCGACAAATGGCGATGACTAAAACAAAATAAAAAAAAATCGTTGTAAGACTTTTTTTAATAGCAACTATAAAATACATGTTCACAGATTATAAATTAATGTAAGCAATCTGTTATCTATGTTCGCACGTAATTCCGTTTAATTCAACACTTCTGTTGGGCATCTGTTCTGTGGTTTTTACAGGCGGGATGGCGGTCGGCGACCCCTTTGTATTTGTTAATTATAAACTGTTCATGAATGATCTAGTTGTGTTTCGATCGTGTATCTCAACGGAAACGCTGGTTTCCGTGTTTCAAGTGGTTTGTTTATAATCTGTTACGAGGTGTTAATGATTATGTGGTTGAATTTGGTAGACATTGACATTTGACACAGACTAAAAACAGCAAATGACTATTTTTTATTGATAAAAAATACAAGGATAGTACATAGATAGTAAGAAAACTTTTGAGATTAAAGTAGCAAATGGGCATGCAATCCACCCAATGTAAATAAGCATCTGTAATCAACCCCAACTGACTACACACTTCAAACTTTTCAAATTTCAGCGTTTAACTAAAACAGAAATAGATATGATGGTATGTAATCCATCTTCTAAAATTCGTTGGAAATAAAAAACCTGTAAAAATGCATTTATAATAAACAAACATAGTGAACAAACGAATGAACTAACATAATTCTAACAAAAATGGTTGCGTCGCCGAAATTCAAACTTAAACGTTACAGATTACAGCGCAGCGGGTCATTGTACCAATAAAACCTACTTAGCGGTGTCGGTCTGTCCGTAATTATGTTCATAGCACATAATTGTGGCAATTGGTTTTCGGGTACCTAGTACCGTTGGCTTTCCGTCACTGCCGCTCTCTTGACGTGACTACCGCCCGTTATTTATTTAAGAACTAGCTGACCCGACAAACGTTGTGTTGCCATATAAATAAAAAAAATGTTAAGGGTGAACAACCCTTATCACTTACGGGTTTGAAAAATAGATAGAATATTTGAAACTGCGATAGTAGCGAAGTCTGTCGAATCCAATGTGAAACATTCGAAAATCAACAACTACTTACGAATTAAAAATTAATTAAAAGAACCTTTTCCCACGGACTAAATTGTGAATCTAAGCCATTCTCAAGTCCCCTTGAACACACACAACAAATTTCATCAAAATCAGTCCAGTCGTTTAGGAGGAGTTCAGTGACATACACACGCACATGAGAAATATATATACATATAAAGATTACGTTTCAGTTTTAGAACCCTTCGTGATTTGATGTAGCACCCTCATGTCTATTTCTATTTTATACTCTTATTGGTAAGAACACCAGTAGTATCATTTAGTTGCCGTGTGCTATAAAGGTGATAAAGAAACGTCAAGTCATATAATGTTGTACTTAACTTTTTTTAATTTTCTAATTTCCCTCCATTTTTGATTTATGAAAAATTGGCTTTGATAAACACAGATAGACAAGAGAATGAATGTATAAAACTTCAGTTCAGTTTTATGAATGGATAAAATACTAAAAGCTATGTTTTATTTATTTATTTATTAATTTAGTTGCACCAACAAGGTATTTTATAAGTGTATGAAATATATTTTTTGTTTAATTATCATGTTAAAGTTATTATTATTGCCTGGATCTTCTCAATCGAATTGTTCCGAACCGGAAGAAGTCCGAAAAAGAACAACATTGCAACTCACAACTTGTCGTCCTATTCAAACATTTAATTAATTTTATTAAAAGTAGCGGCAAGTGATTAGTTAAAATATTGCAATGAGTGCAGGCGATGTAATTATGCAGAGCCATAACAGTAAGAGCGCAGTTAGTTGGCAGCGAGGCGTGGCGGCTGGCGGCCTGTGCTCTACCGAGGTGTCTAACGATTCATAACTCCGTGTTAGGAACAAAGATCATAAACCTAACATACTTTTTTTGGAAATTGGACAATGGATTAATTATTAAGTGCTTTATAGTGAATATTTTGGGTACACGGGCTGATTATATAAATATGTGGTCACTGATCATATTAAAGCGAGATATTCTATTTATACTAAAGTATAACTTGAAAAAGGATTTTAATAATATTATATTTAAGTAAATTTTAAGTTAATTGGAAAGAGCCTAAGATCTTTTATTACTTTGCTAGATTTTTTGCAGTTTGTATATATTTTTAAAGTAATTATATTGCATCTCAATATGTTGTTAGAAATATGTATAGCGCCATCTATTGGTGAGTAGCTCGCACAAAACTTATGAAAGTCTGCCGTTAATTACCACTTTTATATCGTTATTCATCATCATCATCAACCCATTACTGTCCCACTGCTGGGCACGGGTCTCCTCTCATAATGAGAAGAATTAGGCCATAGTCCACCGCGCTGGCCAAGTGCGTATTGGTAGACTTCACATACCTTTAAGTTTTTTTTTTATCTCTCAGGTATGCAGGTTTCCTCACGATGTTTTCCTTCACCGTTTAGCAAGTGATAATTAATTTATAATACGCACATAACTTTGAAAAATCAGAGGTGCGTGCCTGGGATTTGAACCTAGGACCCCTCGATCGAGAGGCCGGGTTTCTTAACCGATCGATGATTATCGTTATTATTTTATTCTTAATTTTAAAATATATATAGGTATCAAATATTTTTTATAATATTTGCGGAAAATAAATCTTCTAAAAGCTATTTAGTATAAAATCTGGCAAGCTGACATTTTATATTATTTTTAGAACTCTGTCTCCAGTCAATAAAGAAGAAAATATTTAAATCTATTATATATAATTTTGGACATTAATTAGTAACTCATTTTAATTTATAATCATTTTGTGTTTTTCAAACCTCATATAGGTAGAACGCACTGGTCTATTTATGTACATAACATCTACGTAATAACTCTGTTCTAGCAAATAAAGAATTTCAATTTTTCGTTAGATAGAAGGTATGGTACTACCATAGTACAAAGAAACATAGGGCTTAGAAGAGAAGAGAGTGGACGTGATACTAACCAGAGGCCTCATTATAGTAGACGGAGATACGTTCGAGCTGAAGGTCGCTGGTGCCCTTGTACACCCCCGCGGGGTCGATGCCGTGCTCCTCCGATATGATCTCCCAGAACTGAAACAAGATAGCCACTTTAGAATAAATGCAACACTACAAGTTTTTTTGGAAGATTGAAGTAATAAACGGGCATATTGTATAGTCCGCGCCAACCTGCTAGTCCGCTCTGAAGTTGTTGCGAGCAGGTATACAATTTTCTATGGCGACGCGATTCAGTTCTATATTCAGAGCGGACTAGCAGTATCGGCTTCACCTAATGGTGCCATCTGTGTGCACTACATTTTTGCAATAAGTAAGTAAATTTCATCTCATTTATAACAATCTACTGTTTCATAAGACTTCTTTAAAACAATGCCATAATCGATTGGAGGACAGTACCAATTTTATTCAGTGTACAGTGTACAACTCTTTAAAGAATATTGTTTTAATTGCAAAAATCTGCCATTACTTTTTAAGAAGGAAGCTTTCGTTGTGTATATTTAATATTTTATATGAATAAAACTGCTTTGAATTTTTAATACTTATAATTTTATTTTTGATAATACCAATTTTATTGTCCAGTATTTTTTATATCTAAGTTAGAACTTCACAGTTAAGACTTTTTAGGTTAAAATAACTACTACTAGCATTACTTTTATCCAGACATTATTTAGATCCCGTATAATAATAGAAAGCAGTGAGTCAGGCGGGGTATCTCGAATTTAATAATAGCCCTCAGAATAATCGGTCCCCTACCTACTCTATTCACTCAGGTTTTTTACACAAAGCAGTGTTCAGATGTGTACAGCTGTTTCTAACATGTTGGGACGTGTTATGTTTATCCTGTCTTTAAATATTATTTTAGAATTTAAAAGTTAAGCTGTATCGAATTACCCGTTTGCGTACAAGTTCTTCTTAAGAGTCATGTCATTTCGATAATGTGGATTTTATACTTTTGTAACCATAGATATACTACTAATAAAGACGTAGTGGTATACATATCTATGTTTGTAACTTAATATTGTAGACTATAGCTTATAAAAGCCAAAATTAACTAAAAATATATTTGTTTTCAAACATTTATTGGTGTAAAGTGAAACTATAGATTCTTACTGCAATTAAATTTGTGCAAACCGAAATGACTAATTAAATCATTTTAATTTACACGGCTTCAAAAATTTGTATAGTCTCAGGCTGAGTTTTCCTACCAATATTTTATTTACTGATAAAGCAATTGACTATATATCATTTAAAACTTATGACAAATTATATATTTTCATAAAATTAGAGCGCATCTCTAATTTTTTGAAAATATGGAAAACTCCAAATTTCTCGGTGGACTGAAAGTAACTCCAACAAGTTACAACCACATAATAACGTACTGTTTATTTTACTTTCTAGAAATACAAAAAACACAGCCAACGACCATTAATAACTTTTTCTAGTGCATCCTACAATTACCGGCAAATGACCGGTGGCCAAATTGCCCTGACCTGTCGCGTGCGGCCTGACGGGTTTTCCGATGGGGAGCCATTTTGATTGGTATCGATTTGTGTGGACAACGGAAAACGTGGCTAATGATACGCTGTGTCTGACTAATGCTGAAGGTTATATGATACAGGCGAGTCACGAAAAGGTTTTAGAAATAAATCCAAGTTTTCTGAAAATATCAAACGCACATAAATTTGAGTGGTTCTGTTATTTATATTTTTATTACGCATTTTGGTTAAGTTTAAAAGGACTAAAAATAATACTGTAATTAATAATTACTTAGTATAAAAAAGCGGCTTTCTTAGAAATATCGCCTATGTTACTCCCACAATTTAGATGAGCCCAACGACACATCATATGTTAAAATTCGTCAAACCACCTACACACGACACGCTAACATATTCTCGATATTACTTTTTTTTTATATAATATAAGAGTAGCAGACGAGCATGCAGTCCACCTGATGGTAAGTGGCTGCTGCCGCCCATGGACATCCGTAATCAACCCCAGATAGGATTAGATATTCCTACCTGAGGTCGGCCACAGATGCGCCGCTACCCCTGAGGACTAAGCTGGAACGCCTCGGAAAAGTCTGTCTCCCTTACCACACCCTTCAAACCGGAACACAGCAGCGTTTAACACTGTTGTTATTAGGTAGAAATAAGTGTGGCGGTGGTGCCGCCGGAGTCGAACCACAAGGGGTTCTACCACCTTCAAACCACAGTCTGGTAAAAACGTTTTTTTACTTGTTAAACATTTAGTCAACTTATTATTTTTGCATAATATGTACTTAGTTGGTATGCCTGTAATAAATAAATAAATAAATTAACTTATAAACTAACATTAAAAGCACACGTTTGGTCATTTATTATTAAAATTTCTAGACAAGGTGGGACATTACCACAATGACGCACCACGTGGTGGTGGTGGTGGTGTAATTTCCCGGCGCCGTTGGGTTGGGTTACCGTCGGTCATTCACTTCCCTAATTGCTAAAAAATCTAGCGTATGGCCACCAATACGTACGTACATGGATTATCATTTCTGTCAGAAAATGGTTCATCGTTATTATTGCTTATTAGGCATAATACATTAGTTTTATTTGAATATTTTGTGTCCTAATGATCAGAATTTTCCATTTCATTAATTTTAATATCGGGTATGAAAACTAAAGTAAAACTAATATTTATTAACTTAAATTTATTTATAACTTACTTAATAATATTTAAATGAATCTCCTTTATATAAGGTAGATAATAAGATAGTAGTTTTCTAAATTTTGTGCTCTGGGAAAGCTTGTCACAAAATGTATAAATGAAAAAAATAAGCTATAGCTATATATCTTACTAGCTGACCCGGCAAACTTTGTACCGCCTCAAAATCAATTTATCAAATATATTTCATATAAAATATAGCCTATGTTACCCGTGGATAATGTAGCTTTCGAATGGTGAAAGAATTTTTAAAATCGGTCCAGTAGTTTTTGAGCCTATTCACTACAATCAAACAAACAAAGTTGTCCTCTTTATAATATTAGTATAGAAGAATAATATTAATAACATGTGTTATTATTACGGATGGATAATACAATTTGAAGTAGTGTTAGACAAGAACTAAAGTATACTAGTCTGGGATATGTAGGTATTTAAATGAAACATGTCAAACAATAGCGCTAGGCTAGCCGCTAGACATTGATCGAAGGTAGACACGGCGGACATTTTCCGGTATCGGTTTGAACTAGGGCTGTCACCGATTAAAACTTAAGAAATATAGGTAATAACCATTTTAGAAGGTTATTTCGTGGAGACAACAACAGACAGAACGATTGAAGGTGGTAAAACCTTTTGTGGTTCGACTCCAGCGGCACCACCGCCTAATTCTGCGGCCGATCTCAAGTAGTAGTATCTAATCCTATCTGGGGTTGGTTACAGATGTCCATGGGCGGCAGTAGCCACTTACCATCAGGTGGACTGCATGCTCAGCTGCTACTCCTATATTATATAAAAGACGACAGAGATGGCAGACAAATGGACCTTTGGAGACGAAAGACACGTGGCAAACGCTTCGTTATGTATCCTTTTTTTTCATATTCATATTTATAATGTTAGTTTCTTAATGTTAGTTTATTCGTATTATTTGATCGCAATAGTATTATTATATGTTTACTTGTGTTACTTGATCTCATACGCATTTCGAAAAAACTTCTGACGATAACTTCAAATTATTAAGTTATTCATATTATCGTATTGAAATTCAATCTTTTAAAATTGTCATGAAAAAAAAATAATATACTTATTTAATAATAACCTGAAGTGCAACCAGCCATTGTCATGACATATCAATAACCCACCAAAAAGATCACATTACTTTTTTTAATTAAAAAAGAAAAACCTCCCTTCAACCCTATTTCGCAGACAGTTCGTCGGCTTCTCTAATTACCGGCCTGCCTAACATATAGCCTTATATAAATAGGCACCCTGGCTTAGTGGAGCGTTGGTGGGTTTATCTGCCTTTGGGAACGGACGGCTTTGTTCGTAAATTAGGGTGCTACGTCTAGATTAAAAGGGTTACTAAAATGGTGGATAATGAGTACTGATCCGTGATATTAATCTTTATAAATGTGTAAAATTTGGATATAAAAAAATATTTTATGTTATGTTTACCAAAATTCTCTAAAAATTGTCGGAGATCGCATTTGCGTTTCGAAAACATCAGAATTTGAGCAGCAGGTTGGCGTATTAACACACCAAAATCACTTTTTGCAAGCATCTTTTTTATTCACTGAAAATTTTACAGACAATTTCGAAGTCTCCCATTCTTCCTCCATTACCATAGACGAGTCAAAAATATTTAAGTGGGAGGAGGAGGAGGAGGAGGAGGAGGAGGCGTTTTTGCTGACATATTCGTATAAGTTACAAATCTTTTGGACCTTAACAAAGGTAATATGTAGCTTTCCACCGCTTATATTTTCATCAACCAAAAAATGAAAAGGGTAATTTGGACATCCATTAACTACAAGTCGATCTAATTGAATTAAATCAACATCTCAATGATTTAAACGACAAATGACATCTTGATTTTGTTGATATTCAGAACGGAGTCGATGCACCGGACCACAATAGGATTAAATTGGTGCTGATTTGATGAATGCGGGTTGAAAGTGTATTGTTGGCTTTCAAGTCTAATTCCAGATTAATAGGAAGGTTTCGACGTAATAAAAAGGTTTATAAAACCATCTGGAAACTTCGTATGTCGAGGAAGTTTTGGATCCGTCCATAGATACATATAGCGTAGAAAAAAAATTAGTGTATGGTTCCGTTCGAATGTCAATTTGACATAATCATACTATGAACTGTCAAATATTTTTTTTTGGAGCAATGATGTCAAAAGTGTAATGCCAAGATTTATTATCTGCAATTGAGTAATTGTTCATTTTTCGTATAACATGAGGAAAAAATATCCGTAAGACTGCAGATGAACTTTCCTACTGTAGGTATGTGCACTTCAAATTATTATAGGAATTGTAAACATCATGTTCTTTCACAAAAAAAAAATAAGATATAGCTTTGAAAACAAGAAGTGTTGCAGCATCTTTAATAGATGGCGGACACAGCGAACAATCTCGAAGATGCCGCCATTATCTAAAGCCTAATGTGTAAATGCGGTACATTATTTCTGACCACGTAAAACGAATTTCTTATTCGAAGTGGGCCACCGACCCATTCTCGCTACACTGCATTATTAATCTTTTGTTGGTCTTTTTATCCGCAATGATGGACAATTGAATGGACCGCCAATAAATACGGTCGATCGATAAACCCAGTGAAAGTTGCTCGTTACATCGCCACTCAGGCTTCACAAAAAGCTGTGAGCGAGACTTTGGTCTGTATAAAATAAATACAGTTCTTTTTAATACATATTTTGATCTCATATTTCAGCAATTGTGTAAGTTTCTTGCTTACATTATAGAGGAGGGAAAGTTAAATTATAAGAAATGACGCTTAGTTTGGATTGCAATATTTGTTTAACAAGTTATAAAAAAGATATATTTAAGTATTAATTTGAAAATAAAAAGCAAGAGCTTTTATAGTATTTATTTTTGACAGCTGTTTTTAAGTGTGAGTGTTAAAATTTCGCGCTATAATAATTTGACGTCTATGTTAAAGTGACAGATATGTAAATCTGTCTTTGACACTCTTATTGTTAATCTGTAATCAGCCAACAGAAAAAAATATAAGTATTCTGCCAAAATAAAGGTACATTTACTGAGACAACTGTATATGTTTCGAAAAATTTCCTAAAATTCTAACGATTTAAAATTCGAAGTATTATGGAAAAGGACTAATAATATATCTTTGGTAGATCAGGGCTCTTGGTTCTTGTCTTTGCGTCTACAGCACCTATAAAATCCTAGTTTTCCGAGTATAGAAAGCGTCAAATATTTTATCGTACAGCGTCCATTCTCAGACATTATTAACTTACCGGAACAATCGCGAAATACCCATAAAACGTGAGAGCGCGACCGGTAACACAGATTAAAAAATAAAAAGCGAGCCATGTAATTTGCGCGCGAATAACTGTAGCTCAGCGCTCAGCTAATGGCGCCTGTGTATGACAGAACGGCATAGAATTAACTTGCTGGATACATTAGACGACAGATTTTTTAAAGACTTTTTGGTTACTGTGGTTTACATCTTAGAGTTCGAATGTAAGGATTATTAGTTATTATTTTAATGTTAGTCTGATTTAGTCAGGTCGTCCCCCGGCCAGGTGGACCTACGACCTGAAGAAGACAGCAGGAAACCGCTGTATTCAAACAAAATAAAGAATTGAGATTTGTACTCTAGTCAACACCATATGGGATATGAGCCTATGAGTGTAGGAAGGGGGTGTTGATGTAATTACTATTGACATAAAGTCTAGTTACATTTCAATCGACCAGAAAAGCTGCTGCTATTAAGCAAAAATAGCTGTAATAGTTTTTAAATAGCAGTTATTAAGTAGCCGTTATAAAAACTTTTAATAACTGAAACCGTTTTGATATGAGAACGGTTATAATTCATTAATGGGAATAAGTTGTTCTTTCTTGTGTCATAAAATACATTCATATTTAAATTGAGACTAATATTGTGTTAATGTGAAGCCACATCGGGAAAAGCATATCTATAAGAATTCTTGAATTTTAAATAAAAAACTGCTGCTATAGACATACTTATTTTTTTATAATATAGGAGTAGCAGACGAGCATACAGTCCACCTGATGGTAAGTGGCTACTGCCGCCCATGGATATCTGTAATCAGCCCCAGATAGGATTAGATATTCCTACCTGAGGTCGGCCACAGATGCGCTGGTACCCCTGAGAACTAAGCTAGAACGCCTCGGAAAAGTCTGTAAATATTTGTATAACTTAAATAGTCGTTACAAGACGCCGTTTACAAACGTTTTTATAAGTTTCTAAAACCGTTTTTAGAAACTTATAAACGTACTTATAAACGGTTAAGTGATGTGCTAGTGAATGGATACCACTCCCAGAGTCGTAAATGTCCAAGATTTAGTGCCTGTTCCTTTTAGTTTATCTTTGGAAGTATTTTTAAATGTCTTAAATTTAAAGGGTTTTTGACTAAAATAGGATACACATAATTATTGTTTTTCTCGGATTTGTACTAATGAAATAACAAGGATATAAAGCGAATGCTTTAATTAAATACAAAATAATATTTATGTATTTAATTTCCTAAATAACTTTTACTTTTTGCTATAATAACACTTTCAATTGTACCGAACAAAGATTTACAAGATGTGATCTAAATAAGGGCTAAAATTCATACGATACGACGTATCAGTCAGTCAGTCAGCGGGACGTCATACCCTCCGGGTCTCTCATATGCTAAGGCAAAGCTAACATAAGGGCGGTGGGCATGAAATTTTGGGTCTCGAGGATACCCTCTTTGCCCGGGCAGATTCTCAGGTGGTAAATACCACCCGGATTCTTGATATTTATTCATAATAATATAATGTTATGTAAAACATAATAAAATAATGAACAAATATTAAAAATATCTATCATCCCCCTGTTGAGGGGGTGATTCGGTACTTATGCGTCGCTACCGAGCGGACGGTCGGCCTCCTGATGGTCGGAGGTCGCCAGTCCAGGGAGTTCCCGCGGGAGCGGGCGCCCCCCAGGTGGTCGATCGTGTCTGACGTATCATATCTATGTGTTAGCTCTTAGCCCTTAGGAGTAGGTATTGCATTCTGGCTGCAGGTATGACTCAAATTCTAATATCGATCACAAAAGCCATTGCCAACTATGACACTGACAGCTGTCAAGCAATCAGCATTCACTTTTTTTTATCTGTGGCTTTTTATTTAAATTTCCATAGATTAGTAAAGATACCTCGCCGCCTTGAAATTGAATGAAGCCACAAACGGCTTATTTGTAAGTTATTTTTTTGAATTCTTGACAAATAAAAACATTTTAGAGAAAATTTACGAATAAATACCTAATACTGCGTAATTTACATAATAAATAAATATTTTTTCAAATATTTTATGGACATTTTAGCATGGAGACATGGCAAAACTTCTTTACGCAACTATTTCAATTCTCAAAACTGTTTACATTTTCTTGTTAGGAGTGAGTAATTTTTACTAATCTATGTAAATTTCATAAAAAAATGAGATAATTTACAGAACTTAGCAGGGAGTTTATATACCGAAAGTAGGGTATCTATGTAAACATAAAAAGCTGTAGGAGTAAACGCTTGGCTTTGGTTGGAACCCAGTTCATAATATAACGGGCCCATTATATCAGTACATTAGAGAGTATTTCGAGTTTCGAACAAACACAAAGCCCGTTGTTTTTGCGACCGCCCGCCGCCAGTGACAGCGATGCAATTTGAAAATAGAACGTATCTTTTTTCTTGTTGCATCGCTCGTTGGCCGTTGACATCCGACTGCATCTTATTTTCGGCCAGTCTCCTGCAGTGTTGCCATATCTGGACGCTTAAATATACTGCCATCCAGTGGTCCTTAGGATTTAAAAAGAAAAGTCCTGACGAATGTTTTGAATGACAGTTCAATGCAGTTTTGAGAACATTTTGGGTTTATGTGACAAGTAAATATGAAATTTGAATTAAAGTAGACTTGTAATGAAAATTTATTTAATACTGTAAAACACGTAATCACTGTAAAAACGGTGGACGGTTTAAAATATTCTGTAATAAAATTATGTAAAGGTTATTTTTTTCAGTTATATCGTTTTAAATCCTTGCATTCTTCGTTTAAGATCTAACATTTTTTTTTTCATTGTACAAAGTTTACTTAAGCTACATATTTCAACTGTTTATTTGCCTGTTACGTCTAATTTAGTAGATTAATCAACAAATTATTAAATTAAAATTAGTTGTCCAACCACAGACAAATTTTTCAAACAATGGATTTCAGAAGAACTACAGGAAAAATACGAATAGTGAATACCAAATGCCGACAAAATGGCGCCACTAGGGCGGCTCAATAGGCACAAACATACTTTTAGGTCGTTTTACTTATCTTCCCGTACGACAATGGAGAATATTGTAATAAAAATACAATAAGATTTATGAAAATATCTCGAACAATAATTCTGTTTCTCTATAGACCTCAAGCTTTTATTTTCAATGCGATTATAGAAATGTCGCTCCAAAATTATGTATAGATAAATCTTCGGTTTGTGTATATAAAATAATCTAAGCATTTCTGATTGATCTTAGGAACAACGTTTGTCTTTTATATGACCATGGGCGGTAGTGGCTACTGAAACTCAAGTTTCAAACATGTGGGTGCTATGGATTAAATGTATAACACTTCATTTTGGGTCGGACGTTAAAAATATGATTAATCGATTATACTATGTTAGATTACGGTAACAGTGTCATTGCTGAATTTTTAAGGAGTTAATATCCTAAACTTTACTAATTATTATAAATACAAATAATTATAAATATGAATTTGATTTTTTTTGTTTACTACCCTTTCACGCCTTAAATCCTGAACCGATTGTCATGAAATTTTGTACAGAAAAGGAAATAGGGTAACTTATATCCCGGGAAAAGGTACCGATCCCGAGAGATAGACAAAAACCTCTGACTACAAGCGAAACCACGAGTAAAAGCTAGGCAAATTATGAGTCACCGCTGAGTCAGAACAGTGGCTGAACTAACGATTTTTTATGAATAATCTGTTGTGTATTATATGTTGGCTGAATCTGTTGTCATCATGTTGTCATGGTTATAAAAAAGTATATATCAAGAAAAAATTAATAGACATTTATTTGACAAGGGCGAGCACGTTTCGTCTCTAGTCCAATCATGATAAAAAAAATGATGTTTGTCTATGATTTTTGGATACTTACTAAAGATGCATATGTGCTCATTTTAAAAAGCAAAAGTTATAAACTGAAACTTCGAAAACGGATTACATTTTTAAATTGAATAAGGTTTTCCTAAGAATACTTTTAGAAAACACTTGCAGGAATAATTAACCAGTTTTGGCACAGGAAAATGAAATTATGCTTATCTTTGAATTATACTAACTTGAATTCAGTGGATTATTAACAATTTATTCATATTTCATATTATGTAGAATTAACATTATGCCTTTATTTTTTTATTCGACTTGATCTTCTTTATCAAAAGTTATTTCAACTTAAGTCAAACATTTTTTCTAACATAGCATGAAGTGTATGTGGAGCATAGATTAGTAAAGATGACTCACTCCTAACAAGAAAGTGTACCCAGTTTAGAGAATTGAAATAGTTGCGTAAAAAAGTTTTGCCACGTCTCCGTGCTAAAATGTCCCTAAAATATTTGAATAATTATTTATTTATTATGTAAATTACGCAGTATTAGTTATTTATTCGTAAATTTTCTCTAAAAATGTTTTTATTTGTCAAGAATTCAAAGAAATAACTTACTAATAAGCCGTTTGTGGCTTCATTCAATTTCAAGGCGGCGAAGTATCTTTACGTATCTATGATGTGGAGTGGAAAATTTCAGTTTACTTGAGCTTCAAAGATGGCGTTTTACAATTGACGTTATATTCTAAATCCTTGAGACTTTGTCGCACGCACAGCTCATTATGCGACGTTGTAGGCATAGGTTTGTTATAAATAAATTAGACAATATTCAGTGACTACAAGGAAGTGTAACCTGAGGCGACGTGTGGTGTGAGCACCGCAGCCAATATGTTACAACCTCAGGGTTCCGGGGTCAGCGAAACCCTACCAACACGTCCGGTTTTGCCTGTCAATTATTTTATAGTTCACAAATTTTATGGCATAGTCGATAAAAATCTGTGCGGTTTTCGGCAGCTGTTCTATTGTCTATGGTTGTTTGATGTCAGTTTATACGAACAAATGTAAATAAAGTTTAGCTGAAAAGCAAAACGAAACACTATATTAAAAAAAAGTATTTAGATTCCATATTCCATATTTCAACCATAGATTAGTAAAGATTACTCATTCCTAACAAGAAAATGTACCCAGTTTTGAGAATTGAAATAGTTGCGTAAAAGTTTTGCCACGTCTCCGTGCTAAAATGTCCCTAAAATATTTGAAATTATTATTATAAATTATTTATTTATTATGTAAATTACGCAGTATTAATTATTTATTCGTAAATTTTCTCTAAAAATGTTTTTATTTATCAAGAATTCAAAAAAAGAAGTTACTATAATAAGCCGTTTGTGGCTTCATTCAATTTCAAGGCGGCGAAGTATCTTTACTAATCTATGATTTCAACTTATACAAATATGATACAGATAGTTTTTAGTTATTAAAAGTTACCTAAACCTTATGTAATTTTAGAACTAGAACTTGTGTTATTTTATTTGACAATAAAATAAGGTTACCTAACATTTTTATTTGAAATCTTATTAAATATGTAAAATATTGATAAATATAGTTAATCATAGGTGCGTTGACTGTACTGAGGCACAAAATTGTAAATCAGCCGGTATCCACATCCTTCCAACTCAAACCTCAGAACTCCTTCATACTGAAAATAGATGTGGCGGAAAGCTATATTTTGTCCATAGATTAGTAAAGATAACTCACTCCTAACAAGAAAATGAAACCAGTTTTGACAATTGAAATTGTCACTGTCATCTATTTTCATGTTTAAAAATTTAAAAAAATGTAGATTTTAGATCATTTACAAATGAAACTATATTTCTCCGCGCTTTTTCTTCAATTTCGTGTTTTTGCACCACTGTACTACAAATGTCGGCATTGTTCCGCGTAAATTACACCATGACAGTAATTAAATGGCTGACACATTTGTCAGCCGTTTAAGTCATTTAATGGCTTCCTTCAATTACAAGGCGGTGAGATATCTATACTTATCTATGATTTTGTCAAACAAATTGTGAAAAGTTACAAATTTTTAATTCGAACCTCAAATCCACATCACTGAAGGTGAAAACTCTTACACAAGAAATTAACATTATAAGTATGTACCTGCTTAAAGTACTGGAAGCAATTTCTCCCATTAGCCTCATTAGAGCCCCATAATAGTTGTTAAAAAGTAATTACTCCAAATCATGACTAAGTGGTAGCTAATAATTTAAGTACCGTAGAGTTTGGTAAGGTCGACTTCTTACTACCGTGCCTTTTATTTAAATACTTTAAATAAAAACCGTTAGTAAGTTGGAAGTACCTAACTACTACTATATTGCTACAATAATAGTATTGTTAAGACTAAATAGGGTACTATTTAGTCTTAACAAGTTAGTATAAGGTAATTAATAGATTTTTTGGAAAAAATAGCTTCAATGGAAGTGATTACCCTTCCTTATTCGACTGTGGTGGCATCACCACACTGCCTTAGCCTTACAATAGCAGTGTAGCACTGCTGTTTTCTATTTTTTCAACGTCCAAGCACTTAAGAGTGGATAGATTTTACTTCCATAAAAATAGTAACACATGTCTACATACTGTTCTGTAATATAACAGACGTTGGCGGCCATATTTTAAAAACATCAAACAAAAACATCTATACGAGCTAATGTTTATTAAACAAACATTGGCTGACTGTAAACATTCCACCGCCACTTACGGTCTGAAAAAAGTAAGGAAAAAGATGGCGTCGGAAGCGATTGGCGGGAATTTATTTATGTTTAGAGTAACGTTAAGAGGTTTTAAATAGAGTAAATTATTGATGTAAATAAAAAAAACGTACAGAATGTTTTATAATTTAAAATAATATTAGTATTGCCTGTGTAAACCATCTTGTAACCAAAGTATTGGCACAGATAATAAATATAAATGTCATAATAACACCTAATTTCGTATATTTTTTAATATGTAACAGATATAATAAAATAATACTTTGCTTTCATAAAATTTTACACATAATTACTAAACATAATTATTTTAAAACAATACAACAAAAACAAACAACATTTTTTTGAGGTATTAAAATTAGGGTCATTTACACACGACGACGTTTACAAGGTAGTTACGATGCAGACAAGACGCTTAGTCGTAGGGTGTTAGGAGCCCCGATCCTACAATGACGTCATTTACCTATGCCGTGCTTATATAACGTAACAACTTGGATCGCGTCCAAAATCCTCATTTTTATCGAGGCCCAGTCAATAAACAACCCCTGAAAATAACAATTTGTACACAATAGCCTGTTATGGAGAGGCCATGAAAATTCTGACTCATACATAATTGAGTATGGCCCAGTAGGTAGTACATTTTACGTAATGTTTGTACAAAATTGTATTACAATATCAAAAGTTTTTGTCTTTTTTTATACAATATATGAGTAGCAGACGAGCAGGCAGTCCACCTGATGGTAAGTGGCTACTGCCGCCCATGGACATCTGTAATCAACCCCAGATAGGATTAGATATTCCTACCTGAGGTCGGCCACAGATGCGCCGCTACCCCTGAGGACTAAGCTGGAACGCCTCGGAAAAGTCTATCTCCCTTATCACACCCTTCAAACCGGAACACAGCAGCGCCTAACACTGCTGTTATTAGGTAGAAATAGGTGTGGCGGGTGGTGCCGCCGTAAAAAACCGTAAAGGGTTCTACCACCTTCAATACCTACTAAACTTTGAACCTAATTTGATAATTGAGGCTGCTAGAATCAGAGTGGCCTAACTGCATTTTAATGATTTTTGACCTATCTGTACTTTCGTAATTTAAAAATGTTGTATAGTCCGCGCAAAACTGTTAGTCCGCTCTGAATATAGAAATGAATCGCGTCGCCATAGTAAATTGTATGACTACACCTCCTCGCAACAACTTCAGAGCGGACTTCACTTCACTTTTAATTTTCTCCATATTGTAAATCATTTTTTTTGTATTTAGGCTACTCTGGTTCTAACAGCCTCAATTAGTCTATGCATTAATAATATTAATTCACGGAATGTAATAATAATTAAATTAAAATAATTAAATTAAATAAAAAATTAAATAAATAATTAATATAAAAAGTGTCCATATCTAAATAAAGGCTTAGGTCCATCGAAATTGGAGCCGAAAATTTTATAGTTTTTTGAAATTCAAAAACTTCAGTTGCGTTTCATTTCAATACGATTGCAATATTAATTCGTCGCCATTTTGAAATTTCATTTTGTAGATGTAAAAAGGCAGGAAATAATTAATTACTAATTAGTCAGATGAACCAGTCATTGTATTGCACTTAGCAATTAGGGGAACTACACACTGACAGTACGTTTTTAAATTAGTAAATTGATAATTACTTGACTGATTGTAATAATTCTTTCAGTATTAGAATGTTCCAATATTAAATTTGACAAATGTGTTATAACAGAATTTTTGAAAAAAATAAAAGAAGATTTGTCAATCGTGTTAAAAAGATCTTTATTTAATTAAGATACTTTAATTTTATTAGGAAGTAAACACAAATTACTCCGTAAATATTATATATTGACTATGAAGATTGAAGATCTATATTGTTAGCAATATATTCAAATTATTTAATAACGTATAGTATTATTTTCATGATGTGTTATTTTTATAATAATCGGTGCCCATTTATATAGTCACTGGCTGTATGGGTTATACCAGGGGTTCCCAATCTTTTGTAACCCGCGGCGCAGTTACAAGTTTAATATTCTTTCACGGCGCCCTGTGCCCTGTCCTAGCTAACTATTTGTCGAAGTCGAAAGAAATAGGTAACTACAATAATAGTAGTTACCTTAGGTTGATCGAAACGAATTTAAAACACCACAATATGAAATTGTACAATACGTTATTATAAAATAATTTAAACCATAGAAAAGAAAAGCAAGTAAAGTGGTAAGTACGAGCGAATGTATCGGAACAATTAAACGGAAAACAAGAATTTGAGAAAAAACAAAAATTAAATACGATAATATGTATTCAGTCAAATCAATGTGAAGGGTGAGCTTAGTTATCTCCTGCAGTTTTTCAAAGCGGGGAATATGACTTGACACTGCTATTCTCATTTCTTGCTCCATCCGATATTTGTTCTTTATCACAGCTACATCTGAAAGCCCAGCTTCACATAGATATGATGTTGCAAACGGAATGAAATTTTTTAATGCTTTGGATGTTAAATTTGGATATTCATTTTGAATCGATGACCAAAACGCCAATATTTGTGGTGTCCGATGATTAGAGGATCGACTCACGGCGCCCCTCTTTACTTTCTACGGCGCACCAGGGCGCCGCGGCGCACACTTTGGGAACCCCTGGGTTATACGATTGTGTGCATTAGCGTATTAAGAAAAAGAACGCGCTTGGCACGAGACTTGTATTTTACGCGGGAATAATAAAAGTTGTAAATTGGACCAAGAAAACGATAACGCACGTCTGTAGAACGCCCTAAGCGGATGGCCATCGACCTTCAGACGCCATGCGCCACCGATAAGCAAAAAGTTGATTAAATCTTCCCAAAAGCTAATTGCTAATATGCTTCAGTCATGAAGCTTGTTACTGGCCGGTTAATTATGTGTGTAATTTAAAATAACGCTGTTACAGTCATTCGAAATTCGAAACAATAAAAAACTTTATTGACATTCTGTCAACAATTTAATTTATTATCTGTGGTGTGACTAATTCCTTAATTACACTTAGAGCATAGATTGGAAAAGATTACTCGCTCCCTCAGAACAATTATTGTTCTGAACTAGCTCCTAACAAGAAAATGTAACAATTTTCACTGTCATTCATTTTCGTGTTTGAAAAATATAAAAAATGTAGTTTTTAGATCATTTACGAATGAAACGATATGTCTTCGCACTTTTTCTTCGATTTCGTGTCTTAACTGCACATGTCGGCATTGTTCCGCGTAAATTACACCATGACAGCCATTAAATGGCTGACAACATTGTCCGCCGTTTAAGCCATTTAATGGCTTCCTTCAATTACAAGGCGTTGAGATATCTACACTTATCTAACTTATAAACTTAATCTTAACTTATAAACCATAGATTAGTAAAGATTACTCACTCCTAACAAGAAAATGTGACCAGTTTTGAGAATTGAAATAGTTGCGTAAAAAAGTTTTGCCACGTCTCCGTGCTAAAATATACCTAAAATATTTGAAATAATTATTTATTTATTATGTAAATTACACTGTATTAGTTATTTATTCGTAAATTTTCTCTAAAAATGTTTTTATTTGTCAAGAAGTCAAAAAAATAGCTAACAAATCAGCCTTTAGTGGCTTTGTTCAATTTCAAGGCGGCGAAGTATCTTTACTTATCGAAGACTGCCAACTAAAATCTACAAAAACAGATTATTTTGGATTCTAGCTTGTTCCCGACTTGCTGAAAAGCAAGAAGCCAAGGCCGTAAAACACTTTAAAAAATATTCCTGACTCTCAAAGCACTATATTAGGTATACAATATGTGTGATGTAAGGATACGATATCATTATAGTTTTAATATTATTTAATACCATACTGATCTGATGTATTTTAGCATGACAATATTATTTTGAGATATATAATTATTTTATGTGTTTGTATAATATGTTACTTCATTTAATTTTATAAAACTAAATACAAGTAATATGATATTAATATGGCAATACTTAAATTGACAATTATAAAATAGTTACGTGGGGTAGATGGGAATAATAGGAGCAGTGAATTATTCTTGTTCGGATTTGTGTAGAAAGGATTAATAAAACGTAATTTGTTGGATATCGAAGTTTAATTGAGTAAACCTGAGCATACCTTTTAGCTCAGAAGTGGGATTAGTAAAGCCCACATGTTATTTTCGCGGAAATAGCATCCTGTACAAAGACTTTTGTGTGAATTTCGTTTGAACTTTGTGAGTGATCAAAATGAACAGTGACACGGAACATACTAGTCGTAAACGCAAAAAGTCGTCGCGTAAATCACAACATCGCCGCGAAACGCGTTCTAAAACGCGTAATACGTGTGAACATCGTAAGAACTCTGATACGCGGGAAGAAAATCGGAATGGAAGTGATCGAAGGCGCGACACCCCAGTGTCAGCGACTCCGCGTCGTGAACTTACCCCTGAACCGAACCGGAAAAGAAAAAGAACAGATCGACGAAGGAAGAGCACTGGCAGTCGTAGCAGCGAAGGCGAGTCGAGTGCAGGAGAGGTTGTCGAAACCCACCAGAGGCGACGTCATGGATCGAGAAGTCGAACGAGACACGTGAGACGTTCTAATTCTAAAAGTGACAATACTCAATTATTATTAACAGAATTAATAAAAACATTTGTTAATAACCGTCCTGAAGGGAATAAGTTCCCTATGTTAGGTAATGTAATACCGGAGTTTGATCCCATGAACAAAGGGCAGACTATTAACACATGGATTAGCAAAGTTGAGGAATGTGGTCGATTGTATAAATGGGGTGATGATCAAATGATTCATTACGCACTTCCTAAACTATGCGGTGTTGCCCGTGCATGGTATCAAGCTTTGCCATCGATGTCGTTTACATGGTCCGAATGGAAAATTAAATTAATTGAATCTTTTCCTTCGAATGATGACTACGCAGAACTTTTAACGGAAATGTTATCCAAAAAGGTTAAATATAATGAGTCATTAGAGTTGTACTATTATGATAAAATTAATTTATTAAATCGATGCGAAATTCAAGGTAAACGTGCAGTAGATTGTTTATTGTATGGCATAGAGGATCGTAGTTTAAGATTAGGAGCCAAAGCTGCGAAATGTGAAGAACCCGAACAAGTATTAAAATATTTTCAATCCATCAAACAACAGCTGCGCGATTCTGATAAAAAGGTTAATTCTGATAAGAGATTTAATTCAAATATTAACTATAATAATAATCAAAATATTTCAAAATTAATACAATCAAATAATGATAATATGAAACCAATAACTTGCTTCAATTGCAATGAGACCGGTCATTACAGTTTCAAATGTACTAAAAAGATTTTAAGATGTACTATATGCAATAAACTAGGCCATATATCAACTAATTGTTCAAAATTACCAAATGACCAAAAGTCCAAATTACCCGCTGATAAAGATAAGGCAGTTCTGGCCTTAGACGTGAGCCGCGATACCAGTAATGATAAATATCTTATAAAATTGAAACTTAATGACCAGCCTCTGCAAGGTTACGTTGATTTAGGCAGCCAATGCACTTTGTTACGTCGTAGTGTAGCCGAAAAGCTAGGAATACGATGGTCCGTTGGACATATGCCCACAATGCGGGGCATAGGATCTAATTTTGTATTGCCCATTGGAAAAGTTACTGTTAAGATTGAAATACAGGGAATATCAGAAATGGTCGATGCTTATATCGTCGAAGATAGTGTAGTAAAGTATGCAATTTTGATCGGTCATAGTTTTACGGAAATACCTGGTATTACTATTACTAAAACTGATGATGAATTAATATTTGGACGGTCTTTGCCACTAAAATTAAAGCTTACACTCTGCGAGAGTATAAATATATTACCTGGTATTACGTCGGTAGTTAAAATCTGCACTGATGTCAAGGACTTTTCGGGTACAGTGTATGTTAATGGTTCTTTGCGAGGGTCATCTGGTAAAGAGTACTACTTGATGCCGGGTGAATATAGTATTCAAAACGGGATAGGTGCATTATTAATGCAAAACATATCATTTACTGAGGTATTGAAATTCGACCAAGGGTACTTGGTGACACGTGCGTTACGTACAGATGAAAGCGTTGATGTTAATATATTAGATTTTAATGATTCTAAGATTGATGAAATATTAAAATATGATGAAAACTTATCTAGTAGTGAAGTACGGCAATTAAAAGATTTATTACAGCGCTACAACGAGTGTTTTTCACATAATATGACGGATTTAGGTTTTACAAACGTCGATAAAATGAAAATTGAACTAACTGATAATAATCCAGTTGTTTATAGACCTTATAGGTTACCATATCCAGAAAGGGAACAGGTCAAATCAATGGTAAAGGAAATGCTCGACGCAGATATAATTTGTGAGTCTAGTTCAGCTTATGCAAGTCCGGTTTTATTGGTGAAAAAAAAAGACTGGCGATAAACGTCTTTGTATTGACTATCGCGCTCTTAATAGAAAAACTAAAAAGGAGCATTTTCCATTACCATTAATTGACGACCAGTTAGACCGCCTGGCTGGTAATTCATTATTCATCAGTCTAGACTTAGCTTCTGGTTACTACCAGATACCCATGGATGAAGGTTCTCAGGATAAAACCGCATTTGTTACACCTGATGGCCAATATCAGTTTAAAAGAATGCCCTTTGGTCTGGCAAATGCGCCATCAGTCTTCCAAAGGACAATGAATAATATTTTGTCTAAAGTTAGCTACGCATTAGTTTTTATGGATGACATATTAATCCCTGCGCGTACATTTAGTGAGGGTTTAACTAGATTAGATGAAGTATTGAGCATTTTTCGAGATGCAGGGCTTACTCTTAAATTACAGAAATGTTTTTTCTTTTTTAAGAAAATTGATTTTCTTGGCTTTGAAGTCAGTGGTTCGGGTATCCGTCCTGGTTCTCGAAAAGTAGCAGCCGTGTCAGACTTTCCTGTACCTAAAAATGTTCACGATGTTAGACGGTTCATTGGATTAACTAGCTTTTTTAGACGATTTGTAAAGGATTTTTCATTAATAACACGACCACTAACAGACCTTTTAAAGAAGCATTTCACGTGGAAATGGACTGATGAACATACGAAGGCGTTTGAAACTTTGAAAACTAAATTGATCGAACGACCTGTTCTTGCCTTATATGACTCCAAATTAGAAACTGAGTTACATACGGATGCCTCAAAATATGGCATTGCAGGCATACTTATGCAACGTGACAAAGAGGGATTTATGAGGCCCGTGGCTTATTACAGTCGAAAAACGACAGCAGATGAACAAAAATTTCACTCATTTGATCTAGAAACCTTGGCGGTTGTTGCATCGCTAAATAGATTTCGAGTTTATTTGTTAGGCATAAAATTTAAGATAATAACTGACTGTAATGCGCTGCGGACTACAATGATAAAAAGAGATCTAGTTCCTAGGATAGGACGATGGTGGATGCAGTTTCAGGAGTACGACTGTGAGATAGAGTACAGACCAGGTACAAGAATGTCTCATGTCGATGCTCTCAGCCGTGCTCCTGTCACCGAGACGACCCTCGATGATGAGACCCACGTAATTGACATTTTAACAGTAGATATACAAGATTGGATCGCGACTGTACAAAACAGCGATGATGACGTTAGGAAAATACGAGAAATTCTATTAGACAAAAATTCTAAAAATGTAATTGATGTATGTAAAAATTACCAATTAAAGGGAAATTACGTATATAGGCAAGTTGATGATGGACTGCGTTGGGTTGTTCCTAAATCTGTTAGGTGGCAATTACTACGGATGAACCATGATGAAGTGGGTCATTTCGGCTATGAGAAAACGTATAAAAGACTGAGGGACACATTTTGGTTTCCTAAAATGCGTCGTTTCACAAAAAAGTACGTTTCTGCCTGTCTGCAATGTGCATTTCACAAAACGCCGGGAGGGCCTAAAGAGGGTTTAATGCATCCTGTACCGAAACCAAATATTCCTTTTCATACGTTGCACGCCGATCATTTGGGCCCTTTCGTTCGTTCACGGCGAGGTAATATTTACTTATTAGTCATTATAGATGCCTTTACTAAATTTATTAATATAACCCCTGTTAAGGATACAAAGAGTTCAAACCGCTATCCGTATATTTAAGGAGCATTTTAGTTATTTTGGGGCACCTTCACGCTTAATCACAGATAGAGGCTCATGTTTTACAAGTGCAAAGTTTAAATTTTTTGTTAAAAATGCCAATATAAAACATATCTTAAATGCCGTAGCCACACCGCGAGCGAACGGGCAAGTGGAGCGATTTAATAGGACAATATCAGATGCTTTAGGTACTAGATGTCATGATAAGAACGATAATACTTGGGATGATTATGTAGGCGAAATACAATTAGGAATAAATACTACAATAAACAAAACTACTGGTAAAAGCCCTTCAGAACTTTTATTTGGATATAATATTACGTGTACATCAGCGAATATACTAAACGATGTAATCAATGAAACAGTAGATAGGGTTAGTGGAAAAGAGTTAGTAGATTTAAGAAACGAATCATTAGCTAAAATTATGAAGGAACAAGATTCTGCGAAAGATCGGTTTGATAGGCGTAGAAAATCCCCAACAAAGTATAATGAAGGCGACCTTGTAAGGATTGAAAGAACGTTGTTTGACAAGGACAGGGTAGGAAAATCTAAAAAACTTATGCCTAAATTTCATGGACCATACAAAATTATCAAAATATTACCAAACGATAGATTTTTAGTGGAAGATACTCCTATAAGTAGGAAAGGAAACAAAAGGTATGAGAATATTGTTAGTATAGACAAAATACAGCCGTGGTTAATTTTTAAAGGATTGGATAGTGAAAACGACAGCGATATAAATGATGCAAGTGATGAGAATAATAATTAATTATGAACTTAGATCAATAAATATACATATTAAATACAAGATTTAAAAAAAAAATGAGACTATATAAATTTAAACAGAATATGTGAATAAATGTTTAATTTTGTAAGTCATGAATTATTGTGTAGCAAATGAGATAGGTATATATATTATAGATGAAAATAATACATTTTAGATAATTTAATTAAATTAAAGATGTGTATAGGTTACGAGTGTCAGTGCTGACTGCACAGATGACACAGATCGTGACAGACTATACATTTTGATAATTATTGTTATGAGCAATCAGCGTTTCTAATACAAATGATTGCAGATCATAGCTTTAAATATTGATAATTTAGGGCTATGAGCAAACAGTGATTGTAACGCAGATGATTGCAGATCGTAACTTTAATTATTTAGGATTGTGAGCAATCAGCGAATAAACGCAGATGATTGCAGATCACACAATTGACTAAATGGACATGATCGTGATTTTAAAACGCAAAGGTTATGAGCGGGCAGTACACGATATGGTACAGATGTTCGCAGATCATGACAGACTTTGTGTTTTATGTGAACTGATGAGTTTGACTATGCTATTCGATGACACTTGTGAACTAGAATTTAGAATGAGACTTGTGAATTAGAACTATCTGTGACTATTTAAATAGAAACTGAACGTTGTAAATTATGATAAGATCAATAGAGTAGAAGTAATTGAATATAAATTATAACTAGGTGTGAGGGCCCACCCTTATGAGGATGGCCGAGCTGTAAGGATACGATATCATTATAGTTTTAATATTATTTAATACCATACTGATCTGATGTATTTTAGCATGACAATATTATTTTGAGATATATAATTATTTTATGTGTTTGTATAATATGTTACTTCATTTAATTTTATAAAACTAAATACAAGTAATATGATATTAATATGGCAATACTTAAATTGACAATTATAAAATAGTTACGTGGGGTAGATGGGAATAATAGGAGCAGTGAATTATTCTTGTTCGGATTTGTGTAGAAAGGATTAATAAAACGTAATTTGTTGGATATCGAAGTTTAATTGAGTAAACCTGAGCATACCTTTTAGTGAGTAATGAAAATAATTAAAATACCGACCTTGGCAAGTAAGTTCATCGACCAACTGATAGTTATCTCACTGGCCGTTAGCCGAGCTCCGGCAGTCGGAATTAACTGAACAAATAAGGAAGAAACTGGGGTATTATATTGCATTGTCTTCAAATACGTATTATTATTATTAAAAGGTAAATGTTTACATATTATTATTAATTATAGTGATAATATATAGTAGGATGTTGTCCACATCCTACTATATATTATCGCTAGAAATATATCCTCAACCCTTGTCCCACTGCTGGGCACGGGTCTCCTCTCAGAATGAGAAGGATTAGGCCATAGTCCACCGCGCTGGCCAAGTGCGTATTGGTAGACTTCACATACCTTTGATTTTTTTTTATAAATCTATCTATTTATGTGCAGGTTTGCTCCCGATGTTTTTCTTCAATGTTTAAGCAAGTGATAATTAATTTCTAATACGCACATAATTTTGACAAATCAGAGGTGCATGCCTGGGATTTGAATCTCGGATCCTCGTTTGAGAGGCCGTGTTTCTTAACCATTAGGCTATCACTGCTATTTTACAAATGTATGTATAATAATGTTCGTGTCTAATTAAAATTTTAAATAATATTATTTGTATTTACTTTACTTGGGAATAACTATATTGAACAATGGTTTTTCATTTTGTGGTATTTTCTAGCACATTGCTTTATCCTGTACAAACACAAATAAATTGTAATTATGTTTACTGACAAGTTATTAAAATTATAGGTTTAATATTTATAGTTTCCCGGAATTAATGCGTAATTACAGTTATAAAACTATTAATTAGCATATATTTTGATATAATATACACTAATATTATAAAGAGGAAAAATTTGATTGTTTGGTTGTAATGAATAGGCTCAACAACTACTGGACCGATTTTAAAAATTCTTTCACCATTCGAAAGCTACATTATCTACGAGTAACATAGGCTATATTGTATATGAAATATATTTGATAAATAGATTTTGAGGCGGTACAAAGTTTGCCGGGTCAGCTAGTTCTAAATACGAGTATAATACAAATAAAATAAGTACACAATATATCATATTATTTCTTAACATATTTAATGATCAAGTTACTTTTACAAAATTCAATTAAAAAATGTAAAAATCTTTTGTACTCGAATTATGGTGCCACTATGATCAATAGACAAAAAAACTCTATCTGATGATACCGTTTTTTGTCTGTGGTTCAAGGGTCTTCAATGGATAAGGTCTTTTAAGCATTTTGAATAAATAACTTAAAGTTCGGTACCAAATAAACAAGTAAATATACTTACGTCTGTTATTAATAACCAATCTATCCAATGTTTAATCCAAAGATCGCCATATGACAATGTCTAGTATGATCTTTGGTAGGCAAAACAGCGGATAGATAGATAATAAATAACGGGCAATATTAAGCCATAGCGACGGGCAACCCTAGATACTGTAATACGTAGCATATAAATAGCTAGGTGCTATACCCTTGACAATGGCGTAATTAGACCCGTCTGAACGCACCCTTATGGGGGATGTCTAGCCTCCCCTTGCTGTCTGTCTGATAGGGTGAATTTACGTAATATATGTTATATATTTTATGGGGAACGAGATAAGACGGTTACATATATAAAACTTTAGAAGGTAGAGGTTTTTTACTAAATTTATGTAGAAAATGAGTATGTCAATCTGATAGTACGAGTAAGTAAATAGGATTGACTATGACGTGATGACTAAGTTAGAACACCTGTAGGGGAATGTCGGCACCATTCGTACAGAGGGAGCATTCGTACAGTGTCGATATCTACACTATCTATAAAATTAGAGTGTTTCTGTTTATATCATAGATTAGTAAAGGTTACTCACTCCTAACAAGAAAATGTACCCAGTTTTGAGAATTGAAATAGTTGCGTAAAAAAGTTTTGCCAAGTCTCCGTGCTAAAATGTCCCTAAAATATTTGAAATTATTATTATAAATTATTTAATTATCATGTAAATTACGCAGTATTAGTTATTTATTCGTAAATTTTCTCTAAAAATGTTTTTATTTGTCAAGAATTCAAAAAAAGAACTTACTATAATAAGCCATTTGCGGCTTCATTCAATTTCAAGGCGGCGAAGTATCTTTACTAATCTATGGTTTATATACGTGTTTTCTGATAATACATATAGAGTACCTGAGCGTAGTTAGGCGACACTACGGTCGTCGGCTTCGAAGGAATGAGGCGATATGTGTTTTAGCTATACGGAAGTATTTTTTATATTCATCTACGAATTCGATTTACTCGTCGTACCTAAGTGACTTTTTTTTATAATGCAAGAGTAGCAGACGAGCATGCAGTAAGGAGTTTTAATTCCGCCCCATATTATGCATTTTTTTTATAATATAAGAGTAGCAGACGAGCGTGCAGTCCACCCGATGGTAAGTTGCTTCTGTTGCCCATGGACATCTGTGATCTACCCCAGATAAGATTAGATTCCTATCTGAGGTCGGCCACAGATGCGCCGCTACCCTTGAGGTCTAAGCTGGAATGCCTCGGAAAAATATGTCTCTCTTACCACACCCTTCAATCCACAACACAGCAGCGCTTAACACTTGATTACAGATGTCCATGGGCGGCAGTAGCCACTTACCATCAGGTAGACTGCATGCTCGTCTGCTACTCTTATATTATAAAAAAAAATGCATAATATGGGGTGGAATTAAAACTCCTTATTAAGATTAAAATGATATTTCCAGGACAACGACTCAGCATTGAAAAACCAGATATTTGATAAGTGGATGCGATTTGAGCAAAACATTCATTCGAAAACAATAACAACGGGTGGCAATCGAGTTTAGTCACGACTAATCCAGACTGAGTCATGGCCATTTTGTTTTCAAGTGCACTGAGACATTATCGGTTAGTCACCCAACGTTCTAGGAATCAAATTAAGGAAATTGTGTGGAAGTTTTTTGGGATGAATTTTTCAATAAATATACAGGACTGATAAAATATTCTGATAAAGTCTCCAAGAGAAGGTGATAGAACCCTTTGTGGGTCGACTCCGGTGGCACCACCGCTACACCTATTTCTGCCTCATAACATTCTTAAACATTGCTGTATTCTGGTTTGAAGGGTGTGGTAAGGGAGACATACTTTTCCGAGGCTGGAATGGTTAGTTCTCAGGGGTAGCAGTGCATCTATGTCCGAGCTCAGGCAGGAATATCTAATCCTATCTGGAGTTGATTACAGATGTCCATGGGCAATAATCACTTACCATCAGATGGACTGCATGCTCCTCTATTACTCCTATATTATAAAAAAACAATATCAGTCAACAATAAACCAACACCCACTTTGCTGTTTCAATCATTGCTAGTTAAAAGCTATGCGATATGGATAGCAGAGAAATGCAAATATCTTGGTGTTAGGGATTTAATTAGTCAATCAACACAACTATTTCTACTCCGGCAGATTAAACTGAAACGCATTATACGTTTGCTTATGTTGCCTTTATAAACATTTTATATTTATAGTTACATTATTTTTTATAACACACTGCTGGGCTCGATTTTACAAATGGGTAACACGGAACACTTACTACTATTCGACACTTCACCATGCATCAATCATCAATGCTTCAATTCAAATAAGTAACATTTTTGTATATATGTAAATTTTGTAAATAAGTTGTTTTATGTTTACTTATAGTTTATTTTATTATATTTCATTTTCTATAAGTTTCATTATAATTGTAAATATTTTTCAGTTAATAAATGACATCTTATTCAGGAAAAAAAATAATAAGTAACTACTTTTTTACGAAGCATCAAATAGTTTACATGAATTGCATAGTTTTCGATTTTGCTCCATTACATTTAACCTGTTTGCGATCCCCTAACACGTGACCTTGACCCCAAAAAATGAGCATCACTGGATCAGCAAAAAGTCACGGAAGTAGAATGCAAAGATATACTGAGAATGCGGTCGCCGTTCTAATATCGCAAGTGTTGAAGGTCTCGCCCTGCGGGTTCGTTGGCAGTGAGCGAGGCTGGCCCGTGACCGGTCTGCCCACCTTCAAGCAACTTGTCCTAGCATTTGCTTTGTAGGGATTTAGCCAGAACTTAGTCGCGCAAGATGCAATTCTGGAATCTTTTTTCCTTAAGCCTGCGAGTAACGTTTTTAAAAATCTCTGACTAAAGAACTCGCGAAGTTAGACTAGAACCTAGATATGTCACAAATCGATTAGAACGCTTAAAATTCTGAGCAAAAGTTAATATAAAGATATATCTATTGCTTATAGAAAAGTGCTAATGGTCTTGAAAACAGCTTTTTTAATCACGGCTCTAGGCACTCAAAATCAACTTCTTCAAACAAAATACTCATAATCAATTCATCCCTTTAAGGGCTATAAAGCCATAAACACACATACTTAATAACACCTCTTTTTTTCATAAAGTTTATAAAAAGTCGAAAAAAGAAGTGTGATAGGGATCAAAAATAAATTCAATGTCCAAGGGGCTGTTAGCTTCTGGAACTCGCAGCGGGGGTGACGGAAATGGCCGATCTAATTGGGGAACGACAAGTTTCCCGCTGAGTCAACTGGATTAGACCTTTTTATTTTCGAGCATATTTCGAGCGTGCGTCCTTACGTCCGTGCATAGTTTATGTCCGTGAAAACAAATTTAATTTATTTTCAACTGGCTTCAAACGTTGCTGAAAGGTTATATGGTGGTAAATCTTCGTGGTTCGTTACTGGAGATACTACTTCACCTAATTAGGTTATAACAGTAGTTTTAAGCGTTTTTGCGCCTTCGTTTCAAGATATGGTAAGGGAGGGATACAAGGTCTTACAACTTACCCCTTAGAGGTAGTAACGGAAGTGTCTGCGCTAACCTGTGAACTATGGCTATTTTGGATTGATTATAAATCTTCACGTAACGGCAATAACTACTTACCTACTCCTGATCGATTGCTACAATATAAAAAATACATTACATGGAAACACCGTGAAATATTGCAACAGAAATTAATTAGAAAATATTGTTATGTCATTACAAACCTCGGATTGTACATACAAAACGTTTCCTCATCTGGCGATCAGAAAAAATACGAAATTGGACTCCTGAATAGATTTTAATCACTGGCTCGCGGCCACCGGCGCAAAAAACTAGACACACAAGAAACTGGATAACTAATTTTTTCACATACAAACAATGACTTGATCCAAATCTGACTCAAAGTAGATGGCGTCTGTTTTTTGTCGAATTTTGTATAGAAGAATACTAGGATTCTAGTTTTAGTAAGTGTCCTGTGGTAGACTTTTTATTGTAAGAATTGTAGGTCGTGGGCATCTTACCCCCCGTGGCCCATAGATTAGTAAAGATACTTCGCCGCCTTGAAATTGAATGAAGCCACAAACGACTTATTAGTAAGTTCTCTTTTTTTAATTCTTGACAAATAAAAACATTTTAAAAATAAATTAACGAAAAAATAAGTAATACTGCGTAATTTACATAATAATAAATAAATAATTATTTCAAATATTTTAGGGACATTTTAGCACGAAGACGTGGCAAAACTTTTTTACGCAACTATTTCAATTCTCAAAACTGGGTACATTTTTTTGTTAGGAGTGAGTAATCTGTACCACAGTATATGTATAATTGTATATCCTTATACTGTGTCTGTACTAATCTATGTATGCAGCATCTTTTAGGCTTTTTAATTATTTATTCTGAGTCAAATTAGTATGCATGGTTGTAAAATTGTTACGTGCATCTTAATCAACGCCATTTATTTGCACGTTTTCTTCTAAAACATTAAGGATTCATCTACACAAATACATATTACATCCAATGTAGTCGTAATTAATCCAAGAGATTTTAAGTAATCACTGGTGCCTTTAGACACCTAGTATATCTAAATTGATGGCTCTAACATAAGCTAACCGATACTAATTTTATTTAACAATTGACAGTAAGTTTTTGATATAATTACTTAAAAAATCTCCAACCAAATCATAATCAAGTCAACAAAATAAAAAACCATACATGGGAAATTCAGAACAATATAAAATTAACATATAAGCGCTGCGACCTAAATTAAAGAGCCCATTAGCCCAAACAACTTAAGCTAATTCGGGCAATTATCGTCAACTATCCAAATCTGTCGCCGGATATTCGTCAGGCACAATGGCGTTTCATATGGTCGCCGGCGGCCATTATGATCCTAATGACAGATGCAGAACACGCGCGTGACTTCCCCGCGTGACTCACGATTGGGTTTGAATTTCGAAGATGGTGCTAATGTTTTTAATTTTAAATTGTAGTTCTACGTCATGTGGCTATAATGTACAACTTATATATATATTTTGTGCGTATTATTATTTGTGTTTTTATAGTTACATATTGAAAAAATCAAGGTTAGAAATACGCAAAATATGATTCGCAATTATTTTTATATTATTCTTTATTTAGAATTCTAAAGTCGTTATAGTTATCAATCAGGCACGTGTCGATGTCTTTTTTCCGGTGGCTCATGTTAATTTATAGCTTTATTTTCACACCCACCCTCAATTGATAAAAATCTATTTCCTGGAATTTGGGTAAAGTTATGCATACATTAAAATAATTAAGACAGTAACTTTAAATAAAATCTTAGTAATCATATTACCATTTGCTTTATAGTTATTATAGAAAGTATTGTTGTTAATATTCACTATTTCTTAATTTATAATTTCATACATTTTTGGATGTTCAAAATATTCTTTGAATTTTAACTACAAATAATCCATAAAGAATAAGTAGACTAAACTCGAAGAAAAATGCGCGGGCTGTCATTGTCAAACTGAAAGTATGTACTTATCTATACAGAGAATTGTCTGTGAGCGTGATCGCAATATTTAATCTGTTACAGGTGCTTTAGATTGAATCTACTAAGTAAATAAGTACGTGATATGAACGCACAAAGCATTCTCATTTTACCAATGCGTATTACCACAGTTCATTTTATATCAAGTAAAAATTCGTGCATTTTATTAATTGAATGGTAAACTTTTTGTTATTAAGATAAAACTAAAAAAACTCTTAAATCTCTTTCAAGAAGATTCTAGAGACTAAACTTTCGTAACTAAAAATGGTAGGTATGGAGGTAAAAATAACGTCTGTTATTTTTGACCCTTTTGTCCGGCATAATTAATTTTCGATCGCGGACGAGTACTATTAGCGTACCCGTGGTCGTGATAAAAGGGCGTCCAAAGGAACTCCGTGGGGTTTTAGCTGGTAGGACTCCGGCATATTCCCATTGGGGTTCCCCCCTTAAAAAACGAAATAAAGGTGATACCAGCCTTAACAGATTAAGTAAATATGTACCATTGGTCAACAACACAACACCATGTATTATTGATTGTGTCATTTCCATGTAATATCTACTCTATGGTAATCTATAGTACATTGTAAATATTGGATTAGATAGTGCGTTACTGCTTTATTGTTGAACTTTTACAACTTGTATTGTTATTAAATGATCTATATTGTTATTCATCCTGTAATTAGTTAGCTATGAATATTCTGAGTTACAATACAGATTTTCCTTCCTTTACACTTACAGACGTACATGGCCATTTATTTGCAGTTTATAATAAATTAGACTGTTTACTTATCAATTATCATTATTTATACTTTTCGTATGTAATAATGTTACATATTTTTTAATCAGTGGTAAGTGACATTTCATTTAATTCCATTAAATTGAATTGATTTAAGACGAAAACCTCAAAATGCGATTTGAATTATTGCAACCCCAATATATGATTCCTCCGTGAGTAAAGTGGACCCTTAAAGTTGTGGACATATATCCCCCAATATCTTCGGACATCGTAGATGTCAATATACGGATTATGGCAGAAAAAAAAATTTCCATACAATATGTATGAAAGATTATATCTTCCGTAACACGACCGCGCAAACACTGTCCGTGCCCGTCAAAATATTGCAAAAAAAATATATAATTTTATCTCACACAAATTCACTGTCTGTAGCATAGATTAGTAAAGATACTTCGCCGCCTTGAAATTGAATGAAGCCATAAACGGCATATTAGTAAGTTCTTTTTTTGAATTCTTGACAAATAAAAACATTTTTACAGAAAATTTACGAATAAATAACTAATACTGCGTAATTTACATAATAAATAAATAATTATTTCGAATATTTTAGGCACATTTTAGCACGGAGACGTGGCAAAACTTTTTTACGCAACTATTTCAATTCTCAAAACTGGGTACAATTTCTTGTTAGGAGTGAGTAATCTTTACTAATCTATATATACAATATGTATGAAAGATTATATCTTCCGTAACACGATTGCGCAAACACTGTCCGTGCCCGTCAAAATATTGGAAAGAAAAATATAATTTTGTCTAACAAAAATTCACTGTTTAGATATAAATGGCACCGAAAGTCGTCAACTGATACAATTTCGTTACAAATATGAATGGAACCATTAATAATCTTTCTAAGAATCCGTTGAATGATTTATTCAGCTTTATCTCTAACATGACACACGCTGATAAGGGATATTTATTTGGTGATCTAAACGTTATTAATGTTTCCGTTTTATAAATGTAACTAGGTATCGCTTGTGTGCGCTCGCTGCTAAAGCAGCTCGCGAAACGGTTGTCTTCTTTAGTTTTGCGTGCAAAATTTTTTTACATTTTTTACCCGATATTGAAGTTTTATTAATTCTGTTTGGGGCTGTTTGGAAAAGATATGAGTTAATATTTGCAAATTACCAAGAATTTAGGTCGTGATTTTTTTGTCTATAAGCCATACATTTTAAAGACATAATAAGGAGACAAAAGCTTGAAATATTATATACAAAAATAACTATTTATAAAAATTGTTATTTCTTGTATGACAACACTAAAATATTGTTTTACCAAAATGTGTAGTCTATTAGTACATAAAAACGCGTCATACATTATTTCTATATATTATATTATCTATATTAATTCTATACTTATAATAAATCTGTAGAGAGGTCAATTCTGTACAAGAAATATATTTCCAAAATAACTATCAGGGGGTATTTAGGGATCGATACTGATGTCAAGAATGCAATCATTAAAATTTTTGTCTGTCTGTCTATATAACCGTTATAGAAAAAAAACTACTCGACAGATTTTAACGAAACTTGATACAATTATTTTTCATACTCCTGAGCTGGTTATAGTATACTTTTCATCACGCTACAATCAATAGGAGCAGAGCAGTGCAGAAAATATACCTCTTATATTATATCCTTCTTTTGTAAATCGTATATCATATTTATCCTGTCCATCCTTTGAAAATATCCAAATATACCTAATAGATTATGGCCCTTCTTTAGTAAATCTTATATTTTACCCCTCTTTTAAAGTCACAAAAATGTTGAAGATTAATACATTTTGTATCCTTTATTTGACTACATACCACATCCACAAAATCTGTGTCTGTGTCTGTTAATAAAATAATTATAAATTAATACGTAAGAAGAGAATCTAACAACTTACGCCCCTTCCTGCTATGTGCATGGTAGAGCTACACTCCAAAAAGAATAATCACGGGTAAAATTCATATAGGTAACTTAAGCCACAAACAATTTAACACATACAACGAATTAAACTAAAATAAATAGAATACTCAAAAATTCAAGTCATAAAAAAATTTCAAACCAGTTATTGCTTTCTCAACATACCAATAAGTTAGCTCATTAAGATTAAATCATATACATTTTTAAACGACTCATAAATTAATTCCGAAATATATACTTATAAACCCTGTAACCGATAACCTTCAAATTCTCTCCAAATAATCTAAACAATTTGTCTTGCTTTTCTTCTTTCATATCGTATGACTCGTAATTCTTCTCCTTCGAAATGGTAACAGGTGCTTTTAATACTTTAGTGTTGAATGCCCAGTCCGTTATTATTACATTCCAAAGACCACAGGTATTCTTCATTGTTTAATCCAATATTAACATGAAAACAAAAATAAAACTTGCAATTAATTCTATTTAAAAATGTAAGTAAGTAAGTACAAGCTGTAACCATACTTTTTCAATTGTCCGTAACGTCCGTAATGGACACTTAGGAATAGAACAAACTTTCTATAACCTAATCCCATTATTATTATACGGATAATATAATGTTAAACAATATAACATCGATAATTTTAACATTCAATACTTACTTTCGGATATTATCCGCACAATGAACCCTAGTAAATATTTAACATATACTCCAAAACGTGAGGTGTTAAATGTATCACGAAATATTAATAATTTGAAGCCTGCAAAAGTTGTCTTATAACATTAAAGTTCTTCTAAACAAATATAACATTTGCTCATAACAACGGTAACTGTGTAAGTAAGAACTTCTAATATAGTGTTATTATGATTTATATCAAATTAATTAAGGTAAAATGAAAACAAAAACATTTGACCCAAAATCAAATCAAATTCCTGAAAAACGCCCGGCTAGGCTACTATATATCTATTTAATAAACTCAGATAGCAAACTTAAAACAATCTGTGCCAACCAACATTTGTATCGATTCTTAATTTGTTGTATTTAAATATATCGAATAAATTAACTTACGCAGTTTTACGCACCCGATCTCACTGGCTGAATTGTTGGGGGTACCTCCAATGGAAGACTTGAATCAACCTAGTTATTTTTATTTATTTCCAAGACCTCCACAAACATCGTCCTTGACATCTGCCGTTTCCCGCTATAATACCCTTTTGTTTTTTTTTAAATCACGAATACAGCGTTACAGCCAATTAAATATGTGGCCAGCATTATTTTTCGAGTGAAAGGTTTTAAACTAATTTTAATTTTATTTATTTTTATAATGTTAATAATGTCTCGCCTGTCTATCTCGCTCTAACACATACGTATACTATGCTCTGACTCTTTCGGATTGTCAATCTATTAGTATAATATATATATGGTTCAAACTGTTAGTAGCTAACAACGCCACGTATTAGGTAATAACTTCAAAAGGAGACAACAGTTTTAAATATTACATACAAAGATGCATGCGTATAAAAAATATTATTTTGTGTACGGCACCACTGAATTTTTTTTACCACAATGTGAAATCTATTAATACCTACAAACGCATCGTACATTTTAATGTTGTCAAAATATACAACAGCTTGAAATATTTAATAGAAAATACATATGTATGAAAATTATTATTTTTTGTATGGCCATACTAAAATATTATTTTATTAAAATGTGCAGAATATTAGTACCTACAAACGCCCCATACATTCTAAAGATATCAACAGAAGACAACAGCTTGAAATATTGCATACAAAAATACATATATATGAAAATTATTATTTGTTGTATGGCAACACTTAAATATTTTGTTACCAAAATGTGAAGTCTATTAGTACCTACAATCGTGTCATACATTATAAGATTGTCAAAAATATACAAAAGCTTGAAATATTACATACAAAAATGCATATGTATGAAAATTATTATTTTTTGTATGGGAACACTGAAATATTATTTTACCCAAATGTTAATACTTCTAGTATCTACAAACGCCTCATACTTTGGAATGACATCAAAAGGAAACAACAGCTTGAAATATGACATACAAAAATACACTTGTATGAAAATTATTATTTTTTATATGGCAACACTGAAATAATTTTCCACCAATTTATACAGTCTATAACTACCATTAAACGCCTCATACAGAAAACTGACGTTAAGTGATGCTGGGCATGGTGGTGGGGGTCTTTAAAGGGAGACAACAGCCCGAAACACCACGTCCAAAAATACAAATGTATGAAAATTATTATTTTTTGTATGGCAACACTAAGAAATTTTTTAGTCAAAATGTGCACAATATTAATACCAACAAACGCCTCATACATTCTAATGTTACCAATACAAGACAACAGCTTGAAATATTACGTACAAAAATATATATGTATGAAAATTAATATTTTTTGTATGGCAACACAAAAATATTTTTTTACCAAAATGTGCAGTCTATTAGTACATACAAACACGTCATACATTATAACGTTGTCAAAAATTTACAACAGCTTGAAATGTGACATACAAAAATGCACATGTATGAAAATTATTATTTTTTGTATGACAACACTGAAATATTTTTTTACACATTGGTACAGTCTATAAGTGCCATTAAGCGCCTCATACAAAAAAATGACGTCAAATGGTGGCAACAGCCTGAAATCTTCGATAATCCTGTAGAAAATGCATTTGTATGAAAACATTTTTTTTGTATATGGCAACATTGGATTTTCGATTTTTTACATAGGGTCCATTTGAAATAAAAAATATCTCCCATACATTACTTATATGCTCTGTCTACGGTTTCCGCCCAAGTACTCAAAAAGTGAAAATCGTGAAAAAAAAATCTGTATCCCAGTGTTGCCAGTTGATTAAGACAAAAATGGTCAAATGTCATTACGGTACCCATAAAAAATAGTTCTGTGAAAAAATTTAATTAAAAATATTTCTCCTTCTACTTTTCACATTTTTGAATGAAAAGTTTCAAAAAATGTATGAAGCATGAAAAAAAAATCTTTACCTGGCAACACTTCGAGCCGAGCTCCATGACCGCCCAATACAAAGCGACTCGCTTAAATGTTGCCAACATCAAAATATTTCACTTCGAAAAATGCATTTTTTGGTACATTTTACAAAATGGCTGATACAAGGTCCGCCATCTGGTTTAAAAAATATGACATTGCCATATGATAAAATTGAGGATACACTCCGGCCAATAAAATAAAAATGTCGAAAAAATATTAATAAAACCATCGCGCTACGGCCCCACAAACACACCTCGAAAAATGAAAGATTTCAAAGTCAAATATCTCGGCGGCCATCTTGTTTTTCCAATTTTTTCTAATTTTATCGTAACAGTCGTCCCACAATTAGCCGAAAATGACACCAATCTCAGGTAGGCGCGCAGAATAAAAAAAAAGTTGAAAATCGCAGGAGAGCCGCCATCTTGAATTTTGTATGTTTCCCATTTTTCCAATAATCACCATAATATACCGAAAAAATATCTGATACATTATTACTACCTCCCACCAATAGTTTAGGCTGGGCTACTCGAAATGTCAAAAAAGTGAAAAAAAAAATCTAGCTCCCAGTGTTGCCAGTTAATTTGGATGAAAATGGTCAAATGTCATAACGACCCCCCTGACAAATACCCATGTAAAATATTTTCATTAAAAATGTTTCTCCTTCTACTTTTTACATTTTTGAATGGAAAGTTCCAAAAAAAGTATGAACGAAGAAAAAAAATCCTAAACCTGGCAACACTTCAAGTCACGCTCCACAACCGCCCGATACAAGGCGATTCGCTGAAATGTTGCCAACCTCAAAATATTTCAATTCAAAAAATGCGATTTTCCATACATTTTACAAATTGCCTGACGAACGATCCGCCATCTGGTTAAAAAAATAAATAAATCCGATTTGGTAAAATTGAGCATATGTCTGAGAAAAAAAACGAAAAAAATCAAAAATATATTTAAAAAAACACATCAGTGCCACCCCGCGAACACACCTCGAAAAATGAAAAATTTCAAACTCAAGTATCTCGGCGGCCATCTTGTTTTTTCAACTTTTTCTAATTTCATCGTTTCAGTCGCCCTCAAATTAGCCGGAAACGATACCAATCTTGGATAGGTGCAAAATAAAAAAAAAAGTTGCCCAATCCAGCTCGGCCGCCATCTTGAATTTTGAAAGTTTCAGATTTTTCCCATAGACACGGAGGCAAACAAAAAATTCCACTCCTACATCAAACCCACCCCCCACCACTCCTTCAGGTCGAGGAAGTCGATTTTACGTAAAACTGAAAAAAAAATCCAGCGGCCAGTGTTGCCAGTCGACATCGAAGAAAATGGTCAAATGTCATTACGACACCCAAAAAAAATATTCCTGTGAAAAAAGTTCATCAAAAATATTTCTCCTTCTACTTTTCATATTTTTGAGTGAAAAGTTTGAAAAATTGTAAGAGTGGGGAGAAAAAAACTCAAACCTGGCAACACTTCGGACCGAGCCCCACGACCGCCCCGAACAAACCAAATCGCTCAAACGTTGCCAACCTCCGAATATTTCACTTTAAAAAATCCGTTTTTTCGTACATTTTACAAATCGCCTAACAGACGACCCGCCATCTTGTTGAAAAAAAAAATTAAATCCAATTTGGCAAAATCGAGGACATATCCGAGAAAATTTTAAAAAATGGCAACAAAATATTAAAAATCCCAAGAGATACGACCTCCCAAAAACACCTCGAAAATTGAAAAATTTCAAACTCAAATATCTCGGCGGCCATCTTGGTTTTTCATTTTTTTTCCAACTTCATCGTAATACCCACCCGAATATTATTCGAAAAAGAAACAAACATCAGCATAAAGTCAATAAATAAAAAAGTTAAAAATTTTAAATCGGCCGCCATCTTGAATCTATGGCATCTCATATTTTTCCCTTTGCCTCGGGGGGGAGAGGAGAAAACCCGCCATAGACAACAAAGTCGCTCCTAGAGGGCATCATGGAGAACGGCATGTCAGTCAGTCAGTGGTAAGTTCAGGATTATATATATATAATATGTCATGTTCTGGATCTAAGGTGATAAATACCTTTCGTAGTTCTAGCAGAGGACTACAGCCACATCTATTTCTGCCTCATCAACAGCAGTGGTTCTGTTGTGTTCTTGTTTGAAGGGTGTGGTATGAGAAGTGTCTTACCAACTTAGTCCTGTCATTTAATTTACGTTTTGTGCGTGACGTGTTTATATAGGTAAATAAAACTTAGTTTCCACAAAAATAGAAAATATTTTCACAATATTCCCACAAGAAAAAAAGATTCAGAGCTATAATAGATTGAATAAACTCAATAAAATTAATTCAAGGGGTTTCAATAAAAACAAAACTTAAAAGTTTAATAAAAACAGACTTATGTTTGTTGTACACCGAAGCATTGGCAAGTGGCTAGTCCTGGTAAATATGAAGAAAAAAGCAATGACAATAGGTATAATTAATCTATATTTTTATGACATTTAATTAAGGTCTCTGACGACATATATTGGATGGAATTGTAGATAGAATTCTAGATATTATTCTATCCAAACTATCCATGATGGTATGTTATATCAGATAAGGAAACAAAAAGAGATACCATCATCAAAGTTCATTATAAATTGAATCGCGTGTGGCGTCCATATTTGAAAGTTCTGATAATCGATAGTCATAACGGTCAACTATTTTATTTAATATTGATTTTACGATGATGTACCGTAATAATTAAAATATACTTGTAATTAGGCAAAAAAAATAGTATCCGTATTTTGTCAGCCCATTTTTTTGTTAAGTAGGCATATTATCATCAATAAAAAAATTGAATGCATTTGCAGTTTTTCTCACATTTCAATAATGATTTTTACTGTAAAATTTTAAGCGCTAAGTAAATACTACATTTCGTGTTATTGCCCATCGTAATAAAATATTTAAAAATATATAACAAACCACTTAACAATACATTTAATAACAAACTATTATCATATATATAACTTGTTTATTTCGTACGTATATGTTTCTCGCTTACACATTATAGAGAACAAAAGAGAGACAAATATAACGCCGCAATTCTAAATTACAATGTTTATTGAACCATGTTTTAATATTTTTAACTATTCTACGAGGACATACAAACATAAATTGTTATTTGGCTAACCATATTTTAAGTCCATACTTGCTAGAGACAAAGATGTATGTTAAGTTTTAGTAGCCATAAACAAACGGTACAGATAATTAATTTTAATTGTCTTCAGGTCAACGACCTTGTATTCAGCCCCTATTAATTTTAAGATAAGACCATTGTTCGACGGAGGAGTATTTATAAGAATGTTTCTACTAAGAAAATATTGTCAAATTTCGATGTTTGATAGGCAAAACATTGGATACTTTTTTATAATATGGGAGTAGCAGACAAGCATGCAGTCCACCTGATGGTTAGTAGCTACTGCCGGCCATCGACATCTGTAATCAACCCTAGATAGGATTAGATATTCCTACCCGAGGTCGGCCACAGATGCGCCAAAACAAAAACAGGTCTGTGGATACGCCTCTAGCCCTGAAGACTAAGCTGGAACGCCTCGGAAGAATGTCACCCTTACTACACCCATCAAATCAGAACACAGCAGCGATTGACCCTGCTATTATTAGGTAGAAATACGTATGACGGTGGTGCCGCCGGTGTCGAACCACAAGAAAATCTCTTGATTTTTTGTGGTTGGGTAATGTTTACCGCTATGCTAGCAGCCCTGACCAAATAAAACGTCATACCATATTATAAATGGTCGTGTAATGATAATGTGACAGATGTCGACAGATCATAAATAAGATTATGCATGAACAATGGCACCAGGCAGGCTTCATCTACATAGCGAATATATAATCTACTAGTGGTGCCCGCGGCTTCGCCCGCATTGGAATGACAGTGGTGCCATCTGTCGAAAATTGGTCTTACCAACTCCCAAACCCTCGTGGGCTCTTGGACAACAACTTTGCTAAAGATCATCACTTGATCAAATGCATAGTTTCCGATTCTATAACTACTTACGAATTAAAAATTAATTAAAAAAACCTTTTCCCACGGGCTAAATTGTGAATCTAAACCATTCTCAAGTCCCCTTGAACACACACAACAAATTTTATCAAAATCAGTCCAGTCGTTTAGGAGTTCAGTGACGTACACACACACATAATAAATATATATATAAGATATAAACTGTATTTCATTTTTGTTGTTAATTTCATTTTTTAAAACCGCGAAAAATATTTTTATGATAAACATTTTTTTTTTAATAATATAGGAGTAGCAGACTACCATGTAGTCCACCTGATGGTAAGTGGCTACTGCCGTCCATAGACATCTAATCAACCCCAGATAGGAATAGATTCCTACCTGACGTCGGCCACAGATACGCCGCTACCCCGGAGGATTAAGATGGAGCGCCTCGGTAAAGTATTTTATATGCAACTAGCTGACCCGGCAAACGTTGTTTTGCCATATAAATAAAAAAATGTTAAGGGTGAACAACCCTTATCACTTATTCCCTTATCACATATGAAAAATAGATAGTAGCCGATTCTCAGACCTACTAAATATGCATATAAAATTTGATAAAAGTCAGTAAAGCCGTTTCGGAGGAGTACGGTAACTAACATTGTGACATGAGAATTTTATATATAAGATTAAGCAGTATTGAGTTTATATGGCTTATATTTTACGGTCCAAACAGTTATTGTTAAGAAGATATATTTTTATAGTGTATAGCTAAAAACAAAAATGATTGCAATTTGTAACGGTTTTTATTATTAAGGTTTATTGTTATGTATACCAAATAATGATAAAAATATCTCTAAAAATAAAAAGAGAAAGCGTAATTTTACGCTTATCAAAAGTTAGATTTTTTTTAAAGAAAACTGACATTATTGAGATTAAGAAGTAGGTTATTAAAACTATTTATTTGTTAAAATATCGATCAATTCTATTGCTTTTTATCTGTACATACTCTTAATTTATGATAAACATGGTGAAAGACTTTACCTTATTAACTTTCGACAAATTCCGTTAAAAATCTAATTTAATATATTTAAATCGAAAATTGTGTAACAACAAAGGTTAATTTAAAAAAGATCTGTTAGAAATAGAGTTGGCACTTTAGCATGACTCACAAAGTCATATATTTTTTGTTTTATCAACAAAGTAAGTTAATTCGTTAGTTCGTATGTTATTAGAGGATCAAGTCTTACAACTGAATTTTGAACCAGTTAACCCCAAGGAGTTAATTTCCCTGAATTATGGGAACTTTATTCCCGACAACGTTTTGGATTTGAGAAGTGGCAACTCAGGTTAGAAAGCATATCGCTGGCTTCAATAAAAAGAGCAAAACCGAACAATCACGCCCGGCACACTTTGGTAGACATGGCTAGATCCGAAACATTCGAAAAAGTTGCATAAAAAGGACTTTTCTTCAGCTGCTAGGTATACAATTTTCAAAAATCGAAATATCTGATAAGTACTTTAGGATTTAAGACCATAAATGATTGATTGTTTAATAGACCAATTTTGTTGTATTAAAAATGGCATTATGACTAAGTTTTATCTAAACATAACTTTTGACCTAGATCCTTATAAATATGGAAATGTGTTTGTTTAAAGTTTTAGTTTTTATCCCGAAAAAAGAATCCTGGTTCCTATGAAATTCCCGTTAACGCCAATTATAGAATTAAAAAAAAACACATTCTCTAAAGAACGTTTAGAACATTTATATTATGTGAACAAGAAAACTTTTTGGTTTTGTCTACTTTTATACGTGACAAAGTACAACGGCTACAATATTTTGTCTGAAAATTAAGTATAGGAATAAGCAGCATAATTTTATTGAAAGAAGTTATTCCAAAATCGTCGTTTAAGACCAGAAGATGAAGAAATCCAGTAGTTTTTTTTTTGGTGAAATTTGGCGTAGTTCTCACTTATTTCATAAAAGCTACATAAACATTAGGTTTACTGAAGTACAAAGAAATAATTCCGTGGTTTGTGCGATATTTTTTTCTCGAAAAGCTTAATAATTCTTCTTAAAAATATCGCGTTTACAGCAAGTATTTGATTAAATCCTTATTATTTCTTATTCATCTACGTTTACAATTTACAAGGCTTATGGTATGAAATTCCCAAGAGTTAAATTTCATTGTATATGTAACGAACATGATACTAGTGCTGATTATAGTTAACTTATACTTTAATATTATAATTCAAAGCATCGCCGGTATGTAGATCTTATAACCATTGTCAGCAAAAAGTATAACTAACTACATAGGTACGCAAAAAAATCTTACTTTATTATTACCTACTGTAAGCATGAGTTTCACAGGTTTTAATAACAATGTTTAACTATAATAGGTATTAAAATTGAGGAAATGTTAGATCTTGAATTATTTTAACATAAAATTGTCTTGAAATCCACTTCAAATAGTTTTGATCCAATAGTGTTTTTAAGCCGGTAAAATGCCGGTAGACAACGGGACGTAACACAGCTTGAACAGTAAGGAAAATATTAACGAAACTAAACTTCAACGGTTAATAATATTATGGACATAAATAATGTCAACTAAAATTCTACATAAAAAACACGTGCCTTTTAAAAGTTTCAACATAAAGGAATTATAGGTTAGCAACTGTCAACGGACGTTGCGAATTTAAAAGAAAAAAAACTTCACTTACTTTGGCGCCAATCTGGTTCCCGCACTGTCCGGCCTGGAGATGCACAATTTCCCTCATATTTGTGTTATATATTAGGTTTTAAGTTATGGCTAAAGTAAAATATGTTTGTATTTAACGAGCGTTTGTCCAGCAGCCTTAACACGCCGACTGGCTGACTGCGTATGACGGTATGATCGAGTGCGGCCGGCGAAGTCAAGGAACGGCTGTAGTGAACGGGAACGAACGACAACTCTCGGGGTGGGAATGTGGCTAGCTTATAAATTTACCCCTATACTGTGGGAAAAAATCTATTACTTTAAGTACGTCTAAATATGTTTCTTAATTTTAAATTAAGTTTCATGTTAATCACAATAAAATAAATAGATTAATTTAGTACTGTTGACACTTAAAATAATTTTAACAAAACAATTAACTTTAAACTACTACTGTGTGTAGTAGTTTAAAGTTAATGTACTAAACAAACTTTTAACCCGAATTTATAAAGATTATAGCTACTACTATAATTAGTCCCCTATGTAACCCGGGACCACTAGAGTCACACATCGATGATATAATTAAAAATAACGTGTTTAAAAACTTCGAGAGGAAACTTCATGCTTGAAAGTTGGGTGAAAAAATATTGTCAAATGTGTTGATAGTATTTATCGCGTAACTATAGTTTAAATAAAAATGAAGTGATAAAAATGGGTGGAAGATGATATCTATAATATAACAAATAACAGACCATAACTTGACACTACAGGTAATAGAGTATACAACTGTAACCACACACTTGTACCCAAAACTAAAATGTAGGTACATTGTGTACATATTTTACCCATCATTTATTAATAAAATAGTTGCAATAATTTTCCCCCACAACTGGCAACACAACACCATGATTCACCGCGAGTTCATGCGCCGACAGCCGACACAGCCATAAATTAATTCAAGGACCATATAATTGCACTCCTTAGGTAGGTATAGATATATAACTTGAGCATTGTCTGGAGGTCTGGACGTTTGTCATCCACGGATATGGAGTTTGTATTTATTTGTATAAGTAATATTGTGATTCAACTAAGCGAGTGAGAGTCTACTATTACTTATTTGATATGGCATTGTTAAGTACAATAGGCCATGAATATATATGTACTTAATTAGATTCTTACGCTTAACTTTAAAATGATTTATAAATAAAATATATTATCTTCGTAAGTTTTCCTATTCAAAGCTCGCAAATGCAAAGTTCGCTTTAAGTAACTACGCTATAATTTTATGTAAAATTGAATAGTCGTAAACTACATTTAAATTACATTAAACAAAATTTTCGTATAGTAATTTCAGCTTTTTTTATTCTGTGCCTGTGGGGGTTAGTGTTATAATGGCATAGGAAATTTGTGCAAAAGTTATTTGTATTTACCTAAATATTTAAATGTAACATTGCTTGTTTTACGACCCTGAAAGTATATAGAGCTTCCTTCTGCGAACAGACGCAAAATATCGATTAATACAAGGATAAACGCAGGGAAATAATATTATTTAAATTGGTATATGTGACTTTATTATTAATTTGTGTGCGTAGCTAAAAAAAATAAGTTGTGTATTGTGTAGTGTATTTAATAGTTAAAGAAATATTTTTCATGCACTCGTATTTTATAATTATTTACCTTAAATGCACAAATTGCAACATTTGCTACATATTTTTTTCGATCTAAGTTAAATGGAACTTACTGTACTGAATATCTCCAAATCCTAAACCTAATGACTGTCGAACAATAGACATCCGTAAAATTGCGCCATTTTCGCTGTCAATTTGAAGCGACATGTTAGGGTTGACAATAAATAATACCTACAGAAAATTATCTTATTAACACACTTTAGTAAATGAAGATAAAACGTGTAAAAAGTAAAAAATATCGATTGTAAAATGATTTTGGCATTTCTATCAATTGTAGTAATTTAAAAAGTAGATATTTCGATAAAATTTACTTCCTGTCAGAACAATGGATTGTGATTGTTCAATTGGTAGACAATAAATCATAAATAAAGGAGATTAATATATTACAACTTAGTTTTTAATTATCACTTAAAGTAAATAATAACTCAATTTAAATACGAAAAGTGAAGTTTCAGACGTAATTAGAATACCCTAACATTGAACCGCCAAATAGTGTGTCATATCATTTCCTGTCATGTGATATTTTATTTATTCGTATCGATGCATAAATTCGCTGACTTCTTATAATGTTACGACTTCTTTTATTATCTACGACGTGACAGCCACTGTTCGTAAACGGATTAGATCACGATTTATAATGAATAATTTTAGAAATAACCATTCCATCAATTCTCGCCTTGAATCGTAATGAAATCAAAAAAATATTCATACTATATTACTTCGCGCTATGTGTCCTACCGTCTTAGGAAAGTTTCAATTTTTTACTCACAATACTTATCAAAAACTTTAAGTATAATTTTGTTATTTAATTTTTGAATTTGGAAGTTAATTAAGTAGTTTCCCTTTCTTCGGCCATGACTTTCCTATTCCACTTTTTTAACTTGGGAAATGTTTTGAACTTCAAACTGTCTGTCAATCTGTATTAAAGGGAAGAAAACCATAGAGCAATTTTAGGCATTAAATATTTTAAATTAGAATATTAGAGATTTGTTGATTAGATGGTTCCACGACAGCCCTATTGCAGGCTGAATGCACGCATTAAAAAGTAATTCGGCTTTCCAAAATGGCCACTGGCGGGAGATGAGATGCGACGTCAGATTGATGTGAAGATTCTAAGAGTAGGTAATTAAATATAATAGCAACGTTCATGAATAATTATACATTCCCGCCTATATTTTTATTTATACAAATAAATAAAATTGATCATCAGGAAGTTGATGAAAATGTCATAAATGTTGTTTTCTTTTTCTATCATATTATTATGTAATTAAAAAAACTGTGCTTATGCATAAATTGAAATTTTATTCGGAGAAAATATCGGTAATTTATATTATAGTTATAAGTGCTGCGAAAGCAGTAGAACACACAAATTCACACTTAACTTACGATTAAAAGTATACACAAATATACGGCAATGATAAAAACGGAAAAGGTCGAAATAAAATATCTGAAATACACGAATAAATTCTTACTGTCACGAATTAAAATTTCTCCGAGTGCTAAAGTAACTTTGCAATGAATTGGCGCGAATATCACTTTCTTGCGAGAAAATCTATTCTTTTATTAAAATATACCCATCCCTTTCTTACTGCAGTTGGTTTTAAAGGATAACAATAGAGCAAGTTTAGCATATGAAAACTACTTAAGAATCTACGCGTCAATTGATTTTCTATTTCTATAGCCATGTGTTTTAAATACGGGAATACTTATGGGAATTCGCAATTATATCGTATACTAAGATTTCCTTTAGAAATGCCACCTTGTTCTAATAACATAGTGGTATTCTTCTTGTTACAAGTCTTATGTATAATTATTTATAACAATATCTGTTACAGTTGAAGGAAAATGCTCATATATCTTTATATTATAATGTTTTAGTTATAAAATCAATGCTTGTATGGTATGCCACCGCAGGTATGGTCCTTATCAAACCAGATGAGCTTCTAAATAGCGAGTGTTAATACTTAAAATATTAATTTAAAACTATTCTCTTCAAAGCCCTTTATTCTTTAGAAAGAGCTGTCTTAGTAAACGCATAAAGATGTTTTCCTTTATCTCATAGAATTAAAATAATTTTGGGAATGCTCGAAAACTATTTCTCTCGACATTTACTAAATCACGTCATTAGGGGAGTTATTTATGAGATCTGTTACTTAGTTATATTACTATTGTGTTGTAAATATATTTCTTTTACCACTTCTACGTTTATTACCAAAACATTCTGAAACAGTTGGTTCTGAAACATTTGAAAAAGTAACATTTCTCTTTAAAATGTTTAATCTCAGTTATTTTACTTGTATCTGTTGGTTGTAAATTATAGGAGTAGCAGACAAAATAACCATAAAATACAAATACAGAAAGAAAGACTAAAAACAATTATACTCAGAAGTATAAAAGGATATTGCCAGCGGAAATCATTTACCACTAAATGTACTATTGCACGACAACGCAAAGGAAATTTGAAATTCTGAGACAAATTACGAAGATGCTCCGCAAATTGTGAGATAATTACAGACCCCAAGGTCAAAGAACCAGGGTAATCGCCGCCAACTAAACCACCATTAGGTCCAATTCCCCAGAATAGCTTTTATCTTCCATCTCCATGATTGAGGCAGTAGGAGTAATACGTCCATAAACAATCATCTGTCGTCTGTCTGTACAGGTAGCTCGCCTACTTGCTGTTTCCCTTCATCATAAAGTGGAATGGTTGTTTTACGTGTCGTAAACTGCTTCCTACTAAGCCATCCCACTTGTATTTGCTCCGTACATATTATATGGCTAGACATACGTATAAGCCTTACTTTTCTGTAAAGAAAATTCTGAACGGTCATACTATACATTTTATTTGGAGAATAACTTAGAATATGTGTTCTTTCTCTCACTCTTCGAATACAACATAAAGGGTACTGCTACCAGAAATAAATACAGTCTTTTAAATTAATTGGCAGTTGAGATTTAGATGACTATTTTAATCTGCTAACTCAACTAGGGTAGCAATGCCTATTTTGCTTTCATTAAGGATTTTGTTCTATTCGGGCTTATTTTTTATGAGATGGTGTTGTAAAAGAGGACGCAGTGCACTTAAAGGTTTCTGCCATACATGAATATTTGTAACAGAATTGGTTCTACCTGCATCCGATACAGATACGTAGAATTGGTTCACTCTAGAAATAGGTGTGGTGGTGGTTGGATGATTTCGAACCACACTGGCTCTACTACCTTTGAAATTCGAGGGTTCAAATTTACTTTGAGGTAGGTTGTAGGTATATTTTTATAGAAATATTTTAATAAAATGTATGATGTAAAAAAGGTTGCAGCAGTTATATTAAATAGTTACTATTTACTACTATTTCAAAATTCGAAACTAACCACAGTTTAACCAGTCTAATCCTTAAAATATTATCTTTAAATACAAAAAGAATATGGAAATATACTGTTAATCTAATCAAAGTATCTTAAGATTTCTTGCAAAAAGAGAAACCCATGATATTTATGAGTGGCTTACATTAAGTTAGTATTATTTTAATCCAATTTACAATAAGCTGACTATAAATCAAGCGCCGTTACTCGCAGACGCGGCGAAGTCTGCGAATCACTTTGAAACAGTACAGTCACAGTATAAGGATATACAGTATTTTATCTTCATACAAACGCACGAAACGCAAGCCACGCCTACTCGCCTCGGGCCGGTACTAACTCGGTACACGAACATTCGTGAATGTGCCACGGTGACGAGCGGGTGATGTGACGGTTTTGTAAGATATTTTGTTGTTTCAAGAATAATATGGCGAAGAAAAGTTATAGATTATATTGTGTTGTTTTTGGTTGCTTCAATTCGTAACAAAATTCAATAACACATCCAGATATAACATTTTTTAAACTGCCTGGAAACTCCGAAAGGTAAGACAATTACAATGATTTTTATGTTAATACTAGATACTTAATCTACTAGGTACTACTACTAGTAAATTAGATTAGTTTTTAATTAATACAATTTGATATTTTAAAAAAATACGTATGATTGTTGTAATTTTGGTTCAGTAGACAGGTGTCAGAGCTTGTTATTTGAGGTTATCCCTCTTCTGAATTAATAGAATAAAACTATTTCTTCGACCAATTTACAACTTTTATTATTCCCGCGCAAAATAAAACTCGAAACTGTTGATAAACGAAGGGCTTGCTTGCACAACGCACGCGTCGTATTTATTCGTCGTCGCGCGGCGCAACAAAGGCTGAGGGCGTGGCTTAGCGGCCTTTCGGCACCCGTTTGTTCGCGCGATATGCCGCCGAGGGACTATTCTGTAGGGGCCCTATTCTGTAGTGCGTTACAATGTTAATCTAATAGCACATATATTGGCCATGTTTTGCCCTTTTTAGTGCATATTTGCATGCATATTTCGACATTTTGATAGTGCATATAAGGTAAAGTCACCTATTTCCGCGGTATTTTCACCAAAACTAGAAAGAGCGTCAAATAATAGATAATAGATAATTTTATCAAAAGCTTTAGTATTTGTTCTTTTGAAATAGACTCGACTTTTTACGGTAAAATTCGCTGAAACCACTATTCGGCGCATCTCTAATTAAAATTATTATTTAATATTGTATTAAATATTTAAACTAAATTTTGCATAATTTATGTTAATTTATAAGCTATCATGTCGAACATATTTCATATTTTATTGTTGTAACTGTCAAGTACCCAATTATAAAAATAGTTTCTATTACGTAATATATACATATTAAAAAAACATAACATGCATTTTCATTCAACACTTTCTATATAATTAACTATAGCATTCATTTGTTTAAATAAAAAAATACAACATTTACAATCAAAAAATTAAAAAGAAAGTAAAGTATGCAGATGTAATTAAAAACTGTAGGCAGACAGCCCTAACGCGTTACCGTGCCCAGCGCAACCGTAGGTATCTAATTCAAGGTCAGGGCCGAGTTAAATTACTGTATATCCATATACTGTGGTACAGTACAAGGTCAACTGATAAACCCAAAACAGATTTACGAAAATATATTTGATCTGATAGGATATGTTACTCTAAGTAGTCGCAAGTTATTGGATGGAGCTTAGACGGCATTTACAAGCATTTAATTTTACTTATCTAATCTGAGTGGGTATTAATCGTGAGTAAATTGATATTGTAAACTTGTAAGATGTAAGTTTGACCGACTTTGAATTAGCAAAATTATTGTACATAAGTGACGTGGGTCACAAAATGTATAGCATTCAGGTAAACTTAAATCATTTAAAAACTGCATCAGAAAAAGTCTGAAATATCATGATTTCACCGTTAAATCCGAAGTTTTTGAAGCTTTTGTCCTGTATTTTCAATTTCAGTGACAATTGCTCTGCATTTGTGCGACACCAAAGACGAAAAACGATTTAATTTCAATTTTCATTGTCCGTTATTTGGGCTAATTTAGACTGATTTTACAGGACTTTTACAAATGTTCTAAAAACAAAAACATACCAAGCTGTTCAAAAACAAATAGAAAAACATGTCAGAATATTTTAAAATAAATAATTAGTCAGGAATCTAATAGATAACTGTCATCCCAGATCTATTTACAATATGTCCTAAAACAAGCAATCTGCCTCCTAGCTCGCTGGCAGCGCGCCAAAAATGTCATTGACTCCATAATGGCGCCGGAGAGCTAGGAATTTAAAATGCGTTCAGGAAACTATTTTAATTTTTTTGTTTGGAATTTTTAATAAATTACAGGGATTCAACTCGGAGGATGTGGATGTTATTACTTATTACTTTATTTATTAGAGTAGAGAGCTAATGGAATACAAGACAAATCTAGTGAATAAGTATGGCATTTTGAAGTTTCAAAATTAAAGGGAAGGATTTTTTTTGTGGTAAAAAAATTAGTGTTACGATTATGTATTTTTACTTACACATTTTAATGAAGTTACCGTTTAGTTTAGTTATAGATATTTGTAATCAACCAAAATAGGACAAGATGGAAGCCCTAGTTAAGGCCGGCCACAGATGCGGTTCTTTTGTATTTTGCAAACCTCGTACAAGTGGAATACACTGGACTATTTTATGTAAATAATTACAGTGCAACAACTGTGTTCTGCCAAATTAATAGTTTGAATTTGAAATACCATAACAGGTGAAATGCCTCGTTAAAGTATTTCACTCGTATCTCTCTCTTCAAACCAGAACACTTGTTGAGCGCTATAGGTGTGGCGGTTGTCTCCGGATATTTGTCAGTTTTAAAACTATTTAATATAATTAATATTTAGTCATTTTACAATTGGTAAACGATCTAAAACAACAAAAACAACTTACCCATACAATATATTAAAATTAAAAACTCGATGTGTCGTTAATTATTCGAGACATTGAATTAATGGGTGACAGACGAGTAATGACGAGGAGTGGAATGTTAGCAGTCGTTAGGGACGGAATATTTTACGGCTGAAGGTTTTAATGTGAAACATCTATAGCCGCACGTAAAACCGATTTCTGGCGTGGCGACGCATGCCGTGGCGACGTCGCCACGCTATACGATGGTATATATACAGTATTACAGTCTATATGCAGTAGTGTGTACGGTGTGGCGACGCGTCGCCATGCGCAATCGAATTCAATAAATAGTCATCGTTATCTGGAAAAAATCGTAATATTTTATTTTATCATTATGACATATTTAGTTCCTACACAATATGTTCTTTTCTGCATATTACTTTTACAAAATAATGTCGATGTTTCACATATGCCAGGCGTCCCGTGACGGCTCACATTTTTTTTAGAATCGATTTTTTTCAAGGATTCTTACACTGACAATATCTGACACGCTGTCTATGTCATAGAATCATACACGTATATATTTGGCTGAAAGGCAAGAAGCCGAGGCCGTAAAATACTATAATTAAAAAAAAAACATATCTGTAGGTACATATGTGTTTAGTGTTTTTTGTAAGTCATTCATATTTAAAATTTAAAAGTAGTAAACAATGTCTCCCTTACCACATCCTTCAAACCACAACAAAACAGCGTTTAACAGGCAGAAGTAGGTGTAGCGGTCATTCCTTCAAAGTCGAACCACACATATCTGGCACCTTTTTTTTCTTTGCGACGCCGAAGATTTTTACCGTGGCCGTCCTCAGCGCTTGTTGGAGAACTCCGGGATCTCCTACGGAACACAACCGGAGTCCTTCAAGCGCGATGCCCCGATCGGGCTCTGCCCTGGGAGAGCATTCGCTCCTCCCACATCTGGTGATTACGACGGTATGCGACCACACACAACGTCGTCCTTCCCGGGGTAGCTTACTGGACGGTTCGAGCTCCCACTCTTGCCGCCCGCAACCCCGGACGCCCCCGTTTAGTCGCCTCTTACGACAGGCAGGGGATACCGTAGCCCTATTCTAGTCCCGGAACTACAGGGACAACATATCTGCCACCTAAATATTTTATCCCTGTTTTTTGTCTTGTTTTCCAATTTCCCAATACGTCCTATGAAGTGCAATCTAAACAGAACATGACGTTACTCCCGGATAGATAAATGTTACTAAAACAGATTTCTAAACAAATTACGCACATCGGCAGTTAACCCCACACATTAACCAAGGTAACTAAACGCTCGGTCGACCACCTCAGGACACCGGTTTAACTGTTTACGGGAACTGCCAAATTGTGGTGTAAATCTAATTCACTATATAATTATTATTATGTGTATATTTCTAACCATTCGACTACCTGCGAACTGTAGTAGGCATACGTTATATTTTAAGACAGATTTTTTTTATGAAATTCGTCTAGTCCACCTGACGGTAAGGCACTAGGGACGAGGATCGCTTATGCCGCACATGAACATCTAAAGAATCCTATCCTATCCTATCCTATCCTCGTATAAGTATCTCTCCCCCTTTTGTTGTTTACGAGGGGGAAATTCAAATTCTCCCCGCACTATCCCCCCCCCGGTGGCCGTCCTCGGCGCTGCGTAGAGAACTCCGGGATCTCCAAAGGAACACAACCGGAGTCCTCTTAGCGCGTTGCCCCGTTGAGCTCCGCCCTGGTGAGAATAGCTCGCCACACCGTCGGGTGTGCTCGAAGATATGCGACCACACATACCGCCGTCCTTCCCGGGGCCGCTGGCAGGGCGGTTCGAGCTCCCACTCTTGCCACTTGCGACCCCAAAAGCCCCCTTACGACAGGCAGAAGATACCGTAGCCCTGGGTACGAAACTCTCGAAACTACAGGGACAAAGTGTCTCTCCCCTACTACACCCTTGAAACGAGAACATGGAATGCTGTTACTGCTATAAGGCAAAAATATAGATTATATTCTCCAGGTTTGTTTTAGATTCCAAGACAAATATTAAAATATAGAAGCCACGGACTAACCAAAAAATGCTACAATCTACAAAATGTGAAACATAGACCATTTCCTGAAATTAAGACGAATAAATAATGAGTTTCTAAGCTTATAAATATGGGGCTGCAGTCAAGATGCAGTCGAGAGCCAGAAATAACCTGCTCAGACGCTTCCTTCTGAATGCGTTGGTAATCTTTTTTTTTTTTTTGGAAGGACCAAAATATCTGTGACTTTGGATATTCGTGCTTAGTCGCTGCTGTGTTGAGGAGTTACTTTGGTTATAAATACAAACTAAATTCTGTTTAATGGTACGTGTGACTCATTGTAGGAATAATATATTTAATACTGTTTAGCGTTTTTGTACTTAGCGTAACATAAACAACAAAGAAAATAATAGTTGAAAAGTAAAACACTATAAAGATAACGACGACCCGCGTGGCAGAGTGGTCACCATACCGGTCTGACGCGCAAAGGGTTCCGGGTTCTATCCCCGGCCTGACAGATATCTGAATGATGCATTTAGATATCTGATCTGGGTCTGCGTGTTTGTGTATTCGTCTCTGTGTGTATCCATGGCACCCACGATACAGGAAATCCTAGTGTGGGCTGTGAGTGTAGAAAGAGGTTAAAAAAAGTTTAAAGTTTAATTTAATAAAGTAAGTGTTATGTTAAGTTATTGGAGTTTTAAAGTTTGCTGTATTTCTCTGTAATTAGCTTCGATCAACAATACTTTTTTTGTTCGCTGACAAGACATCTATTGGTATTTGATTGAACGTAATTAAGATCACATGTATTCACATGTATGATCATTTTAAGTATTTTATAGTTCAACATGTTACGTTATTAAAGTCTAAAATTTAGACTCTAAATAAAACTTTCCTGAACTATGATGGTTTTTAAAAGATGGTGGTAGTCCCCCTGGTTCTTTATTTGATTAATGTACCCTATTTTTCGATTTATCGCAGCATAGGCACACATATTTGTTCTTAAAACATTACTCTCCGCAGTCGGGTAAAAAATGTACATATTTCTTTTTATAGCCTGCTGGGGTTACTTACAAATTGTATTTTTTTTATACTTCTACCGGAACGGAAAACGACCTCTAATGAGAGGATCTCAACTGGGGAGGTATGAAGTACACTTCAGACCTCCACACGTCTACTTATACAAGTACACTTCATGTACAGGACTTCAGGGATGATAAAGATCTGGTTTTGAAAACATGGTCAGGGTAACCAAGTGTTACATAAGTCAAAGTCTTATAAGTCAAGACATTTTGCAATAAGTTAGATATTACTAGCTGACCCGGCAAACGTTATGTTGCCATATAAATAAAAAAATGTTAAGGGTGAACAACCCTTATCACTTAGGGGTATGAAAAATAGTAGCCGATTCTCAGACCTACTGAATATGCATATAAAATTTGGTGAAAATCGGTAAAGCCGTTTCGGAGGAGTACGGTAACTAACATTGTGTGACATGAGAATTTTATATGTAAGATTACATTTTTATAGTAAAAAAATACTTTACATTTATTTATCATTTTATAGCATATAATAATATAAATATAACGCTAAGTAAACTAAAAGTAAATATAATTAAATAGTGAATAAAATGAAATGACGCGAGACTTACATATTGTCAGCTATTTTTTTAAACTTTCATGTAGCATTTCTTAGATATATCACCTAAGCACCACTGGATTCGAATACTCTTCACAAGTTAAGCGAAGTATTAAGAAAAAACCTAACGCATTTTTTCTTAATACTTCAGTCGCAACCGTTAAGTCCGTCTGCTGGGGAGTGGGCACCAGTCGAGGCGTGCGTCGAGTCAAGTGCGAGAAGCCGAGAGCACACTTCACTACATTTCAAAATGGATTAATTAAAGCTATAATTAGCATATTTATGGTAATTTATATGTATTTCAATATGTACTTTGTTTTTTTTTTTTATTTTAGGAGTAGCAGACGAGCATACAGTCCACCTGATGGTAAGTGGCTACTGCCGCCCATGGACATCTGTAATCAACCCCAGATAGGATTAGATATTCCCACCTGAGGTCGGCCACAGATGCGCCGCTACCCCTGAGGACTAAGCTGGAACGCCTCGGAAAAGTCTGTCTCCCTTACCACACCCTTCAAACCAGAACACAGAAGCGCCTAACACTGCTGTTATTAGGTAGAAATAGGTGTGGCGGTGGTCAAGCCGGAGTCGAACCACAAAGGGTTCTACCGCCTTCAACATGACATGTTTATGACATTGATTAAAATCCATTAAATTATTTTGATCAAAAACAAATAACTATTGCATCATCTTATCCATGGTTGCCTCACGGAAGAAACCCACACTTTTATGGCTCCACAAATATCATTATGAGATTTAATCTCATTCGCCAATAATAACTGGAAATAATGATAATGATCATTATTGAGAAGGTGGTAAAGTATTATTATAAAGCTTTTTCTTGTTTACAAGATTAATTATGATTGAGTGACAAGACGGTTTCGTTTTTAATTAAGGGTTTCTTTTTTCTTTCTTTAAGATTGATATTGTGATTAACTTTAAATTTAAACTAAACGGTAAAAACTTTTTCGATTAATTTTAAATACTTTTGACAAGGACTCTAATCCTAGACGTCTGATGATGGATCGGGAAGGTGGTCCTGAAACCTCTGTTACTACGAGGACAACTGCTTCGACGACACCACTACAACGGAGAATAAACGACGTAACCAACTCGAGTTTGAACTCGTTTTTCATATTGACTAGAACCCTGGTTAAAGATAATATCCAAGGCATAGATTAGTAAAGATACTTCGCCGCCTTGAAAATGAATGAAGCCACAAATGTATAAAATGTCATTGTTATTAGTAAGTTCTTTTTTTGAATTCTTGACAAATAAAAACATTTTTAGAGAAAATTTACGAATAAATAACTAATACTCCGTAATTTACATAATAAATAAATAATCATTTCAAATATTTTATGGAAATTTTAGCACGGAGACGTGGCAAAACTTTTTTACGCAACTATTTCAATCCTCAAAACTGAGTACATTTTCTAATCTATATATAATATCTTTACTAATCTATGATCCAGGGTCTAATAATGGAGCTGAAAGGTGTCCATAAGAGCTCGGTAGTTAAACAACTCAACCTTTTCGAGTTTGAGTTCATTTGATATGGTTTGGAAAGTAGTCTGGTCTTACATGATATCCAGGGCCTGATGGTGGAGCTGGAAGATGGCCAAAGGAACTCTGTAAATTACACAACCCCGTCGAGTTTCGGCTCGTTTAATTCATTATGATAAGAACCCTGATTAAAGTTAATATCTAATGTCTGATAATGGAGCTGGAACTACTTCGAGTTTGGACTTGTTTGATTGATTTTGGAAATATCTCTTATCCTACATGATATTCAGGGTCTGGTGATGGTGCTGGAAGAGTGTAGTAATCTTATGTTACCTTAAAATACAGCTTATGTTAAAAATAAATATGGTTCAAAAAACTAAAAACAAGTGTGGGGTGCTTTTCGAAAACTGATAAGTGGAGCACCCCACGTTTTTTTCACAATTATACATTTAGGTACTGTTTCTTAATTGATTCCTAGATTATAGAAAAATATTTTCTACTTTTTAGTTGATTTTATCATAAAAGCGTGTTTCTTAGTTTTTTGAACTATATTTATTTTATTAGTTTTTAGTATTTGTTGTTATAGCGACTATCATTATGCATCGTCTGTAAAAAAAATCAAGTGTCTAGTTATTACGGTTTTAGAGATAAAGCCCTGTGACTCACGAACAGACAGCGGAGGGTTTCATTTTACCCTTTGAGTATGGAATCCTAAAAATCATTCTACAAGATGGCATTATAGATATGTTTCAGTACATTTGAGTTATAGGGAAATAACATTATTATTTTTCAAAACTAAAAATCAATCTAGTAACTTTGCGTGAACTTTCTATAAGGCGCTTTCTATCGCCTCGAAAATCGTTAATCCTGAGGATGTTGATAAGGACAATGGTCCAAAAAATTATTAAAATCGTGCATTGTCATCGGTTTTTGATAATTTTTCAAAGTTTTGAATTAACCTGAACGTTCAAAGTGGATAGAAATCGGGTTCAAAGATTCCGTTACTGTTACGTACGTACATACATACAACCCAAGCTAATAAAAGCGTGTTAATAATAAAGAGAAGTCAGTAAAAACAGTCACTGTCAATTTAGGACTCTTAAGATTGTCCTACAATACAAAGAAGTTATGGTCATAACAATGGAAAATTCTTAGACTAAAATGCGTCATGTTTGCATAATTTTGTTTAAAACATCTTATATCTTTCCTTAACAATTTTGTGTAAAATAAGAAGCATTTTATTTTAATAATATCATTAATAAATTTATAGCAAGAATATTTAGTTGAATTAAATAATAGTTTTACCATACGAGTACGTTTGACGAAGCGGTCACCATAGCAGTCAGACGTAGTAGGTTCTGGGTTCGATTCCTAGCTAGACAGATATCTAAATGATGAATTTAGACTTCTGCACTGAATCTGGATGTTTGCGTTTGTCTTTATGTGTGTCGGCGCCTGGTAATTCTAATTTGGGGCTATGATTTTAGAATACGTATTTAACAAAAATACTACAGCTGGTCACTGTAACCTTTAGAAACTTATAATACTTTTAATACTATACAGGGTGAATTTTTAAAACGGGCCTTCAGGGCCAAATTCGAAACTATAAGGATTAGCGAAAAATGCTGAAAGGAGTTACGAGGCCGATTTTGATAAAAACTAAAACTGCATCATTAGTTTTTTAAAATATTTTTTTCCTTAGCCGGGAATCGAACGAGTTCATTTTGAAAAAAATTACACCTCTATATTATTCCACTATCTGATAGTGTCGCTTATAAGGTTCAAATTCTGGGAAGTAATGTTATGTGACAAATTAAAGGAAAAGGAAAATTTTGAACAAAATACGTATTTTTCCATACATTGGCATACTAATCCTTAAGGATTATACATAACAAATGATTTATGTATAATTCTTTAGAAACAGACATAAGTCATACCATTGAAGAATTTGTTGGTTAATCAACTAATTATTCGATGTTATGACTATGACATACGGCTTAGTATGAGAAAGTAATAGTTTGGCAAATAAGTTACCGCCGTTTTTAGGATTTATTTTTTAATGAAAATAGATAACTGATTAAATAGTAAATTCCTATTGTTTGTTGTTTACAACTTCGTTTCAACGTTAAATATGATTTTCTATATCTCTTTTTTTAAGTAATCACTCGGATTTGACTCTAGAAAGTAATTCTCGCAAATTGTCAACTTTACATCTGTATTAAACGAAACTCCGCCCATAACAAGTAAATCTATTTTAATGGTCCTAAAAATAACCTTAGCTAAGTCGGACATAAAAAATAAAAATTATTGGGAAACAAAACGTCCATTTCGAATGATAAGAAACATTGAGCCAAAAAAAATGTTTAAAGTAATGAATGGCGGGAACTTAACTGCCAAATTAATATGAAAATAATATGTATTTTCTTAAAATTGAGGCTTTTCCTTTAGTTTGTCATTTATCATTACTTTCCAGATTTTGATCCTTATAAGCAACACTATCAGATAGTGGAATAATATAGAGGGTGCATTTTTTTTCAAAATGAACTCGTTGGATTCCCGGCTAGGGAAAAAGTTATTTTAAAAATGTAATGATGCAGTTTTAGTTTTTATCAAAATCGGTCTCGTAACTCCTTTCAGCATTTTTCGCTCATCCTTATAGTTTCGGATTTGGCTCTGAAGGCCCGTTTTAAAAATTCACCCTGTATACTTTTCTCTGTTACAAATGGGGCTGCAGGCTTATCTGAGGTCGATCCCAAATGCGTCGTCAACCCTGAAGACTAAAACAGAACGGCTCGTGTAAGCCTTACACGTGTTTATGTGTTCTGTAACTATGGGTGTTTAAAAAATCAACTAAACGTAAAATATAATGTACCTATATAATTGCATATTATTGAAGGAATGTAGCAATTGGTAATTTGTTATGGAACCCGTAGTAGTTCAATTCTAGTGGTACCACCGCTACCCTTATTTATGCCTTATGCCAACAGTGTTAAGAGCTGATGTGTTCTGGTTTGAAGGGAATACTTTTCCAAGGCGTTCCAGCTTAGTCCTCAGGGGTAGCGACGCATCTATGGCCGACCTCAGGTAGGAACATATTATTCTATCTGGGGTTGATTAAGGATGTCCACGAGAAGCAGGCACCACTTTTTTTTTTTTATAATATAGGAGTAGCAGACGAGCATGCAGTCCATCTGATGGTAAGTGGCTACTGCCGCCCATAGACATCTGTAATCAACCCCAGATAGGATTAGATATTCCGCCCTGAGGTCGGCCATAGATGCGCCGCTACTTCTGAGGACTAAGCTGGAACGCCTCGGAAAAGTCTGTCTCCCTTACCACACCCTTCAAACCGGAACACAGCAGCCTAACACTGCTGTTATTAGGTAGAAATAGGTGTGGCGGTGGTGCCGCCGGAGTCGAACCACAAAGGGTTCTACCACCTTCATCTTACCATCAGGTGGACTGCATGCTCGTCTACTACTCCTATATTATCAAAAACAATTACGGTTCAAGAGATAAAGCGAAAACGCTGTATTTTATGAAAACCCCCTAATATTTATAAGCTTTTTACTTTTTATTCTAGCGGCCAATTGCGGTTCAATTCAAGAGAGCCCTGTGGCAGACGGACAGACAGGGGAGGCTCAGTAATAGTGTTCAGTTTTCACCATTTGGATACGGAAACCAATAAATTAATTGATCTGTAATACCACCGAATTGTCAAAGTCCAAGGCATTAAACTTAACCTACAGTTACGACTATTAACAAAGACCGAACACAAGTGTTAATGATGTATTTCGATTGAAAACCGGTACAATCCGAATGGATTCGATATCTATTTATATTATTGTCTTGTTTACATTCCTTATTGGCTGTCCCACGCGGGTCGACTGCAGACCTCTCGTCTCGGATATATTCTAGAAAAAATACCATTATTACGTGATACGCCATTTTGAATCTAGTGTCAAGTGAAGTTTTATGTCAAAAGAAAGTTTTAGTGATTTTTGCAGTGTTTTTTTACGAAGTTATTTATTTTAGGTGAGTTTTATTTCTTTTGTATAGTTGAATATTGTAGCTAAATATTTTTGGTAGGTTCGCTTTCACGTTTTGTTTTTTAATTTTATTTTAAGCTATGGCTTCTTGGTCCATTTTCCAAATTCTATGATATTGCAATCTATCGAAATATTAACAACGAGTCTACAAAAAGTATAAAAAATACTGAAAACATAAATATTAAAGTCTACTTTATTACAGTAAGATTTTATTAGAAAACAGTTTGATTTAAGAAAGTGTAACTACATTTTTAGTGGGTGAAGAAAGCAATAAATATGATTGATAAATTAAATTAGCAATTCATTTTTTGGCTGTATTTATAACTAATATACTAATCTATGAACTAATATTATTTTTACAGTTTAATTTTAAAATAAGTTGCACAATAAAATTTGTTTAAAGGCTTTCAAAAGTTTGTTGCTTACGGCCATAGATATATTATCCTACTGACGTATTATCTCAGCTTACGGCTGATGCAACTTGATGTAACAGCTTAAAAAGCTCACTGAAGTTATTTATTATTTATTAAAGTGATGACCACAGCCCTGTATCTAAACAAATACAGGTCTGTGGTGATGACCCATAGAGTTTATTATATAGGTGTCATACAAAGGTATCCAGGTTCGATTCCCGTTCAGATATTTTCGTTAAGATTACATACATTACGTACACTGATTTAGAATAATTTTCGTTGAGTGCTCGAAATTGGTTCATTATCATTAATGAAAATTTCAAAATCTTTATTAACAAAGAACTTACTGAAATAATTGCTTTTGCCTATTTAGCTTATCAACATCATCAACCCATTACTGTCCCACTGCTGGGCACGGGTCTCCTCTCAGAATGAGAAGGATTAGGCCATAGTCCACCGCGCTGAACAAGTGTGAATTGGTAGACTTCACATATCTTTACGATTTTTTTATGTTTCTCAGGTATGCAGGTTTCCTCACGATGTTTTCCTTCACCGTTTAAGCAAGTGGTAATTAATTTCTGATTTGCACAAAACTTTGAAAAATCAGAGGTCTGGGATTTCAACCTTGGACCTCTCGATCGAAGCCGAGTTTTTTTTTTATAATATACGAGTAGCAGACGAGCTAATGGTAAGTGGCTATTGCCGCCCATGGACATCTGTAATCAACCCCAGATAGGATTAGATATTCCTACCTGAGGTCGGCCACCGATGCGCCGCTACCCCTGAGGACTAAGCTGGAACGGCCGGAAAAGTCTGTCTCCCTTACCACACCCTTCAAACCAGAACACAGCAGCGCCTAACACTGCTGAGTTTCTTAACGACTAGGTTATCGCTGCTGCTATTTAGGTACATATAGATATTTCATATAGGGATGAGTTTCAATTTAAGTTTGATCTGGGCTTGGGTGATTTTATTTATTACCTATCACATTTTTTACCATTTTTATAGCATACTTAAACTCAAAAAAACCTAGGCTAGAACTACATATTACGTATATATGTTAATATGTATTCATTTATCACATAGTTACCAATATTGGCCCATTAATTTGGCATATAAAGTAGATTGTCCTCTATTGCAGAATGGGACAAAACAATTTGGTCCAATATGTGCTGGAAAAAGAAATATTGTTCTTCGAATTGGCAATGTAATTTAGATAAATCTTTTTGGGTGATGCCAGACTTAGATATATGATGATTATAAATAAGGTAAGGAAAAACTATAATAAAAATATTTAAGCGTTTTTAGGAATTCTGAATAATTATTTGCAGTGTTTATTAAATAGGTAAGAAAAAGTAAATTTTATTTAGGTACAAATTATTAAGGTGTTTTCGGAGAATTTTTAGACAGGTTCTAGCTTTTTTTGTATAAGATTATAGTAAACTAGCTGACCCGGCAAACGTTGTGTTGCCATATAAAAAAATAATATTAAGGGTGAACACCTCTTATTACTTACGAGTTTGAAAAATAGATAGAATATTTGAAACTGCGATGGTAGCGAAGTCTGTCGAATCCAATGTGAAACATTCCAAAATCAACAACTACTTACGAATTAAAAATTAATTAAAAAACCTTTTCCTACGGACTAAATTGTGAATGTAAACCATTCTCCAAAGTCCCCTTGAACACACACAACAAATTTCATCAAAATCAGTTCCATCTGATAGAAAAAGTGTGGGGTGCTTTTCGAAAACTGATAAGTGGAGCACCACACGCTTTTTTCACAATTATACTATTTACTGTTCCTTAATTGATTCCTAGATTGGAAATTATTTTCTACTTTTTAGTTGAGTTTATCATAAAAGCGTGTTTTTTAGTTTTTTTAACTATATTTATTATTGTAATCCCGTCACGCGCGGGGTTTGGACGGACTTCGTTAGATAGAACGAGAAGCAGGCATTGCCGACAATGGACCTGAAGCTGGTCACAGGTGTCTTGCGACTCTTAAGGACTAAGGTATCTCATATCAACAGCCGGCATCCATATCCTTCCACTGAATGCAGAACTGCTGCACAGGTGTATCCACCACAAGCATTTAAAGTGGTTCTGGTTCTGGATTAAAGGTAGCTTTGCTCTTTGCTCTTCATAGGTCTTCTGACGAAAGGTAGATTTAATTATTTATTGTTAATTAATAAGTGACCACATCGTCTTTGCTGATACAGGATCTTAAACTGAATATACCATAAACAATACGCGAGCCCTTATAAAGCTGCGCTTTTTGCTGGTTAAAATTATATTTGAAAGTGGTAGAACTCTTTGTTGTTCGACTCTATTTCTGCCTCATAACAGCTGTGTTAAACGCTGCCGTGTTTTGGTTTGAAGAGTGTGGTGAGGGAGACATACTTTTCCGAGTTCCAACTTAGTCCTCAGGGGTAGCGGCGCATCTGTAGCCGACCTCAGGAAGGAATATCTAATCCTATCTGGGGTTGATTACAGATGTCAATGGGCGGTAGTAGCCACTTATTAGGTGGACTCCATGCTCTGCTACTCCTATATTATAAAAACAAGAAAGCAATATTATGTTAATTTCTTGTGACAGTTCTAAATGACAATATTATTTAAACGATATTAAAGATAATGTTAATACAAATTTACATAGATTTGTCTAAAACCGGTCTAAGTAATAGGAACGGTCGATGAGAATTTTATATTTATTTTTTGCCTAATTCAATGACACCTAATATTTAAATCGATATCTATTCAATCTAGCTTTTTATACTACCTAGGCACTGTCTATCTGGGTATTTAAATAAAGACTAGTCGAGGCCCGTGAGTCCACTCACATCATTTTGAAAGTGGTAGAACCCTTCGTAGTTCGACTCCGGCTTGACCACCGCCACACCTATTTCTACCTAATAACAGCAGTGTTAGGCGCTGCTGTGTTCCGGTTTGAAGGGTGTGGTAAGGGAGACAGACTTTTCCGAGGCATTCCAGCTTAGTCCTCAGGAGTAGCGGCGCATCTGTGGCCCACCTCGGGTAGGAATATCTAATCCTATCTGGGGTTGATTACAGTTGTCCATGGGCGGCAGTAGCCACTTATCATCAGGTGGACTGCATGCTCGTCTGCTACTCTTATATTATAAAAAAAATAATAATAGTTTAGATAATTATGCATAATAATAGTTTAGAAAATAGCCGTTTTAGGATCGAATTCCATAACACTGCTTACTGCAGGAGTTAAAAAAGTTAAATTCGTCACGTAAGGAAAAAGCGTTATGCTCGTTCTGCATGTCATTCTGACTCTTTGGTTCGAAGTTCGAAGGTAACCAGGAACCTTTGATTTTTCAGTTATGTATGTATAGTAATTAATTATTTGCTATAACAGTGAAGGATTACATCAGATGGAAAACTACACGCCAGAGAGTTCTTAAATTATATACAGTTTTCAAAGGTGTTTGAAGTCTACCAATTTGCATTTGGCCTAACCTAACCTAAACCTCTCTCACTTTGAGAGATCCAGCAATGAGAGAATAATGGATTGTCGACGACTTAAATTACGTGTAAATAGTATACATATTTATGCATATTTATGTATGTATATATAGTCCACGTAAAACTGCTCGTCCGCTCTTAATATAGAAATGAATCGCGTCGCCATAGCAAATTGTATGACTACACCTGCTCGCGTCAACTTCAGAGCGTACTAGTAGCTTGGCGCGGACTACACCTATTTACTTCTATTTTATAATACGACGTGAGTTATTTATTTACATAAACAGATTCACATCAGTTCAAAGCCAAAGAAAGTGCTCTCTAGCCTTGACTGATAACAGTGTCAATTACTCATCGTCTGTATAATAAGTAATAACGCATTATATAGTAATAAAACAACCAATGTACTGAATAAATAATGAAAGGGATCTTCTTTTTCGTCACAACGGATATAAAGTTGGTAAAACTCTTCGGGACCTCAAAGCCGCCGTAACCAAAAAGATCATTTTAAACATGTTATGACAAAACTACCTCATCTTATGGGTAAGTTTTGTTTTGTATCATGATTGGGTATGATGAGGTAAGGTGAGGTAACTTCATGGTTGGACTCTGAAGGCACCACAGTCTCCTCTCTTTCTATGTTGTAACAACAGTGGTAAGCGCTGTTATGTTCTGTTTCAATTGTGTGGTAAAACAAAGCAAGGACCTACCTACATACTCAAGGGTAACCATACATCCATGGCCAACCTCATGTAATTCTTTTGTGGCAAAGGGAGATTTTCCGCCGGGCTAGTTGATCACAACTGGGGAGCGACCGTGCTCCGACAGTCTCAGATCAGAACTTGTATATTTACAAGATATTTAGAAAACTTCGATAGCGTGATTTCGAAATGCGTAGCGCCATCTCTCGACGAATAGCGGAAAGTCGCAACACTAATGCATCATATTGCATGTATTAAAAAATGAAACAATTCAAGGAATTAATGAAAAGAAATCTATTTATTTTTGGTCTACAAGGGCACTTACAAATTGTTAGTTATATTTTTTATACTAGCAGTAATAGTATTACCGAATAAATTTCACCTTATATTTTGTCTTTTTCCCCAGAACATGAAGACTGATCTCCAAGAGCTGGCAGTCCGTCTGTTTGATGCGGGTGCAGTCAAGCTGGGTGACATCGAGGCCAAGCTAGGCAGGCACACACCCATATACTTCGACCTTAGGGTCGTGGTGTCACACCCTCGGATTATGGTAACTATTTATTTGGGATAGAAGGAACAAACGAGCATGTAATCCACCTGATGGTAAGTGATTACTGCCGCCCATGGACATCTGTAATCAACCCTATATAAGATTAGATTTTTTCTATAATATAGGAGTAGCAGACGAGCATGCAGTCCACTTTATGGTAAGTGGCTACTACCGCTCATAGACATCTGTAAACAACCCCATATAAGATTAGATTCTTTTAGACGTCGGCCACAGATGAGCCGCTACCCCTGAGGACTAAGCTGGAACGCGTCAGAAAAGTATATCTCCTTTACCACACCCTTCAAACCATAACACAGCTTAACTTAGTTATTAGGCAGAAATAGTTGTGGCGGTTGTACCTCCAAAGTCGAACCACGAAACCTTCTACTACCTCAAAATATTGTCCCACAAACAACATAACATACAAATATTTTTGTTATACATACAAAACCTAACATAAACCTGTATATATGCCAAATTATTGATGCAGCGATGCATAAGTACTTATGTTCAATTGAAAGACATGTTGTCTAATGAAAAAGGTAAACAACTTTACAAATGGATTGTATAAGTATATAGATATAACAGTACAGATATGTAATCTGTAATATGTTACAAAATGTAAAATGGGTGAGCTATGCGCATATAATACACCCTATTTCTACCTAATAACAGCAAAGTTAGGCGCTGCTGTGTTCCGGTTTGAAGGGTGTGGTAAGGGAGACAGACTTTTCCGAGGCGTTCCAGCTTAGTCCTCAGGGGTAGCGGCGCATCTGTGGCCGACCTCAGGTAGGAATATCTAATCCTATCTGGGGTTGATTACAGATGTCCATGGGCGGCAGTAGCCACTTACCATCAGGTGGACTGCATGCTCGTCTGCTCCCCTTATATTATAAAAAATAAATAACTTTGTAATAACTATCAAATATGATTTCAGATGGCAATCTCAAAACAGCTCGAAAATATATCTTCCGGAATAAACCACGACATTCTGTGCGGAGTACCCTACGCAGCGCTACCCTTCGCCGCAGTCATGTCCGTCAACACCAACACCCCAATGATAATGAAGAGAAAGGAAACGAAATTGTACGCCACGAAAAAGATTCTCGAAGGCGTTTTCCAGAAACATCAAAACTGTTTAGTCGTTGAAGACGTAGTGACATCTGGCGGGAGTTTACTAGAAGCTGTTGCTCAGCTACGGAACGAAGGTTTGATCGTGTCTCACGCCGTAATAGTTCTCGACCGCGAACAAGGTGGCGTTGCTGTGCTCAAAAGTCACGGCGTTGAAGTAAAATCAATATTCACAATGACGAATTTAGTAGAAATACTTCGTGATGCGGGAAAGATTACGGATGAAACTGTGGAGATCGTATCGGACCATATAAAAGAGTGCCAGTTTGGCATGAAGGATAACTTAGTATAAAATTTAATGATCAAAAACTTGTTTGGTAATGACGTATATAATAGGTATACGGTATATCAATAGAATCTGAGTCAGAGAAGACGACGAGATGAGGACGTTTTAAAACTTCCAAATAAATTAGTTGTCTTTCATCTCCTTAAATCAATTTGGTGTAATTTAAACCAGTTTATTAAACACCTACTTAAATCTTACTTAAATAAGGAACCTATTTGCACAAAAATTGTTTCGTATTCTTTGTTCATAATTTACATTTATTCATTTATCCTGTAGTCTTCAAACAAAAATGTATCTGTTAAACCTAATTATTTACGTAAAGTAATTTAGAATTATTTAATATACATTTTATTTATGTTATAGAATAGAACTCAAAACAGGTAAATAGGTAGTTATGTACGTAAATATTCGTCATTTAAATTAAACATTTTAGATTAGTATTATACCTAGCGGCTATCGTGGTCGTGTAGGTACTTTATATTTTATGAAAACAATAAACGATTCATTTATATAACTCATGTTTATTTAACCTATGTATTTCATTTCATTTCCTATTTTGCACACCTAAAATATAAACAAGATAAAATTAAGTTTTAGTTAAGAAAGAGTATAAATCTGTGATAAGATCTAAATTTTATTCAAGAATACTCTTAAGTTTAATAGCATATATTTTTATAAGAAACAGCGTACGAAAATCGCCACAAACGATTATCTCCATAATTAAAGCATCTATCTATCGAATCTAAGTGCTTTTGTGAAATAAATTATGTGAGGCTTTGTCTACCGCGAACAATATCCTCCTGTAGGTATTCAGTTTCCCGAGGACTCATGGCGTTGGAAACTTCGAAAATGTCCACATTTTTCTATGATACAAACTATACAAAGCTAAATAATTATTCAGTCTGATGAGCCACTTAAAACCGCAGTAGGTACATGGACACGTCATCAAATCTGTTATAAATAGGTCAAGTTAATTACACATGTGTTACACCTCCAGATTAAGCTAAGGTCCTACTTGTAAACATTATTATACTCGTAACACATGTAAAGCTGACCGGCAAACTTTGTATACCACCTCAAAATCTATGGCCCTATCTAGGCCTCGGACTGTCCGAAGACGAAGTTGTCGGGGCGGAAGATCTGGCCGAAAGGTCCGGACGTCACGGAGTCCATGGTGCCGAGTTCCAAATCTATTTATCAAATATAAGTATTTCATATAAAATATAGCCTATGTTACTCGTAGATAATGTAGCTTTCGAATGGTGAAAGAATTTTTGAAATCGGTCCAGTAGTTTTTGAGCCTATTCATTACAACTAATCTATGTTACAACTAAACAAATTTTTCCTCTTTATAATATTAGTGTAGACAGATGAAACACGTGGAAAATTATTACAAATATTTTTTTTAAGTTTCAAGAATGCAGCAACAAAGCCAAGAAATTTACCAAGACTTCCAAATTCAAAAACATTTGGGATTATGTGAAATTTATCTTTATTTTGTTATCGAATCACGGTTCAGTTTACAATCAGTACCATTATGCACTATTCAGGGGATTCTACGGTACTTTATTTTATGTACGTCCGTTATACAAAGCTAGCTACATAGCAGTCTCCGTTATCCGTATAACGAGGAAATGCCGACGCCATTGCATCCGTCGCATGCAAATTAGCGCGTACTAATTGCATTTATATTCTGCAGCAAATCTATTCTACCTACTGTAGCCTCGTTAATTAAATTGATTAGAAATTCTATTATTCATACGGCTTACATATCCGTAGATGCAAATGTAGCCGGTGTCGGATTAAACTAACAAATTCGTCTTTGATTTTGCTATCTAATTATTATATTGAATGTTTCAAAATGTCTATTAAATTGACTTTATAATAAAAACTTGTGATATTTCAAGTATAATATGGGTATCTTTTAAAAATATTTGTAAACCAACGATTACTGAAAATACTCATTTCTAGAGTCCTTTGTTTTATTAGCATTTATTTGAGCAAGTGTTGTGATAGTATAACTATAAGTGTTCGAGGAGTTAGTTAAATAAAACAACATGGTAAAATCATTGTAATTTATTATTCACCAGCTGGAATATAATAATTAAAAACTTTGATCAACTTCGAAAAATTGTACGACATTTATTAGCTTTTTAGTTACCAAAAAGCCAACATAAACTCAATCACACTGGTTACAAAGATTAAAAATTAACTTAGGTATTAAAAAAATCAAGTTCAGCCTTATCAAACAAAAGATCTATTCCTTTGTGTCATCAGTGTATCAGCACCGAGGTGGTCAGGCGAAGGGGCCACGTCGTGGGGAAATCTGTTTATCGGGATAAACATCCAGAGCGCCCTTCGCGCCAGGAAACACTGGGAATGTACATGCAGCCGGCCACCGACACCCACATTACCGCGCTCAGGGAAACTATGTCCAGAACTGTTATAAATTGTACAAAACTACAGAAGCAAAGAAATGCAGATTCCCGGTTGGGGTTTGTTTGCTAGTGACTCGAGGGAGGGTAGTGTTTAGTTGTCTTCGATCTCCTGCTCCTGCTCCTCGTCGAACTCCGCGTCCTCGTCGGCCGTGGCCTCCTGGTACTGCTGGTACTCGGACACCAAGTCGTTCATGTTGCTCTCCGCCTCCGTGAACTCCATCTCGTCCATGCCCTCGCCAGTGTACCAATGCAAGAAAGCCTTGCGCCTGAACATAGCGGTGAACTGCTCGGAGATGCGCTTGAACAGCTCCTGGATGGCGGTGGAGTTGCCGATGAAGGTGGCGGCCATCTTGAGACCACGTGGTGGGATGTCGCACACGGCGGTCTTCACGTTGTTGGGGATCCATTCGACGAAGTACGACGAGTTCTTGTTCTGGATGTTGAGCATCTGTTCGTCGACCTCCTTCATGGACATGCGACCACGGAAGATGGCAGCGACGGTGAGGTAACGGCCGTGACGTGGGTCGCAGGCCGCCATCATGTTCTTGGCGTCGAACATCTGCTGTGTGAGCTCGGGGACAGTGAGGGCGCGGTACTGCTGGCTGCCGCGGGATGTCAGAGGCGCGAAGCCGGGCATGAAGAAGTGGAGACGCGGGAACGGCACCATGTTGACGGCCAGCTTGCGGAGATCCGCATTCAGCTGACCGGGGAACCTGAGGCAGGTGGTAACGCCGGACATGGTGAGCGACACCAGGTGGTTGAGGTCGCCATATGTGGGTGTGGACAGTTTGAGCGTGCGGAAGCAGATGTCATAGAGAGCCTCGTTGTCGATACAGTAGGTTTCGTCAGTGTTTTCGACTAGCTGGTGGACCGAGAGTGTGGCGTTGTAGGGTTCGACGACTGTATCTGACACTTTGGGCGAGGGTACGACTGAGTATGTGTTCATGATCCTATCGGGGTATTCTTCTCTGATTTTGGAAATAAGTAATGTGCCCATTCCGGAACCGGTGCCGCCGCCCAGGGAGTGTGTGAGTTGGAAACCTTGGAGACAGTCGCAGGATTCAGCTTCTTTCCTGACGACGTCAAGGACTGAGTCGACGAGCTCGGCGCCCTCCGTGTAGTGTCCCTTGGCCCAGTTGTTGCCGGCCCCGGACTGTCCGAAGACGAAGTTGTCGGGGCGGAAGATCTGGCCGAAAGGTCCGGACCTCACGGAGTCCATGGTGCCGGGTTCCAGATCGACGAGGATGGCGCGGGGCACGTACTTGCCGCCGGAGGCCTCATTGTAGTATACGTTGATGCGCTCCAGCTGCAGGTCCGAGTCGCCATGGTAGGCACCGGTGGGGTCGATGCCGTGCTCGTCGGAGATGATCTCCCAGAACTGTGAAAGAAATATTTAATTATAAAAACTGCAATAGTGTATGGAAACTAAAAATGGATACCCGTGTCCATAGTTTACTTCCAGACTCGCCAACAACTGTGATTTTGCTATAGAAAGTTAGAGTTTTATCTATTTTTCAAAGATCGCGATCTATTTCGCAAAGTATCAGGAGAAATTAAGTTAATTACTGATTTCCCTGCCTAATAAACTTAACATCGGTAAACTTTGTTTACTACATAAAAACTTTACGACGAGGGGGAACCGCGCCTGGCACCGCAGGATGACTCACATGGTCGCCTGGCGACCAAAACGTAACAACCTCAACTTCATTACAATATTTATGAGGTCGCCGTCGCAACTATCGATCCAGCAATAAAGCCACAAGATACCGTTTATGTCCACGAATAACAAATTGCATTGCCAATTTGGGGATGTTATAACGTTGCCTTTTAAGTAGAGAGCGCAAAACATGTTTCTCGTTTTGGCTTTCGGGCTTGGATAATAAATCGATCGGCGCGTAGGCGACAACGGAACATGGCCATTTATTTTAATCAAATAAATCTTGTACATAATCTTGAACTTTGTTTTTAAGTGGGCAGAAATATACATTTTAGACATTAAAGCACTGCTAGTAACTCTGATATTTAGTTCATGAACATTTATCAGACTTCAGAAAATTGCTCCCTAATAATAAGATTTTTTTTAATAAGAACAGAGGTTCTTTCTTTAGTCAATTACATATGCGTTACTACCTACCGAAAATCAAGAAGTGTTTCACGCTAGAATAGGTGTGGCAGTGATACATTTCTCCTCACAAGATTGGTTCTACCTCCTTTCCTAAGACGTAAGGTAGATGTAAGATAAAATAACTAGTGGCAGTGTACCTACAATCTACCTGATAACATCAGTAAATATGACTGAGAATGAGATCGCGAGATTATTCTGATTGTAGTGGATTGAAAATTTAGAAAGGCAATGACAATAGTGAAAGGTAACGTTGACATGTCTATCAGCTGAGAATAATTTCACTTATTTGAATTCATTTCACCTTTTTGTCTAGTTCTTGATGAAACAATTTAGTTCAAAATGTGTACTGATTTTACTTTAAAGTACTTATTTGTTTAATTTTTATACGAACATAGAAACGAGTTCATTATTATAGTTAGGGTAAGTTTTGTGTTGTTTTATCAGAGGAAAATATAGAAATGTTTAATTTATACTTTGAATTTATAATCATCTGTTTCTTATATTTTTCATCTTATAAACTTTTAGTATGTGCTGGTCAAATCCTTCAACTGAATTAACCAGTAAACCCCAACCAATCGAGCTGAAAATTTGAATACTGAATACACGTTTGGATCTCATTGTATGGTAAGCTTGCAAGTGACGTCATTCTGAAATTAACATGGCGGCCGGCTCAAAATGGCGGACTTATTAATTTAAGTACTCCTTTTATATGGGTATTGAGCTTTCCGTGGGGAACACAAGTGTTCGAAAGCTCGATATTTGCATTTTTTTATATAATTTAACTTTATCTTAATCTAGTATCTTTCTCACACGCTGGTGAAACCACTTATCATTATCGATTACCAATTATATCGCTGATAAAACTGATAAACATAATGGCGGCATCTAATCGCTATTGTGTTGACGGCATATTACAAAATTGGCTTTAGTTAATGATTGAAAGGATTGGAACAATAGGAGCCGGACGGATATAGAACATTCTACTCAGTCTGTGACTCACGGCGCACCATAGGACTCAGTTGTAGGCGATTATGTCTAGTTAGGTAGTTAAATAAGTTGGAAGACGTACTATATGCAGTCCACCTGATTGTCTAAACCAACTGTCTGACGGACAAGGTTCCAGATTCAATTCCCGAGTAAAGAGACATAAAGATTTTGATATAAGATTTCTAATCTGATTTGAACTAATATCCATTTATAGGTTTTCAATTCGGACCGCAGAGGTAAATCTTAATGAGGCATTTAGGATTTAATACATTTATTATCAAAACAAAGGGTATCTTCGCATACATCATATATACCAGTAAAATTCAACAAAGTATACAAAAAAGAATGCGACTACAGCATTCTCTTTTGAGAATGCTGTAGTCGCATTCTTTTATTTTATATTTATTTTATATTTTATTATTTTTATATCATATTATTATACTCCAAAACATTGGAATGTCTCCTGAAGAGGCTGAAAGATGAGTCAGGTAACCTAGGTATTCTGAGTCACTTTGAAAATTACAAATATGGCTCACGTCACTCATTGTTCATTGAAGTTCTCATGCAATCTATCAAGGTTGTTTAAATCAATGTAACAATACTGTAGCACTACTGTAGACTCGTTGAAGACCGCATTCTTGAGAAGAATATGATAATTGATAACAATATGACTATCAACTATGAAGGAAGCAATGGAGATGAACTAACATTTTATAGATTTACTACTAAGTCTTTTATAAAAGTACCATTACATCAGTAATGTAAAAGAAATTTAAATTATACATAATAAATAATTGCCAACTTATTGATGGTATTCATTTGAAAAGTTACATATTTTATTGCCTATTGTTAAAGTCTAGATTTGTTATGTATAATATTTTTTTTTTATTTTAGAGGAATAAATGGTAGGTTCAAAAATTTTAAGAATAATATTGCGCCGAGCCGAATTTTGCACTCGGATTGTTGACTATTGTGTTGCCAGAAATTGGAAATTTATTAATTAAATTTTAACTAATGATCATACTGTTTATTTAATTGTAAGTGGTCGAAACCACCGACGGACATTTGTAATCAATTTTAAAAAGAATTCGAATCCTAGCCGAAATCGATCACAAATGCATGCGGACTCAGAACGCCTAGTGTTCGGCTACTGAATAAGCTGAAGTTGTAACACTACCTAGGTGGACATAATGCCATGTAGACATCACGTCTTCATCTTAGCGTGATAATCTTGCGCCCTGTTGGTGGGTGCACTCAATAAGAGAAATACACCTTCATTGGAGCGCGGTATTTTCTAACTAATATTTAGTATAGCAGTAGCTAAGGGGTAGGCTATCAACACAACAGGGATGAGGGATGAACTTCGTTCAAATATATTTGGAGCTAAGAATCATAATGTAAAAGTGCCCTTAAATGAATTGTTTTAATTACATTCATTACTTATTCATATTTTCAATCGTTCCAAATCATGTATTCATCTTGTATTAATGTATACTTGTCATTGAAAACTAAAATCTTTTCATTATTTAATAATCTGTGGTAAGTTATTGACGTCCAAAAATAATTCTGTAAAGAACCTTCTTTGTAAATATTTAGATTTGATTTAAATTTGAAAGCGCACTCATAATAATTATAAGCAAATGAGAAATTACTCTTAAAACATGGCTCATAAAATCCGAAGTTTAGATTGTCAATAACTCGTCTCGAATTCTGTGATCTTGACGAACGAGCAATGAAATAGTAATTAAACAAGCCATTGAAATCTATCGAGACAGCTGTGGCGTTTCAGACGTGAAGTTTTACTGCGCATGCTCTGAAGCTCGATCGTTAAATCTAGGGGTGGCGCGGTGGAAACTCAAATATACTTGTATGTATGTAGTATAGCGGTTCTAGAACTTACGATGTCGTATACCCATAGATTTTTCTAGAGAGCAAATGTTACCTATTTTAGAAGTGGCAAATACTTCTTAATGGATATAATGTAGCCACGGTATCCTTGGAATATTTTATAGAATTTCCGGAACAGTAAAATTTTATATAATTTACTATTACGTCTTTATTTATTTATTTATTTATAAGACTGAAGTAAAAAAGAATGAAATACACCTGATGGTAAGTGATCAATGCTGCCAATGGAAATATATAACCAAGTTAATATAGATTAGGAGTTCCACCTAAAATCAATTACAGATTCGTTATTACTCCTGACAACTAAGATGGCTGCCTCATATATAAATCAGCTGGATAAAAGGGATATAATAATATACTTGGCAATTATTATTGAAACAAAAAATACTCGACTGTTAAAAAAAGATAATCGATGTCACTTTTACAATTAGCCTAATCCAACGACACCTCACATGATTAAATCCATTCAATTATTTGAGCTACAGGAAAGCCAAAGAATAAGATAAACTCGTAAATACATTCTCTAAAATACATTACTCTCCGTAGTATCGAAAAATAGCTTCCTATCAAATTCTATCTCGTTGAAAATTGTAGCATCATATCATGAAGTGGCAATCCATACTGCACTACCGGGACCACTCATGTTCTGGCACACCGCCAAGTCAGTATCCGATTTTCTCCCACATCGGGTTTTATTTTTAATGCTTCACTTGAACTCTGCTGATGCATGCTCGTTGAAAACTAGGTTGGTATAAGTGACTTATGTGTAAAAAACATGGGTGATTTTTTTATTATTTTAGAAATTAGGTCAATTTATGATTAAGTGGGTGTGTTTTCAATGTATAGTCCGCGAGGTCTAAGCTGAGCTTTGCATTAGTGTGAGTGACCACAAAAGTAGTGTAAGATAAAAAACTTTCGATTTTTTTTTTATTTTCAAGTTAGGTACATAAGTGGAAGTTCTTGTTTAAGAAAAATTGATGCGCCATTTTAGTTTCGTCATTTCTTTTTTTAGCAGCAATATACTTTATTTGTAATGGACTATGGTTTCGTCAACTTCTTTTTAAAACAGGGATTCTTTAGTAAATTGCGTTCCGTTTTTTTCATTTTCACTCACAAATAGCAAACTTCTTTTATTTTTCAGTACACTGTTTTACAACTTCGACTTATTACAATATTTTCCACCTAAAAAACATAATTTGGTTAAATTGAGGCGGGAATCGATCTTGACGTCTGACCATTGTATGCAGGTCGTCATGGTAATTATAATCTATGGCTTGTATTTAGTGCGATAACCCGTAATCGATGCATAACGGTATTCGGATGCACGCCGAAGGTCCGCGCCATAATCAGATTACAGACTTAACAGTTCCGATTACCGTAATTCTGTTGTTATGAGCATTGCCATAGATTACCACAAAAAGTAAATACGGTCAATAGACAACAGATTTTGTTTTTTCGTATTCTTCGTATTAGATTATGGTAATAGTTTTAACCAAATATAAATTCACAAAAAATGAGCGAAGAAATTATTTTGTCATAGTCTGTGATTGCTTGGCTACGCATCTTTAATTTGATATATAATAAATAATTATTTAAACATATTTATTTGAAATTTCTTTATTAATTATATTTGGAGGAAAAAAAAGTTTTTATTGTTTAAATTATTTAATTTTATCACAAGGCGTACTTGATTATGGTTTCTCGTAAAAATGACCGATGCTCCGGTATTGAAGTAAGCAAATTTAAATACGACAATTTTAAGAGCAAACCTACAATGCATTATTTTAAGGTAATGTCATTTATTTATTTAAATAAATGTAGTTTGCGATACAGTTGGGGCAGTAGTTTATTTTTATCCCGAGGTACCTTTGTATTGGCATGCAGCCTACCTGATGTCACTGTATCCCACGGACTTTGTAAGCCCAAATATAAAGGATTCTACCTGATTCTACCTGAACTTAATTGCAGATGTCGTTCTACCACTTTGTTGCACCAAATTATTATTATATTAAGTTTGCCCAACCACTCTCTGGACTGTCGCTTTTATTACAAAAATCTTTATTACACAAGGTATAGTCCGCGTCAAAGCCAGTCCGCTCTGAAGTTATTGCGAGCAGATGTAGTCATTTTGCTTTGGCGACGCGATTCATTTCTATATTCTATAGAAATTTTACGCGGACTATAAGAATATAACATCAATTCTGGCTCGTATAAAGCAAAAAGTCTACAAGATAAAAAAGTCTACTGTTAAGATAAGATTCTACCAGTAGCAAAATGGTATTTAGTCTCTTCCTTGTTTTCATATAATGGTAATCGTAGAAGTTTCACTTTATCTTTGTTCGATTTAAATCCGGAAGTATTGGTTACGGTGTTAATACCGACACATACATTTAGTAGGTCATTTGTAAATTATGTAACTTGGTCAACTGTAACCGATGTAAATTGTAGTTTTCGCGAAATTTTTATACGGTATTTTTAGTATGGCTACCATAGATTAGTAAAGATACTTCGCCGCCTTGAAATTGAATGAAGCCACAAACGCTTATTAGTAAGTTCTTTTTTTAATTCTTGACAAATAAAAACATTTTTAGAGAAAAAATACGAATAAATAACTAATACTGCGTAATTTACATAATAAATAAATGCTTATTTCAAAAAGGAGATGTTTCAAAATGTATGGGCTCCCGGCCACCTTTTGTACACTATACTAAAAACTAAGAAAACATTCAAAAAACCATTCGTAGGGGTTCATTTCCTTCAAATCATGTTCGTTTAATTGTTAAAAATCAATAATTTACACTTAAACTTGCAACACAACTGTGGAAAAACATCATGGCGGTAGTGAATAGTGATTACTGTAATAATGTCATCTGTCATTCTATTTTAACTTACAATATACTTTTTAATATATTTTTGACGCCAATGAGCGTAGATATATAAATATTGTATTGTATGTATTGAGAAACAATACCTATATTTGACAAACATTAATTATATTTACTTCCATAATTCTTGACTTAAAACAAACAGACCAAAATATGTACTTCTATACCAATTTATTTTAGTTAAAATATTTAAGTGTGTAAATAAAACAACTTTAGGCACACATTTAGATAATATTTTATTTATTCTTCACTTAGATACATTATTTATTCATTTTCAATATCTTCCATTATCAATATTTTCCTCCAATCATGTAACAGGTTCTGTAATATCCTTTTTTTTTTTTTTGTTTACGAGGGGGAAACCTTCAAAAGGTACCCGGTGCCGTGGGAGCGACACGGGGTTATGTGGGACTCTTACCGCACTAAAACCCCCCCGGTGGCCGTCCTCGGCGCTGCGTAGAGGACTCCGGGATCTCCAACGGAACGCAACCGGAGTCCTCTTAGCGCTGTGCCCCGTCGGGCTCCGCCCAGGTGAGCTTGATGCTCACCACACCGTCTGGTGCGCACGACGGTATGCGACCACACATACCGCCGTCCTTCCCGGGGTCGCTGGCCGGGCGGTTTGAGCTCCCACTCTTGCCGTCCGCAACCCCGGAAACCCCCTTTTAGTCGCCTCTTACGACAGGCAGAGGATACCGTAGCCCTATTCTGGTCCCGGAACTACAGGGACAGGTTCTGTAATATCCTGTGACGAGCTCAGCCCAAACATCAAACAATGGTCATAATGTGAGCGAGCGCAGCTACCTACGAGTCCGGTTCGTTGCCCAGCGATGCAGTTGCAATAATAACTGATTATTTTGTCATCCCAAGAATGTCCTTGTCTTGCTATTGTAATTATCTAAAAAAAGGGAAATGTAAAAAGTGTAAAATTATTAACGATTATTTCACGATTAATACAACTGACTGATGTATATTTTACCTGATGATATTGAATCCTTGTCAACACAATCCACAGCGATCGCACGAAAATCACAAGAGTCCATAAAATATAAGCTAGATAAACAAGTAAGGTAGAATCAGTCCAAAATCGTAAGCAGCAGAGAGCAGAAACATATTCAGGATTGAAACGTGTACATTCCACTAATATAATATGTATATTATTATATCCACTTTTACACATATCAAATTGACAACTTCTTTTTTAATTTGACATGTAACTTACATCTATAAAACCAGATACTATTTAAAAGGTGGTTTTGTTATATAATAATTATTATAAATAATTAATTAAATTCAGAAATAATGACGGGATACCCACAACAAAAGCCAGGTTGTAAAGTACTAAGGTAACAATAACTTTACGACAAAAATAGCGAAATACAGAATTTCCGACATCCAAAGATTATAGTAACCTATGTGTGGGGTACACATAGGTGCCCCGACCGACATCGACAATTTTGAAAACTTGACATTGACAGTATTCCGCCATATTTAATATTTCAATGAGGAATGCTTATTTTAAATATTTTTTAACAGGAATACTTTAGGTTATCAAAATATATGTGTAATTTTCTTCAATTATACAAATTATTAGTATTTTTAGATATAGTGTACATGAGATGGCCGAAAATGAAACATCTCCTTTAGGGACATTTTAGCACGGAAACGTGGCAAAACTTTTTTACGCAACTATTTCAATTGTCAAAACTGGGTAAATTTTCTTGTTAGGAGTGAGTAATCTTTACTAATCTGTGATTGCTACAAGTTTTATTTTAAAATATTAACATGAACTACACAAATATTGAACTCAAATATGTATTTATCACTTCTAAAGAACACGGAAATGCATGCAAACATTTAAGCATACAGCCAAACCAAACAGACCTACTTTTATCTATTTTCGGCGAATTCACGAGCTTAAATGGCTGACCATAAAACGTTTTCAGAATAACAGAGCTCAGTTTCATCATAAAATTCGAAGCTAGGCTTATTTTAAACACGGAACAAGACTCGGTCAACGAACTCCACCCGAACATGCGCGCCTCTTCCTTCCTATCTGCCATTATGATAATCGATTTTTTGTTTCGCGCGCGAAAGTCCAATATGGCGATCTATTTTTTTTTGATGTTCGTGTCTATGTACCTGTTTTGTTATGTCTATGAAATGTCTATGGTATTTTATTTTTTTATTTCGTGATACGCAAATTCCACGGCTCGAAGATTTATATTCTAAACGTATAAGTAATTTATATTCCTTTTTTAAAAACAATTATTTTAATTAATTCTAAAGTATGCCGCATCATTTATTAACCATAATAATTATAAATACTATATTGAAGAAGGTTAAGTGCTAAATATAGGAAACACTTAATCACTACTTCAACATAGTATATGTAACCAGATAACGATCTACTTATACTTTGTATGGGCGGATTAATTTAGATATGAAAATGTTCTAGGAAATACAAAACAAACATGATGTCATGAGTAAGACTAACTATTAAATATGAGATGTAATTTTATTTTTAAATCCCTTTAAATTGCCCTCCCTAACATTAAATGAATTTGGGAGTCTATTTTATTCTTTCAACATTAACTTAACTCTTAACATTAGCAAATAAAACAGTAACAAAATAAGGTCATATCTCATATCATTTAACGACAATACAATATTAGGTAAATTGCTTCCTGTTCAACAATTTCAAAATACCTAACAAAGGTCTATTGTTCGACAAAAATGTGAAAAAAAAACTTAAAAAAGGAACATTTTTTGTCAACGCCCGCGCTCCGCCATATGGTGGCTCCACTTGAACCAGTTTTATTATTTATCTACATCTACAACTTGAATTCCGAGCGTTACAGGACGCGCTATTTGATTGGCCGATGGTCCCTTTATCAAGGGACGCTTGGTATGTAACCTTGAAACTTTAAACTACGAATAACGGTTTTCGGATTAACGGTAACGGTTACAATACGACGTACTAATAAACAACTTGGTAGTTTAGTTGGGTTTAGAAATGATGACTTATACACTTGAGAGTTATGGTAGACGTAGAAACAGCATACAAATGTGAAATTAAGTGTTACACGGCCCGCAAAACTGCAAATGGCGACAAAACACGTGGAAGAACGGAGTCGAATCAAGTGTTCGATCCGGATCGATCGCCGCTTGGTCTCGCCACCCGTTGAAGAAATATTTTAAACTTTACTTTTAAAAAACGTAACTATATTCATCAATGATTTAGTTTACAGGAAAATGTAAATACATAAAACTCGAAAATGGTACCTACTAATTGTTAGCCTACTTCTGTTCCCCAAAAAATCTTCACTCAAAATTTAAACAACACAAAAATGTTTCAGATTAAAGAACAGGTTAATAAAATAGAAATCTACGCGGTGGGCCCGTCGCTCGTGCGGTTGGCGTCACAAAATGCCGGCCGCAAATTCTCCGGCGGTCGACGACTAAAAAGTTAAATTAACAGAAACAAAAGAGTTCTTACCTTAGCTCCGATTTGGTTGCCGCACTGACCGGCCTGGATATGCACGATTTCCCTCATTTTGTGGATGTGAACTTAATAAATTACTTATACACTAATATTTCTGCTCCGCACGCACCACGTACTGTCGTGGCTGGTTGAAGAATAATCTTGTGGAGCTCGACGCTAGCCACGAAAGCGAGGGATCGGGCAGTGATGTGCACTAACCTTCCGCGTTGTGTCGATAAAATTTGTCGCATTGCGTCACATTACCCAATTTGGGAAGTTGTTCATTGAATTAATATGAAAGGTCTGGTATTCATACTCTATATTTATACATATGAGTGGTAACTCATTTATCGCAGTTACATAATTTAATTTCAAATTAGATGTTGATTTTGTTTTAGTTGATTTTTAAGTAGAGTGCACCACTTATCAATTTTCGAAAAGCACCCCACACTTTTTCCACAATTATACAATTTACTGTTCCTTCATTGATTCCTAGATTGAAAATTATTTTCTACTTTTTAGTTGATTTTATCATAAAAGCGTGTTTTTTAGTTTTTTGAACTAAAAAACACGCTTTATTTTAGTATTTGTTGTTATAGCGACCATCATTATGCATCGTCTGTAAAAAAATCAAATGTCTATCTATTACGGTTTAAGAGATAAAGCCCTGTAACTCACGAACAGACAGCGGAGGGTTTCGTTTTGTCCTTTGAGTACGGAATCCTAAAAATCATTCTACAAGATGGCATTATAGATATGTTTCAGTACATTTGAGTTATAGGGAAATAACATTACTATTTTTCAAAACTAAAAATCAATCTAGTAACATTGCCTGAGCGCTTTCTCTCGCCTCGAAAATCGTTAATCCTGAGGATGTTGATAAGGACAATGGTACAAAATTATTAAAATCGTGTATTGTCATCGGTTTTTGATCATTTTTCAAAATTTTGAATTAAACTTAACGTTCAAAGTGGATAGAAATCGGGTTCAAAGATTCCGTTACTGTTACGTATGTATGTATGACATACATAAAACCCAAGCTAATAAAAGCGTGTTAACAAGTAACATGGGAGTAATCAAGACATTATTTTTTGTTGTGTGTTTTGTGTTTTGTTGTTGACATTACGTTTTATTTATTTTTTGTTGTCGGACACAACAACAACTTCTAGAAACAGATTAATTTATTACTAAGTGCCAAATATTCATTTTTTTAAATAGAACATAAAGAGTAGATGAATAGGATTCAACAGTATTCAGTAGTTTACTAAAGATTGTAGGTGTCAACATAATGCAAAAAATAAATAAAAAAGATGCCTGCCTTTTGCCTTCTTAGTGTAATTGAGTAAAACAAAACTGATTTTTATTGACTGGATAATTATAACTTTTAACTTTGTATTTTTATAATTAGTCATGACAAAAAATCGTTCGCACGTTCTCACGAACTTGACACAAAAGCTTTGTATCTTTTAATAACTATTTATATATCTTTTAATATAGGTTCTATGTTTGTTGCTTGTTACTAAAAACTACATTTTTATGTATAGACATGCAACTATTTTTAATTGGTAAAAAGATATATTTTTTTGGTATATGAATACAAAAATATTTATCTAAATATATATAACTCAAAGGGACTGACTGACATAGTGATCTATCAACGCACAGCCCAAACCACTGGACGGATTGGGCTGAAATTTGTCATGCAAGTAGATGTTATGACGTAGACATCCGCTAAGAAAGGATTTTGATCAATTCTACCCCCGAGGGGATAAAATAGGGGATGAAAGTTTGTATAAATCTTATTAGTTAATAATATTACTTCGTAATGCGAGCGAAGTCGCAGGCAAAAGCTCGTTTACAATAAATGTTACACTTTACTATTTTTCACTCTATTAAAATATACATTTTAATTGTCCTTATAAGTAATATATAATCAAAAAATATTTTCATATCGATATCGATATCCTAACGTCACTTAACCTTGTGCTTCTTCCGGATTGGTCGAGGTCGCAATAGTACTATCAGTGCTGCCAACGTTTTGCCTGGTAATGATTTTATGTCGTTTTTTGTCTTCATTTATTTTTATGTCATCTATATTTTGATTTTCGCTATAGAGACACTCTTGTATGGTTTGAAATTAATGTCATTATATTGGAATGTTACATATTGAGTTAATTTTGTTTTAATTCGTGATTTTATCCGCAGGTGTTTAGTTTTGTTAGGTTGGTACCGGGCGCCGGCCGGCAGCCATGTCTGCCGCCTGTGGGTGGGGTCAGGGTAACGAAATGTCTATAATATTGTAAATGTATTTTATTATAATTTCTGAAGTTACGGTCGATTGTCTGCCGAAATAATGATTCTTGGATACGTATTATAATCCGTTATGTTGTTAGATGTTGAAATTAACATGTCAGTAGAGATGTAGGTTACGTTTTGTAGAGATCATTAGTCACCTGGTATTCAAATTAAATTGTTGATTAAGATAATTAGGTGGCGTATGTTTATAAGAGTGTCTGTTTAATAAATATTCTACTATTCTGCTACTCAACACAGGGTTCTTTGAAACTGTGGAAAACCTTGAAAATGTTGACTAATTAATTAAACCTGAGTAATTAAGTAAAATTATTATGATTATGGTAGGCATTCTAGACATACATACATATTTATTAAGCTGTTATGTATATACGTAATAATAAGACCATCTTGTAGTAATGAATTAGTATTTTAGCATGCAACCTTTACCATGGTAGAGACTTGGATGTATTTTTGATCACTGTAACCATAGATTAGTAAAGATTACTCACTCCTAACAAGAAAATGTACCCAGTTTTGAGAATTGAAATAGTTGCGTAAAAAAGTTTTGCCACGTCTCCGTGCTAAAATGTCCCTAAAATATTTGAAATAATTATTTATTTAATATGTAAATTACGCAGTATTAGTTATTTATTCGTAATTTTTCTCTAAAAATGTTTTTATTTGTCAAGAATTAAAAAAAAAAAAGAACTTACTATAATAAGCTGTTGTGGCTTCATTCAATTTCAAGGCGGCGAAGTATCTTTACTAATCTATGACTGTAACACATCAATTGAGCCAGCAGTCCATCTGATGGTAGTTACGGCCCATTTACATTTGTAATCAACCCCAAATTTCATTGGGGTTCTATCTGTTGTCTGCAGCAGTTTTATTGCTTATCCCGAGAACAAGATAAAACATTTTATTACAGTATTATTGTTTTATTTTAACCCATGAATAAGTACTAATCTATGTTTTAAACGAAAACTAAATACTTTTTTGAAGAATAGTTATGGTTATGTAGTTAACACAAGAATTTCTTTTTAATCGAGTTCCAAATAAAAGTGATAATCTATTCGTCGAGTACATATTTTTTAAGTTATTGATACGTCATTTATTTATCTAAAAGAAAGCTACCTACTGTTTGCATAAGTTCGCTGTTTGAAAAAAAAACTACTTATTACTATATTATACAGCTAAAAGTAAGTGCGTATGTTGAAACTTAATGTTAGCTCACATACGAAGTAACCATAAAGTATTAATTTAATATTTATTACCTATTTGAAATAGGTAAGTCGATATTATGTTATCAGTATTTCATGATTAACTAAATTAATATTGGAATAAACATAATAATTTTAGTGAACGGTATAAATATAAGCTAATCAGAATTTACGTCGATGTGACTTGGGGAAATTCGAAGAAATGTATCATGACGTCGCCTTTTGGGAAATCTGATTTTTTACATATTGTTTTCAAAGCGATATGGATTAAATTTGTTTGTGATATGAAGATTATTTTTATTTAGCACGATGTGTGGGGATATTTGGGTGGTCCACCATAAACCCCCAAATAATCTCTTAACCCCTTCCTCGAAGAAAATTCCTGTATATAGCACATAGTAAGACTTAAGATTTTACTTTGTTGCAGAGCACCTAATGCTTTTCGAGTTTATATATTTATATCTAATTACTTGAGACGCTTTACAGCCAATATAACTTGGTATGATATATTGGTTTTAAGACATGAGGGGTAGTACGAATTGTCTAAATTGAGGGAGTGACGTAATATACCTACATTCCCTTTTCGAAATATGACTTGTGCAATCGGTTATTTTGTTTTTAAAATATTCTTAATTATTACGTCAGAAAGAAGATTTGGTGGAAGAGCCCTTAAGTAGTTCTTGAAAAGTCATTCTATCTCATAACAATAGTGATAAGCGCTGCTGTGTTCTAGTTTGAAGGGTGTGGTAAGGGAGACATACTTTTCTGAGGCGTTCCAGCTTAATCCTCAGGGGTAGCTGCGCATCTGTGGCCGACCTCAGGAATATCTAATCCTATCTGGGGTTTATTACAGATGTCCATGGGCGGCAGTAGCCACTTACCATCAGGTGGACTGCATGCTCGTCTGCTACTCCTATATTATAAAAAAAGTCTCTTACGAAATGCAACGTGTGGTCACCATAATACAAGTGACGGGAATTGCAATTTCTCCGACGAAGGGCCGTCTTGCCTTAATGGATAGGGTGTGAGTCATACGATTGTCTGCTTATTCGAATTTTTATTGCAAGCTTTTTTAGGATTCCGTACTCAAAGGGTAAAAACGGAACCCTATTACTAAGACGTTGCTGTCTGTCCGTCTGTCACAGGGTTATATCTCCGGAACCGTAATAGATAGACACATGAAATTTTTACAGAGGATGCATAACGGTGGCAGCTATAACAACAAATACTAAAAATAAAATAAAGTTGAATATTAAAGAGGGTCTCCATACAACAAACCGGTATTTTTCGGCATTTTTCGATCTAACTCTTAAACCGTACTAAGAAGACGGTTTAAATGTTTACAATTCGTTTAATATTATAACTGGTATTATAATAAACACAAATAAGAACCATAAAACGTATTTTAATGTAGTTATTTTAATTTTATTGTACGTTGTTTACGTATTATTCACCCCAACGCCATCTATTGTTGCATCATTTAACTAAGTATTGTTGAAAATAATAAAATGAATAAAAATAAGTCAAAAATAATGAATGGTGGTACGGAAGCCTCCATGTGCGAGTTCGACTCGTACTTGGCGAATTATTTGTGTTTCGATTCGATTTCCTTTAATACTACATATTTTTAGATTAATAATCTTTGATAAGTAAAATAGAATGATACTTCACCGCTTTGACATGGAATGAATAAAAGGTTGATTGTAACATTTATTTTTTTAATTCTTGACAAATTAAAAAAAAAATAGAGAAAATTTACGTATAAATAACAAAAACTACGTAATGTAAGTAATAAATAAATAAGTATTTCAAACATTTTAGGAACATTTTAGAACTGAGACGCGACACTTTATTTCCTCAACAATTTCAATCCTTAAATTTGGTTACACTTTCTTGTCAGGAGTGATCAATCTATGTATTTTACTCATCACGTTAATAATATGTAAAGGACCTAACATATAGAATACTTTAGGTCAATTGATTATTTTATTTGAAATAAATCAGTGTTTCATTGTTGGTTACAACGTTTTTATATAAGATCGAAGTAGAAAACGAGCTGGTTCCACCTGATGGTAATTGGTCACTGCCGCCCGTGGAAATCTGTGGCCAACTAAATACTACTACAACTACTTCTACTTGAAGCGGATTGCAGATGCGTCGCCACTTCTAAGGACCATGATAGTTACTTCATAAATGAAATGAAATGAAATATATTTATTTTTTGGCCAACGGCGGCACTTACAAATTGTCAGTTACACTATTTTCTTAAACTACTACCGGATCGGAACGCGACCTCTACTGAGAAGATCCGGTAAGAAATTCAGTGGGTTTGTCTTTTTCATATATGTATGTCAGCTGGCACCTACACCCTTGAATACTGTGTAGAACTGCTTTAACTAGTAAATGGACGTGGCGATGGTACCTCCCAGGTCGGCCTAGACTGGCTCTACCACCTTTTAAGTGTGATGATAATTTTTTGTTAAACTGCGTTTGAATTTCTCATGTTACGAGTAGGTAGGGAGACGTGGATCTCCAACTTGGTCCTGAGCAATTTTAATCTTATCTGAGGTTGATTACAGATGTCCAAAGGCAGCAGTAGGCACCTAACTTTGTTACTTCTATGTTATAAAAATACATGCCATATATCCTTCAAATCAGAATACAGGAGCGCTTTATTGCGACTCAAAAATCGAAGGTGTGATCGTGTTCAGTAGAATTTTGTAGTTTCGTTGTTTGTAGAGCTTATTACGTATACAATATAGTAAAAATGGTGTAGGTCACGTTGCAATGGCGTCTTGGCAGGATCGGCGCGCTCGATACTGGATTTCAGTTCGGAGTATGGAACGGGCTTACGTTCAATATCCTTAAAATATGTTTTAAAAGTTTAAAAATATTTTGATATTACAAGTAAGTTACTTATGCTGATCATAGTTGAAGGATTATGAAGACCAAACTGAAATTCTAAGGAAATTAGATCATTTATCACTTTTTTTATATACAATAAATATATTGTGGTAGATTATCCGTATAAAAAGTAAATATACGTGTATAGATTACGAATATAACAAAATATTTGTTAATAAAAATAACTTTGTTAGTTTACGCCTCTAAATACCCCGAAATATGATGATGATACTTAACATATATATTTTTTATCATATAGGACTAGCAGACAAGCATGCAGTCCACCTGATGGTAAGTGGGTACTGCCCAAGGACATCTGTAATCAACCCCAGTTAGGATTAGATATTCCAACCTCAGGTCGGCTACAGATGCGCCGCTACCCCTGAGGACTAAGCTGGAAAGCCTCGGAAAAGTATGTCTCCCTTACCACACCCTTTAAAACCCTTTAAAAAAAACACAGCAGCGCCTAACACTGCTGTTATTAGGCAGAAATAGGTGTGGCGGTGGTGCCGCCGGAGTCGAACCACAAAGGATTCTACCACTTTTAAAATTAATGATGATAGAATGGGTAGATACCCATAATTGTACCGTCAATATACCAAAATAAGGAAACTATTTAAGATATATAACATCCAAATCATACCTACGTATAATATGGATGTTATAAATATTATCGGCTTCTTAAAGTGTCATGATAACGGCTTTCTACTTTTTCTATACAAGTTGACTGTATACTTTTTTTTTGTCTAAGGGTGGATGAAGGTGAATGGGTTGAAAATTTTAAAACTAAAAGCCATTGCCACGCTATATAAGCGTCTCTGCGGTTCAAAAGTCCGCATTTTCACGGGTGTGCCCCGTTGCTGCGACATACAACTGTGCATGCCGTATACAGGCATTCATAGTCTATACAGAATGTTATAGTGTAAAAACTACGTCATAATCCACTAATATACAGGGTGCTTTTTTCATGCGCGTGTGGACGATCAAATTTAAAACGTATGGAGTAGCAAAAAAATTATACATAGAGTCTGGGATTGATTTTAATAAAAACTGAATCTGTTTACTTAATTAGATTTCTTAAAAAAAGTCCTAGTGTGTATTTTCAGGAAATCATTAAGGGAAAAAAACACCTGTATTATTGTGACATCGCTAATAAGGATTAAATTCAGGAGTAAGTAAATGACAAATTAAATGAAAAGATTCATTTTTAAGAAAAAGAAAGTAATTTTTAAAACATCGTAAGAATATTTATATGCTGTATTTGTGAAAAACATCTCTCAAAGGTAAGCACTATAAATCGACTAGTCCGAACCTGGACGGCGTGGCGGACTATGACCTAAGCTCTTCTCATTCAAGAAGACCAGTACACAGTAAAGACAGATTAACGGATGGATGATGATTAACTTATTATGACTATCTATAGGTATCTATCTATAGCATAGATTAGTAAAGATACTTCGCCGCCTTGAAATTGAATTCTTGACAAATAAAAACATTTTTAAAGAAAATTTACGAATAAATAACTAATACTGCGTAATTTACATAATAAATAAATAATTATTTCAAATATTTTAGGGACATTTTAACACGGAGACGTGGCAAAACTTTTTTACGGAACTATTTCAATTCTCAAAACTGGTTACATTTTCTTGTTAGAAGTGAGTAATCTTTACTAATCTATGATCTATAGGTCATATATAGGTATTTTTGTCGTCAATCGTTACCGTCCCACTGTGACAGTTTAGGCGACAGTTGATCGTAAGTGCGAATTGATACATTCGCAATAATTCACGAATGTAATATTGATTTCCTACAGATCCTCCATTACCGTTATAGCAAATGATAAAAAAAAATATTAATAGATTTATATAGCGTTAGCGTCCAAATCCCAAAGGATTCGGCTGATATGTCGCGTATGAAGTCCGGTATTGCGAACACGACTAAGTAAGTAAATTAATATTAACGCACATGTTAGCTATGTTGATAACACAGTTCGTTCACCCCGAGGTGTGGATCCCATTAAGCTAATGATAAATGAAGGATAGGTCTGTTTTTGTTTTATTTTAACGAGACTAATGAATTGTTGACGTTTGCGTAGGACGCCATTTTGTGTTAAAAATTGTCTATGCCCATATTGCCCATGTCATTACGTCATAACTTGTAATGTTTTTTATGGATGAAAGTTTAGTCTTTAGTTTAGTTAGTTTAGTTAATAAGTGGTTCAGATGTTTCCAAAATAAACTAAAGAAACTAAACAAAATATTAAATAAATAAAATAAACGCGCAGATAAACTTTTATTAGGTAAATATGAATTTATTGATGTCATAAAATAAAATATGAATACACATTTTAATGACGTTTTGTGTTTATATTTATTTGAGTGGCACAAGAGATAATTTATTTTTATATAAGTTAATAAAAAATATCAGTCATACATTATTAGTGGGTAATTATTATATTATGTACCTCATAATTATTGTTTTAATTTCATTGTAGTTTACTTATGTTATATTGTTTTGCTTACATTTGGAGGTTTTATTGCGTTTTTTGTTAAAAAGTATTCACTTGTAATCACTTTAAGTTAGAATTTACTGCCATATGTAATTTTAAGTCTTCTTTAGGTATTTTGAAGGAGGATACGAAAATACAATTCATTTGATGATAAGCGGCTACTGTCGCCTCTGTAACCACCAGATAACGAGTTATTCGTCATCTCGCACGAAAAAATCTCGCCCGATCGGGCGACTTGGCACCTTTCGAATTTACCTAATATTTCTGTCGTCAACTCGCACGCTCGAACAAAGTACAGCCAGGTAAAAAAATTTAAACTAAATTTAAATAAAAAATGACTTCAAATAAAACGACATTATATTAAAGCTTAAAATAAAGCTACTGACTAACTATTGTTGTTTCATAGATATATATATATATATATATATGTACACATAAAAATAAAATAAAAATATTTCGGCCGTCAAAAGAACAGCGCTCTTCTACACTGCAGAGCTAAACAATTTTATGCTCACAAAAGAATAGCGCTATCTCTTTCTTTTTATCTAAACCTTTATCTCCATCGAAATCGCGGCGCATCGTGACGTCAGTCAGTCTTCCCTTAAGCGTACTTTACTGCGCCCGCGCATGTTAAGCTGCGATAAGAATTATTTTTTTTATTAAAATGTGGGTGTTTTTAGTGTTTTTTATGTATGTTGGAGGTAAGTGTATTTAATTTATTTACAGAGTGTTATTATGTCTTAATGAAATCAAAAATGAGTGCCTAATTTTTCTCATCTGCCCATTTTTCATATTGATTAGTCAAAGTAAAGTAAATAATTATCATTTTATGAAGTACCTTTACATTTTATTACTACTAGTTTTATCTTAATACTGTCCTAACAGAGCATGGATAATATTTTTAAAAATATGGCTTTTGTGGCCACCATCTTGTTTTGTCATATATTGACTGGCATTGAAATAAACTATGAGACATAAATTAAATAATATATGTTATATATAACAATAAGTTATATGCGAAATTTATAAAAAAAAATGCTTTGCTTTGCCTACATTTATTCACGATTTGTTTCAAAAAACCGGTTTCAATAATAACAATTTTTTTAGGAGTTGAATCACAATCTGGTCCATCTAATTCTGAAACTGATGTGAAAACAATTATTTCACAAAGAGGAAAGCCAGTACTTCTTCGCGCGGGCCATAAATATAATTTACATAGGAAAAATAACGGATCCTGTGTTTGGAGATGCTCCAAACGAAGTATATGCAAAGCAAACCTTATTATAAATAATATAGATAACTCTATCAAGCGGGAGGATAGACACAACTGTGAGCCGGATTTTGCGTCAAATGAGTTGGAAGTAGAATTCAACGAGTGCATGGAAAAAGTGAAGACGGATTATACTGTACCCATACCAAGTGTTTTTCGGCAGAGTGTTGCTGAGCTAAAAGACAAAGGAACCAACCTTATCCAAAAAATTCCTCAATTTAAAAATGTTAAAAATAAGTTTTACCGAAATAGAAATAAGTCACTGGGTGTAAAAAAACTATGTTCTAACACTTTAAAGCAAGTTGTCGTGCCCGAAAAATTCGAAAGTTTTTTATTAGCTGACTACTACAGCTCGAAGAATAGAATTTTGGTTTTCGCTAGTAATAATTGTAAAACAATATTAGCAAATTGTAATTTGACAGTTTTATGTGACGGAACGTTTAAATTTTGTCTGAAACCCTTCCAGCAATTGTACACCTTACATGTTGATTTAGGAAGCAGTGAAACACATTCTAACATCATACCTGTGATTTATGCATTATTGCCAAACAAAAGTAAAATAACTTACAAAGTGTTGTTTTCCCTGATCAAGAGCCAAATTCCTCAATTCTATCCAAAAAATATTATACTCGACTTCGAGCAGGCAGCAATGTCAGCGATCAAAGATTTATTCCCAGATACTTGCATTTGTGGGTGTTTCTTTCATTTTTGTAGAAGTTTGTGGCGAAAGGCTGATGAAGTAGGCATTACTAAATCTGCACTGGCTCGAAAACATGTAAAAAGATGTACTGTTTTGGCACATTTACCTAAAGAATTTATTGACAGCGGTTGGTTGTACATTATGTCTCAATGCCCCAACGATGAAACAATTGTCCAATTTAATAATTATTTTGTAGAAACATGGTTAAGTGAATCTTCATTTTTTGCTGACAAATGGTCGTGCAGTAACAATCATCACCGTACTACAAATATGGTTGAGAGCTGGCATGCTACTATAAACAAAAAAGTAAACAGTAAACCGAAAAGCATTGCTCATTTTTTGACTATCTTACAACGAGAAGATAATTATTATCAAACTTTAAACTTAAAAGGATCAAATATTACGACAAAACAGAAAGAAACTTGTGCTATTGATAAACATATTGCTACCACAATTACCGAACTCAGACTCGGAAACATAAATATTGAATTATGTATCGAAATTCTTATATTATAATTTTTCGAATATTTTGATTTGACAATTAATAAGAACAAAAATCGTGATCTGTGATGTGTACTGACAATTATTGTATGTAGTAAGAAGTAGTTATAACAAGCCAAATGCTCTTGTGATATTATTGATTTTTATACTTAGAATGCTTTAGTGATATTGTTGATTATATTTGATATTTTTTATTACATTTTTAAACTTAGATAATAACAAGCCAAATGCTTTTGTGATATTGTTGATTATATTTTATATTTTTGATTACATTTTAAACTTAGATAATAACAAGCCAAATGCTTTTGTGATATTGTTGATTATATTTTATATTTTTGATTACATTTTTAAACTTAGATAATAACAAGCCAAATGCTTTTGTGATATTGTTGATTATATTTTATATTTTTGATTACATTTTTAAACTTAGATAATAACAAGCCAAATGCTTTTGTGATATTGTTGATTATATTTTATATTTTTGATTACATTTTTAAACTTAGATAATAACAAGCCAAATGGTTTTGTGATATTGTTGATTATATTTTATATTTTTGATTACATTTTTATACTTAGATAATAACAAGTCAAAATGCTTTTGTGATATTGTTGATTCTATTTTTTAATGTTGATCATATTTTTATACTTAGCTAATGAACAAGCCAAGTGCTTTTGAGAATATATATTGTTTTACTTTGATTATTATTTGGTGTAACATGTTTTTATATTTTTGAGATGTTGATTTGTGAAATATATCTAAATTATGATATAATAACATTTTGTTTAATTTTAAAGTCCAACCATAAAATATTAAACGTTTTTAAAAAGGATTTTTGTAGTTGACTGTACTAAGTTACCTCACATTTTTATGGTCGTGCGAGTTGACGACAGAAATATTAGGTAAATTCGAAAGGTGCCAAGTCGCCCGATCGGGCGAGATTTGTCGTGCGAGATGACGAATAACCCCTGAGCATGCAGTTATAGTCAACCCTAGATAAGATTAGATTTCTACCCGAGGACAATCACAGATGCGCTGCTAACCCTATGGACTAAGCTTGAATGCCTCGAAAAAGTATTTAATTTTATAATATAGGAGCAGCAGACGAGCATACAGTCCACCTGATGGTAAGTGGCTACTGCCGCTCATGGACATCTGTAATCAACGCCAGATAAGATTAGATATTCCTACCTGAGGTCGGCCACAGATGCGCCGCTACCCTTGAAGACTAAGCTGTAACGCCTCGGAAAAGTATGTCTCCCTTACCACACCTTTCAAAACGGAACACAGCAGCGCCTAACACTGCTGTTATTAGGCAGAAATAGGTGTGGCGGTGGTGCCGCCGGAGTCGAACCACAAAGGGTTCTACCACCTACAAAATATCTCCCTTGCCACACACAATACTAACCCAGGGATGGAAATTCGACCAAAACTTTTTTTTTATTGATAATCCTAAAATGATTTCACCAATCAATCACCATCATCATTAATGATCATCATTACCGAACAAAAATAAATATTTTCTTTTTGAAAAACAAAAGGAAATGTCCTACATAGTAATAGTATTTTCTAGGTATATGAAGAGAAATCTAGTGTGTACCTAAGCTTAGGTTTCTATAATTAGTTAAATTACTCCGGCTTCTAATTAAAACTGGAAAGGTTTCCCAACTTCATTAAGACGTATTCATGTCATTACCCTGTTACAATGATTGATGATAACTGCATCTATATTGTAATTAATGATAATAAAGCAGTGATAAACATTGGTTAGAAACTCGGCCTTTCAATCGAGGTCTGAGGTTCGATATTCCGGGCATGCACCTGTGATTTTTCAAGTTAAGTATGTGCATATTAGAAACTAATTATCATTTGTTTAAAAGGTGAAAGAAAATATGGCAAACCATGATTGAGACCTGAGACCTTGAGGCATGATTGACACCTTGTAATAACAAAGATCTCAATGGTTGGTGAAGTATACCAATTGGCAATTACCCAGTGCGATGGACTATGGTAAAACCCCTTTCTTTCTGCGAAACCTTTGCGCTGGGCAAGGTGGAAGATAAATAATATACATAATTGAACATTTTGCTTTGCAGTGATAGCCTAGTGGTTTAGAAACGGGGCCTCTTGATCGAGAGGTCCGAGGTTCAAATCCCAGCCACGCACCTCTGATTTTTCAAAGTTATGTGCGTATTAGAAGTTAATTATCACTTGCTTAAACGGTGAAGGAAAACATCGTGAGGAAACCTGCATACCCGAGAATTCTTAAAAAAAAAAGTTTTCAAAGGTATGTTAAGTCTACCAATTCGCACTTGGCCAGCGCGGTGGACTATGGCCTAATCCTTCTCATTCTGAGAGGAGACCCGTGCCCAGCAGTGGGACAGTAAAGGGTTGATGATGATGATGATGATGAAAATTTTGCTATATATTCTCTAAAGGCGAATCAGGCGACGGGAGAAGTCACATGTGCTTCTGAAGCAGCTCTGCGTTTCAGTGTTGAGATGCCGTGGATGATATCTGACTTACATGTGAGGATTTACATTCTTGCTTACTTACATTACTCTTAGTTCTCAGGAGTGGCAACACATTTGTGAGTCGCATCAGGTATTTTTTTATAATACAGGAGTAGCAGACGAGCATGCAGTCCACCTGACGGTAAGTGGCTACTGCCGCCCATGGACAGCTGTAATCGACCCCAATAGATTTCCTACATGAGGTCGGCCACAGATGCGCCGCTCCACCTGAGGACTAAGCTGGAACGCCTCGGAAAAGTATGTCTCCCTTCAAAACAGAACACAACAGCGCTTAACACTGCTGTTATTGGGCAGGAATAGGTGTGGCGTGGTGCCACCGGAGTCGAGCCACAAAGAGTACTATCAGCTTCAAATCTGAGATTGGCTTCAGGTAGAACCTATTCTAAATGGAGTTGGATGGTTGGTTGGAGATGTCTATGAACATCATTAAACCAAGATAGATCATAAATTTACTATCATTATCTTTTACTTCACTACTTCAATATAATAAAAATGGATACACGCGTTTGATACAAGAAACATATTACAAATTTAACAAACTATTTTAAACGTAGTCCATTTGGTAATCAAATTTACCTTGGGACAGCTTTATCAACGCACCCCTGGGGTGGGTGACGTCAGCGTGACTCACCCCCGATCGATACACAATTTGGGGACGCTATATATGGCTTACATCCGGAGAGATTTTTTATTTTGTACTTTACATTGGTATTTTTACTATCTTAATCCACGCTTGTAAAAATATAGATTTTTATTTTTAGTTGGTATTTTTTCTAGCTTAATTCAGCCACTTGTTAGGTTTAAAGAATCTTTATTTCTCATAAGACATATTACATTTGTCACTTAAAATGAGAAATTTACAATAGATTAATAACAACTTATGGTAATGCTCGGTACGTATGTTCGTGTGTGTGTTGCATGTGCGTGTGTGTAGCGCATGTGTGTGTGTGCGCATGTGTGTGTGCGTGTGTCTGAATGTGTGTGTGTAATTTTTATGTATGCGTTCTTGACATAGCACTATATATTATAAACTGTTGAAATATAGAAATGCCTTTTTTATAAGAGAGATAGCAAACGATCTATGCAGTCCACTTGATGGTAAGTGATTACATGTACATGAACATCTGTATGCAACCCCAGATAAGATCAGAATCCTACCTAACGTCAGTGACAGATGCATTACTACTTAGTAACTTTAATTAATATTTGTAATCAACCCCAGATAAGATCAGAATTCTACCCAAGGTCAGTGACAGATGTGTTGCTACCCTTAAGGACCAAATTGGAACACCTCCGAAAAGTATGTCTCCCTTACTCCCTTCAAACCAGAACACAGCAGCGCTGAATACTGCTATTATTAGGCACAAATAGGTGTGGTGGTTGTGCCAGAGTTGAACCACATAGGGTTCTACGAACTTTAAATTATTCTTGGTAGATATAAGGAAGACCATTTTGACGAGCCAAACCTGTCAATATATTGTATTGATAAATTGATTTAGGCTGCCACGACCCATGTCTGAGAAATTTTTTTTTATAATATAGGAGTAGCAGACGAGCATGCAGTTCACCTGATGGTAAGTGGCTACTGCCGCCCATCGACATCTGTAATCAACCCCAGATAGGATTAGATATTCCTACCTAAGGTCGGCCACAGATGCGCCGCTACCCCTGAGGACTAAGCTGGAACGCCTCGGAAAGTATGTCTCTCTTACCACACCCTTCAAACCGGAACACAGTAGCGCCTAACACTGCTGTTATTAGGTAGAAATAGGTGTGGCGGTGGTGCCGCCGGAGTCGAACCAAAGTGTCTTCAGTGTCTGGTATAAATACACAGGATCCAAAACATATCAACACTTGCTATAACAGTGAATAATATCGTAAGGAAACCTAAATGCCAAGTTCTGGTGCCCTATCCGGCGGTAGTATAGATTACTTCCCATTCGCTCTGACCTTTACGATGTGCACATCACTATTTTTGTAGCATGTGAGCGTGTTACGTGGCAGTTTATTGCAATTTATCTAACCACCCGTCATTCAATACAATGTCTACGTAGGTATTATCCGCGCAAAACTGCTAGTCCGCTCTGAAGTTGTTGCGAGCAGGTGTAGTCATACAATTTGCTATGGCGACGCGATTCATTTCTATATTCAGAGCGGACTAGCAGTTTTACGAGGACTGATAGAAAAGATAACAACTATGATGATTTTTTTGTTTTTAAATTTATTAGAGTTACTTTTTACAATTATTTTTATAAAGTTTTTGTTTATGTATTGTATATGTATATTGCATATTATATTTTAGAATAATATGTGATCATATTCACATATACGGTAGAGAGTAACGATATTACAATCAGGGTTGTTGCTGATGCAGGTTTTTACTAGATCAGCATCAGCTGATGCTGATGCTGATGCTGATATTTAAAAATACTTAATATAAATATATTTTATACTGAGGTATTTGTACGTCCCTCAGGAGAATAGTATTTTTTAACCAACTTCACAAAATGAGGCGGTTTCTCAATTCTACCATATATATTTCTTTTTTATGTTTGTTCGCGGATAACTTCGTCGTTTATGAACCGAACTGGATGATTTTTATTTTGTTGGAAAAAAAAGATATTTCCAAAGTAGTTCCATTATAAGAAAATAAGGGTCTGATGATGGCAGACCAGAGAAATCGAGGGGAACTTTCAAAAATCGTAAGGGCGACTAGTGAATTTCTAAGATTTTTAGTACGAGTATGTCATCACTAAAAAAGGTGAAAAAAAATTAATTAAAAAAATACAATCGACTTCCATGTCACTACAAAGCAAAAATCAACTGAAACAAATTTTGGCTCAGCACATATCTCCAAAGCCGGCGCTCATATTGAACACGCTGTTTATGCCGTTATCCAACGAAATATATTTAGCACCGACTTCAGAACCAAACCAACATCCACTTCAGCTACCCTCCATTCTGCAGTGACACAGAAGTCGGCATTTATTTGTTATTTTTTTTACAAAAACTACACTGTGTCGTATCTTTGTTCAATAACGAAATATTTGGTCATATTGCACTTTTCACTGGATGTGGCATTATGAAATGAATACATAATTCTGTTATTGATTGATTGAACTATGATCGAAAGTTATTGATGTCTGACCAAATTACATTGTCAATACTAGGGTTGTTGCGAATATCACCATCAGCATCAGCATCCGCTGATTATCAGCTTTCTTTTAAATATCAGCATCAGCATCCGCATCCGCAACAAAAGATGCTGATATTTAATGCTGATATTGAAATTGTAACGTGTTCGTTGAAGGCGGGACTGAGCTTAAATCACGTGGAGTTTTAGCCAACCACAGAAGTTTATAAACACAAGTTGTCATCAAACAATCATTCGATTGTATTGACAACGTAATTTGGTCAGACATCAATAACTTTCGATCATAGTTCAATCAATCAATAACAGAATTATGTATTCAATTCATAATGCCACATTCAGTGAAAAGTGCAATATGACCAAATATTTCGTTATTGAACAAAGATACGACACAGTGTAGTTTTTGTAAAAAAAATAACAAATAATGTGTCACTGCAGACTGGAGGGTAGCTGAAGTGGATGTTGGTTTGGTTCTGAAGTCGGTGCTAAATATATTTCGTTGGATAACGGCGTAAACAGCATGTTCAATATGAGCGCCGGCTTCAGAGATATGTGCTGAGCCAAAATTTGTTACAGTTGATTTTTGCTTTGTAGTGACATGGAAGTCGATTGTATTTTTTAATTATTTTTTTTTTTCACCTTTTTTAGTGATGACATACTAAAAATCTTACAAATGCACTAGTCGCCCTTACGATTTTTGAAAGTTCCCCTCGATTTCTCTGGTCTGCCATCATCAGACCCTTATTTTCTTATAATGGAACTACTTAGGAAATATCTTTTTTTCCAACAAAATAAAACTCATCCAGTTCGGTTCATAAACGACGAAGTTATCCGCGAACAAACATAAAAAGACATATATACGGTAGAATTGAGAAACCGCCTCATTTTGTGAAGTTGGTTAAAAAAGACTATTCTCGTATGGGACGTACAAATACCTCAGTATAAAATATATTTATTTTTAGTATTTTTAAATACCAGCATCAGCATCAGCTGATATTAATCTGAAAAAATCAGCATCAGCATCAGCATCCGCTGATCTAGTAAAAACCTGTATCAGCAACAACCCTGGTCAATACAATCGAATGATTGTTTAATGACAACTGGTGTTTATAAACTTCTGTGATTGGCTAAAACTCCACGTGATTTAAGCTCGGTCCCGCCTTCAACGAACACGTTACAATTTCAATATCAGCATCTTTTGTTGCGGATGCGGATGCTGATGCTGATATTTAAAAGAAAGCTGATAATCAGCGGATGCTGATGCTGATATTCGCAACAACCCTAATTACAATTACACGTAAGTACACACTAGTGATTAGAGGTATTATAACTATTCCCGTTAATAAACTGTTCTTGCTGAAGTCTCCGACCAGAATGCCGCTCTCTGTTATACTGTTATATTTTAAAGTACTAATATAAAAATGCGATATCGGAAATATTCAAGCTTCGTATTAAGGGTGATAACCATGGAACAGAAATTTCTTTTCTATGGCGATAACAAATACATTTTTAGGTAAGAAAATTATCCTGATATCTAGAAAAAATAAAAACTATCTTTGGCAAAGGGAGATCTCCCGCCGGGCTAGGTGATCATGCCCGGGGAGCGGCCGTGCTCCCACAGTCTCAGTTCGGAACTTGTATATATGCCAGATATTTAGAAAACTTCGATAGCGTGATTCAGAATACTCGTGGCGCCATCTCTTGTCGAGTAGCGGGAGGTCGCCACAATCTAAATAAAATAAAGCCTAAATCTGTTAAGTACCCTACTTTAATGCCAAACTCTAAATTAAATCTGTCTTAAATTTTATTTAGTGGAACCCGAATCTTATGTGTGAGTGTATAGACATATTTAATATAAAGACAAATTTTATATAATACATAATGTAATATTTTAAAAATGTGTAATATGTACCTAATAATGCATGATTTGATGACCCGTAATAGTAAGAACACTTGGAATGTATCCTTTGAGCTTATTTAAATTTTATTCATTGTGAACACTGTTTCTTATGTGGGCAATCCATTTAATAAATAAGGAAATAAATATGTATATGGGCGGTCGTCACTCGAAAAATATATAAAATCTCGTATCACAATGTTAGTTACTGTACTCCTCCGAAACGGCTTTACCGATTTTCACCAAATGTTATATGCATATTCAGTAGGTCTGAGAATCGGCTACTATCTTTTCATACCCCTAAGTGATAAGGGTTGTTCACCCTTAACATTTTTTATTTATACGGCAACACAACGTTTACCGGGTCAGCTAGTTGTATTATAAAAAAAACGAACAGAAAAACATAAGCACGTATCCGAACGTAACACAACTATTGAATAATAATATTGAATCCACGTCTATATGTTCAGTAGCGACCTGAATGTCCAGTGATTTCTTTACCAAAATTAGTATCTTGTCTGCAAATACAAAATTCAAACAATTTTCGCTCTTAAAACCTCGGGTTAATATCCAAAATTGCACATTCAATGCCACATTTTGTAAAGAGAAATTTTCTTTACAGCTTAAACAACTTTGTCGAAATAATTCTTACACAAAGCTCTTTCTACAGAAAAGGATTAAATACATGGTGTTACTTTGACAGAGTTTCAGGGATATTTTGATGTCATCTGAAATAACTTGTTTTTATTATTGTTTACTATGTGAATTAAATTGATGTATGTGCAATAAAGAGACAGTGATAGCCTAATGTTTAGAAATTCGAGGCTTCAATCTGGGGGACCGAGGTTCGAATCCCAGGCAACCTATGATTTTACGTTATGTACGTATTCAAATATTTTTATGTAATTTTATGTAAACATAAAAAGCAGTGATAGCCTAGTGGTTAAGAAACGCGGCCTCTCGATCGAGGGGTCCGAGGTTCAAATCCCAGGCACCCAGGCAGGCCACGCACCTCTGATTTTCAAATTTATGTGCGTATTAGAAATCAATTATCACTTGCTTAAACGGTGAAGGAAAACATCGTGAGGAAACCTGCATACCTGTGAGATATATAAAAAAAAAAATCTCAAAAGGTATGTGAAGTCTACCAATACGCACTTGGCCAGCGCGGTGGACTATGGCCTAATCCTTCTCATTCTGAGAGGAGACCCGTGCCCAGCAGTGGGACACAGTAATGGGTTTGATGATGATGACGTATTAAAATATAAGGTAAGATTGTGGGAGGGAGGGTGGTACATACTGCATAGTTTAAAAATATATACCATCATACATATTTGTAGCGGATTGTTGCGAAGTAGTTGTAATCTTAACTTAATAGCATGGATTTCCGCAAAGTAACGCCTGATACAATTAACTATGTATTAAAATTTAATAATCAGTTGTTTGAACAATGAAGGAAAAGATCGAGAGGGAACCTGCATAGCTGAGAAATCGTAAAAAAGGTTTCGCATTTGGTAAGAGCGGTGGATTATGACCTAATCCTTCTCATTCAGGGAAGAGAAGGTGGTAGAACCCTTTGTGGTTCGACTCCGGCGGCACCACCGCCACACCTATTTCTACCTAATAACAACAGTGTTAGGCGCTGCTGTGTTCCGGTTTGAAGAGTGTGGTAAGGGAGACAGACATTTCCGAGGCGTTCCAGCTTAGTCCTCAGGGGTAGCGACGCATCTGTGGCCGACCTCAGGTAGGTCAGGTCAATATCTAATCCTATCTGGGGTTGATTACAGATGTCCATGGGCGGCAGTAGCCACTTACCATCACGTGGACTGTATGCTCGTCTACTACTCTTATATTATATAAAAAAAGAAGAGACCCGTACTTAACAGTGGGATAGTAATGGGTTAATGATGATGATGATAATGAAGCCCATCCAAGGTTGATGTCCTCGATGAACTTTAAGCTCCTTAACCTGTAGGATATAAAAAGATATTCATGATAGGCGTAACAGTTTATTTCTTACCATAAAAACAAATCTTGCATAACTTAAGCAGGAAACTCAATAAAATACATTAAAAGCTGCGTGGGACGGCGGCGCCGGGCGAAAGTTTCTCATTGTACACAATTGAGCTTTATAAGGACACTCACTTTATTATATTCAAGTCACACGAAAATAGTCCGCTTTTTTACATATATGTCGTGGATATCGATATCATTGTTTAATAAGATTGCTAATTTTATTATCTTAGTACCCTCAGGTAAACGCCGTGACATCACTTTTGTTTAAAAAAGATGCGCCATGTGGACAGAGTCGTCTTCGAGGGTGAGGGCTATGCGCTGCGGCAGTTTACTGTGAGACACAGACCCGGTCACATCTCCAATGCGGAACTGTCGGTTTACCAGTTTCGTGACCGACTGACTATGATAACTTCTTTTATTATTACTGAATTACTGACTGACGTGTGATATATATATATATATATAGGTGGACTGCATGCTCGTCTGCTACTCCCATATTATATAAAAAAGATTCAATCATAAAAAAATAGTTATGAAAGAGGAAAAGAGTAGTATTTCTCCACGAAACACAAAAGCATTTTAAATACAAGTCAAGTATTCGCATCCAAGAGCGTTGCTCCATATTTGGTAGTAGAGGTGCCCAAGTTTTTGCTTCAATTAACGGTCCAATGTAACTTGACATCCATATATATACGTGCTTCTCTTATGTAATGTATACGATTATCATAGTGTTCAACTGTAGTACCGTAAATACATAAAATACATGCATTTATAAAGGTCGAAAGATTTTTCGAAATTTGCTTATTTACATTATCCCTGCCAAAATGTTTATAGGTGGTAGAACCTCTTGTGGTTCGACTCGAGTTGCACCACCGCCACAACTATTTCTGCTTATAACAGCAGTAAGAGTGGTAAGGGACACATACTTTTCCGAGGCATTCCAGTTAGTCAGGTTTTAGCGGCGCATGTATGGCCTAACTCATATGAGGATTTGGTATTGGGTTGGTTGCAGATGTCCATGGGTGGCAGGAGCATAACATCAGGTGGACTATATGCTCGTCTGCTTCTTTTCTTCTTTACTTATATAAAGATTTATATATATATATACCACCACCCAGTCCACCTAAAGGTAGGGCTAAGCCGCCCATGGACAGCTGTAATCAACCCCAGACAGATTAGATTCCTACCTGAGGTCGCCCACAGATGCGCCGCTATCCCTAAGGACTAAGCTGGAACGCCACGGAAAAGTATGTATGGACTGCATGCTCGTCTGCTACTTCTATATTATAAAAAAAGAAGATCAGAAAGTAAGTTTAAAAAAACATGAATTTAGTCAGTCTAGCGAAGTCTTAGAATGTATTTAATGTTGTACATACTTCAAGATCAAGTTGGCGCCATATTTAACTTGAAAAATAAACGAATTATTTAATAAACAATGACAAGCCGACTAATAAGTTATTAATAAGTGTAAGCCTTCAGTTATCTGAGGTTTTCTTCTACCAAGCTGTTTAAACACTTATTACAAGGTATAAGGGTCTAAAACCCTTTAAATAATGTTTCCCTTGACCACATGCGGTTAGATTGAGTCATACTTATGATCAATATTAATGGATGAAACATTTAATTTAAAATTGTGAGTAAATACAGCTGTATTTTGATTCTTAGCCGTGCGAAATCGTTTATATTTTTTTACTAGCTGACCCGGCATACTTTGTACCGTCTCAAAATCTATTTATCAAATATATTTCATATCAAATATAGCCTATGTTACTCGTGGATAATGTAGCTTTCGAATGGTGAAAGAATTTTTAAAATTGGTCCAGTAGTTTTTGAGCCTATTCATTACAACCAAACAAACAAATAAAGTTTTCCTCTTTATAATATTAGTGTAGATTAATAAAAGTCGCAAAACAGCTTAGCCTATCTGATATTTCGTGGCCACTGCCGCTCATGGACAGATAGTACCACGGATAGGATAAGGGTTGAAAGAGAGTTGATGGTTTTTCTCCATAACGAAACACCTTGAGAAATGGCGATCGATTTATGACGTTCAAAAAATTTTGTTAGGAATTTTCTTTGAATAAGATATTTTTCATTATGTTTAAGTATTTTGATATTTAAGGTTGGCCATAAATGCATTACTACCTGTCCGTCAGCTGTTTGTGGTCCACTCTTGGATATAGATCTCCCCTAATTGGTGACACTCGAACCGATCCTGTGTCTTCTGAATCTACCGTTTCCGCGCTACCTTCTTCAGGCCATCGATCCTTCTGGTCGGGAGCGACCTATGCTCCTTTCGCCTCGTAATTACCGACGTTCTTTCTATTTATCGACAGATTTTCGTTTTCTTTATCCTTGAAGGTTACCACCACTACCGTTCTACCGAACCCTTTGTGGTTCGACTCCGGCGGCACCACCGCCACACCTATTTCTACCTAATAACAGCGGTGTTAGGCGCTGCTGTGTTCCGTTTTAAAGGGTGTGGTAAGGGAGACTGACTTTCCCGAGGCGTTCCAGCTTTGTCCTCAGGGGTAGCGGCGCATCTGTGGTCGACCTCAGGTAGGAATATCTAATCCTATCTGGGATTGATTACAGATGTCCATGGGCGGCAGTAGCCACTTACCATCAGGTGGACTGCATGCTCGTCTGCTACTCCTATATTATAAAAAAAATCCTTGGTTATTGCTCTTCCGAGTGATGAGGCTGGCCTATTGTAAAGTATTGTTATCTATAACGGTCCAAGAGATAGAGCCCTGTGATAGTCCGACAGTCAGACAGTGGAGGTAGTAATAGGGACCCGTTTTTTCCTTTTGGTACGGAACACTAAAGAGAAGCACACATCATATTATCTCTATATATCTATCTTCAGCTCACATCCGTCCACTGCTGGACATAGGCCTCTCCCAAGGCATGCCACTGAGCCCGATCTTCTTCTCCTCATCCAGCTAGTTCCCGCCGCCCGGCGCAGATCGTCGCGCCACCTTGCAGGAGGGCGTCCCACACTACGTTTGCCTAGACGCGGTCTCCACTACAAGAGCCGTCTACTCCAGCGGTTGTCGGCTCTTCGACAGATGTGGCCAGCCCATTGCCGTTTCAACTTGCTAGCTTCTGAGCTATGTCGGTGACTTTGGTCCTCATCCGAATTTCTTCATAGCATAATATTAAACAATTATTATTTTAGATCAGTTTCAGGGAATATAGAGCTACGAGTATTGTTTACATTTTGAATCAGACCAGAGAATTTCGAAGAATTATTTGAGGAATATCCATTGAAAGATTCTATGAATAATTGCTTGCTTACGACATTCTAACATAAGTAGGTCATTTACCATGACATGGTAAAATTTTCCTTAAACATATTTAAATGAATGACAGGTTGCTAATATATTGTCTTGGATAATGGACGTTTATGGTGTAGTACAAAAGGAATTAACTAGTCCCTTTTTTAGGGCTCCGTTCCCAAAGGGTAGATACGGAGCCCTATTACTAAGACTCCGCTGTCTGTCCGTCTGCCACAGGGCTCTACCTCTTGGACCGTAGAACACTTGATTTTTATAGAGGTGGCATAACGGTGGCCGTTATAACAACAAATACTAAAAATAAAATACATATACAGTAATACCTCGGACTTACACGATTGGTGGGACCGAGTGATAACCGCGTAAGTCGAATTCGCGTAAGTCGGGGTATGCATGTACATACCATCGTATGGTATGATTTCGAATGTGTTGACTTCGCGCAACAAATACAAATGTTTACATGAATAATTGTAGGGTTAGTAAGCTTATTTTTTATAATCGGGAATTGCGGGACACTCAAACCATAGGAGAATCGAGGAGATTTGAAAATCGCGTAACTCCGAATTCGCGTAAGTCGGGGTATTACTGTACTTATAGCTGTTATGGTAATAAATAGTAAAAATAAAAAATATGCACATTTGGTGGTTCGGAAGCCTCCATGTCTGAGTTCGACTCGTACTTGGCGAATTATATTATAAAAAAACAAACAAGCGAACATACTACCTGAAGATAGCAACTGCTGCCTATGAACCTCTATAATCAACCCCAGATAAGATTAAGAGTCCCAGCGGTCGATCACAATTTTGTAACAATTCCCAAGAACTAAGTTGGAACGCCTTGTAGACTCAAGGGAGTGAGAGAGCCCTTACCATACATTTGTTGTCTGTTATAAGACAGAAATAGGTTTGACGTTGTTGCTTCCAGGCATGGACTACAAAGGGGTATACCATGTTTAATGGTACTCATATTGAGGCCATAGATTAGTATCGATACTTCTCCGCCTTGAAATTGAATGAAGCCACAAACGGCTTATTAGTTAGTTCTTTTTTTGAATTATTGACAAATAAAAACATTTTTAGAGAAAATTTACAAATTAATAACTAATACTGCGTAATTTACATAATAAATAAATAATTATTTCAAATATTTTAGGGACATTTTAGCACGGAGACGTGGCAAAACTTTTTTACGCAACTATTTCAATTCTCAAAACTGGGTAAATTTTCTTGTTAGGAGTGAGTAATCTTTACTAATCTATGATTATGGCTAGTAAACACAAGTATCTAATGAATAAACTCTATAAATAAAACATAAGTGCCAAAAATGTCGCTACAATTACTTCGCCCTAATGACCGGAACAAGATTATTATTATTTGTCCCAGTTCGCCGCAGGGCTGACACAGATAACTTTAATATTAAAGGTGTGTTACAGGAAAGTGTGGATAATGGGTATTTGTTGTATTAGTTGCAGTGATAGTCTTTTTTTTTTCTTTACGAGGGGGAAACCTTCAAAAGGTACCCGACGAGTTGGGTGCGACACCGGCTTATGTGGGATTTTTACCGTACTAAAACCCCCCCGGTGGTCGTCCTCAACGCTTGTTGGAGAACTCCGGGATCTCCGACGGTACGCAACCGGAGTCCTCCAAGCGCGATGCCCCGATCGGGCTCTGCCCTGGGAGAGCAGATTTCGCTCCTCCCACACCATCCCACAAAAAAGTTTTCAATACGCACGTGGACTATGTCCTAATCCTTCTTATTGTGGGAGGAAACCCGTGCCCAGCAGTGGGACAGTAATGAGTTGATGATGATGATGATGATGATGATGTTGAATTAATTCTTTGAAATGTTGTCCTTTTCTTAGTAAGTTAGTTAAGTCCATTGATAACTTGCAAGAACATTTACATTAAGGCATTTTGAAGGTGGTAGAATCCTCTGCGGCTCGACTCCAGCGGCACCACCTGCCATCTGCTTCATAACAGCAGCGTTAAGCACTGTGCTTTGTATTGAAGGGTATGGTAAGGGAGGCATACTTTTCATAGGCATTCTAGCTTAATCCTTAGGGGTAGCGGCGCATTAGTGGCTGACCTCAGGTAGGAATCTAATACTATCTGGGGTTGACTACAGATGTCCATGGGCGGTAGTAGCCACTTACTATCAGGTGAACTGCTCATCTGCCACGCCTATATTATAAAAAAAACTGTTTATAAGAGTCGAAAATAGACAAATCACAAAGTTATGAGTCGTTTGAACCCAGGCTTTATTAATATAATGATGATTACATAGTCAGAAGCAATATACAATAAAACACAATAGGTATTAACCAAGTAATCGATGCCATCAACCGATCCTTATAACTTATCTATCTATGGAGCAGCTGTGTTTAAATACATGAGTAAATATCCACTTATGTGTAAAACAAACATCACTGTTTGTGTAGGAAAATTGCGAATAAAATTAAAAGTAGGGATGGCGATTCTTTCCGAAAAATGTCAGCATGTCTATAACAAAATTATTTGGTTAGTGTGCATCATTAGAATCAACATCAACCTATTATTGTCCCACTGCCGGGCATGGGTCTCCTCTCAGAATGCAAGGAAATTTATCAACTTCAAAAAAATAGAATTTCTATTTTCTACGTTGAAAGATCGATTCACTGAAACGATCCATTACTGGAGATCGATTTTAATCGAATCGGTCCAAAAATCGATTATTCCATTAATCGATCAGATCACCATCCCTAATTAAGACTCATTTTCAAAATATTATAATGTAGGGCTTTTTAAGAACTCCTTTGTTCTACGCTTTGTAACTAGTGTTTGGTCAGAAAGTTTACCCTAATATACTCGTAATAAAGAGAATTATTTAGAAGGGCGGTTTGTATGGGGTGCTTGCGTGTAGATTACGTTATGAAAATGGCCAAGTACGAGTCGACGGGGAGGGTTCCGTCTCAGCAAATAGTTATTTTTATTTTATTTTTGGTATTTATCATAGCGGCCATAGTAAATCCTTTGTGAAAATTAGACCTGTCTTCATATTACTGTCTTATTATATTTATGAAAATGTGAAGTGTCTGTCTATTACGGTTCAATAGAAACAGCGGAAGGGAGACATACTTTTCCGGTATTACAGCTTAGTCCTCAGGGGTAGCGCATCTGTGTCCGGCCTCAGGTAGGAATATCTCTATCTGGGGTTGATTACAGATGTCCATGGGCGGCAGTAGCCACTTACCATCAGGTAGACTGCATGCTCCTCTGCTACTCTTATATTAAAAAAAAAAACGAAAAACGCAGATAAATAGCGATAAATTGTATCAGTAACATTATTTATTTACAAGCTTCTTTATTTTTGGTATTATTTGTTATAGCAATCATACATACTTTGTAAACATTTCATATATCTTTTTATTACAGTTCAAAAGATAGAGCCCTGTTACAGAGGCTTAGTATTACACTTCCGTTTTCACCCGTTACGGACGGATCCCTAAAGTGTGTCCTAAAAATATGCGTGAACTCAACCCGACGCATGCAAAAGTGAACCAAATAAAAAGTTAACAATAAAGCATTGAGCTCTTCAGTGCGATAAAATACAATTTCGCATACTGCAGTGGTAACGCAGAGCCATATATAGAAATTCATTTGGCGCGCCAAGTGGACTGAAGTGAAGTTGCCGCGAGTGTGCAAATGGCCGACCAATCAGAGCGCGTTTTCCGGCCGCAGCGGAGGCGACTCTGTCCTCAAAAAACCAGAACAGACCGCCGGCTGATCAAATCTTCGAGCAGTGTTGTGTGAGCACCGCGTATCTAGTGTTTAAGTAACTTATTACAATTTAATACAATATGAGGGAAATCGTGCACATCCAAGCCGGCCAATGCGGTAACCAGATTGGAGCTAAAGTAAGTATTGTTTAACGTTTTTTTTTCAGAAGCTGTTACCGTACCACGGAATCGCTGGAAGAATCTACTCATTTCCATGTTACATTTGTTATCTGTTTTACATTAATTCATTTTTATAAGTATACCAAAAATAATTGATAAAAAAAGTTTTTGGGTTGCTATTGCATAGTGCCGTTCCTTCGTCAAAATTAGGCGAATAGTGAAAATTAGAATTTTACGCCCCACCCACTTTCGTGTGAAACGCCAGGGTTGACGCACCCCCGAGAATAACCATAATACCCATAGACAACATACTATTAGTTTGTGGTATGATTTTTGCCTAAAATATTTTAATTTGTTGTTGTAATGAAAATTGTCAAGATTTTTTTTTTTAATTTGTCTATGTTTCGTTTTTATCTCGATTAGATATTGATGTAATAAGTACAGATACCGTTTTTGGAATGGTCGAGAACAGCTGACGAGTATCAATAATAAAATAAGATAATAATTCTTCATACAGATACCCTTTATATACCTACGTATACCTGCATACTAGAGTTTATAAAAGTCTCTTACTTACAAACATCCTTTATACAAAAACATTTTATATATTATTCGTAAATTATATGGAATTAATTTCCCTGTCAACACATAAGTCCAATTTATGCTTACGTGTTTATAAGCGATCTAAAGTAGGCAATGACGTCATCTTCATAGTTTCAAGTATTAAACTAAGCGTTTTGTTAAAGTTACATAAACCCGTTTTAAGCAGCGATAGCGTAGTGGTTAAGAAACCCGGCCTCTTGATCGAGAGGTCCGAGGTTCAAATCCCGGGCCTTTGATTTTTCGACTCGGCTTAAACGGTGAAGGAAAACATCGTGAGGAAACTTGCATACCTGCGAAATCTTATAAAAGTTTTCAAAGGTTTTTGAAGTCTATCAATAATCCTGTCAGTCTGAGTCCCGTGCCCAGCAGTGGGACAGTAATGAGTTGATAATGAAACCCGTTTTAGATTGTCTACAAAGGTTTACGAAAATCATATGTAAATTTGAGTAATATGATAATGTCATAACCGGTTTGAATTTCAAAGTCAATACATGGTAGAGTTCTAATCGTTTTTATTTAATTAACTTATGTATGAAACGAGCATCGTAGTCTTCAGGAGTAAGTCCTTAGCTGTGATCGGTTTTAAGTAGAACCTGATTTATATGGAGTTAGTTTATGGGCGGCAGTTACCCCTTGCCATCAGGTGGACTGCATGGTCACTTGTTACTCTAATCTTATATACAAAAGGCTAAAGAATCCTTCGTGATTTTCATATACCACCCTACACCACTTTCTGCATTTTAACAACTTTGAAGAGCTGCTATGTTCTGGTTTAAAAAGTGTGGTAAGGTAAACGTACTAATCCGAGGCAACTTAAGTTAATTCTTAGGTAACGACGGATTTGAGACCAATCTTAGATAGGACTAACCCTATCTGGGGTTAATTATACATGTAATTAGGTGGCTGTTTCCTACTAACCATTTATCATCAGGTGGACTGCATCTTGCTACTTTTGAAATAATAACAATCTATGACAAACTTCAGATTAAACTTCTTCATTTGAAGTTCCAAGGATCTTTTATATTATATCGTTGCTACTTCTCCATTAAAACACTTAGAATCAAATCCACTCGAAACACAAAACAACCTTATCACAACAGTAGTACTACACTAGTTATAGTCCACACCAAACTTCTAGTCCGCTTTGAAGTTGCGAGCAGGTGTCATACAATTTGCAATGGCGACGCGATTCCTACATTCAGAGCGGACTAGTTTTACGGACTTTAATAGTTCTCGAAAGTTTTCAAACACCAGGTAATTGTCTTGCAAATTAACTATAATTACTTGCTTTCCTATCAAATAAAGCGGTGAAAACAGTGCATAAATTACATGCACTCACTTGCACCGCTATTGGTCCTACTGATACCGATCTGTGTGCTAATTAAGCAGAAACTTTCACCAATTTATTGCACTATCGATATTTGTATCAAATAATAGCAATTTTAGGAAAAAAAACAAGCAAATGACCTCGCTATAACACAGACTGTAGGGGTATCGACACCGATTTATGCTTTGTAACAGTTAAGCTCTGTGTTCTGGTTTGAAGGGTGTGGTAAGGTAGACATAATTTTCCGGGTGTGGTAAGGGAGAGACAGTTATAAGAGTGAACTTAGTCCTCAGGGGTAGTAAAGCGTCTGTGGCCGATCTCAGGATCTTATCCTATCTGGGGTTGATAATAGATGTCCATGGGCGATAGTAGACACTTACTATCGCTTTCATTATTTCTATATTTAAAAAAACTTATAGTAAGTGGTCATTATCCATGGAGGTCTGTAATTAGTTCCATAGGATTTGAGACCTATCTCAGTTTAACAATAGATACATTACTACCACTAACGTTGAAATGCTTCGTGTAATTGTTTCTACCTAACCATACACTGCATTTGTCAATAAAAAAATCTAAAAAAATGCAAAAATTGTGCAATTTCGATTATTGATATGCAAAAATTTGCAACGAGTGATTATTACTAAAGATAGGCTATTGCTAAATGACGACAATTGCAATGAAATGAGATAAGTAATCTCATTTCGTTCTCAGAATACCTTATCTGGAAAGATACTGATAATGACGTAATATCAAAATTGGACTAACCTTTAGATAAATAAATCACAATATTTTTGTATAAGGAAAAATTATTATTGTTGCATTTCATTATGCACAAATTACAAATGACAACATTTTTGTATAAGGAAAAAGTGTTATTTTTGCATTTCATTATGCAAAAAATTAAAAAGCTAAAGTTTTCTATTATAGCATTTTTTCCCAGTGTGGCTTGCATCCCCCTGGGTCACCCTGAACCACATTTTGTGGAGATTTCGAAGTCTCCCTAATAAGAAAATTCCACAATATAAAGTTCAAAAAATATTTTCACAGAGAAAAAAATTAGGACAGGAACATTTGTAGGTACTAAGTTTGGTTTTAAACTGGTACCTAATTATGTAAATAACCTATTTTTTTTTATTTTCAAGTAGTAAAGGACCGTGCCTCTGATAAGTATGTCTCCCTTACCACACCCTTCAAACAGAACACAGCAGCGCTTAACACTGTTGTTATTAGGCAGAAATAGGTTTGGCGGTGGCTACCTTATTCACTTTATCCCGACTTTCGGATCTATCGGTATCCACATCCTCAAAATCCAAAAAACGGAACTTTTTTATAATATAGGAGTAGCAAACGAGCATCCACCTGATGGTAAGCGGCCCATGGCCCTACGGCCGCCCATGGACATTTGTAAACAACCCCAAATGGGATCAAATTCGTACCTGAAATCGGCCACATATGCGCCGCTACCTCTAAGGACTAAAGCGGGAATGGCTCGGAACAGTATATCTCCCGTACCACACTTTAAACCAGAACACAGCAGCGCTTAATACTGCTGCAATTAAAAATAGGTGAGGCGGTAGTGCCACCGGAGTCGAACCACAAAGGGTTCTACCATCAAAAATTACCTGTATTTTATACCTCGTAAAACACTAGTTCTTCCTTTCACCTAAAAAAACATCTAATATTAGCCATTTTAATCTTGTGTCTCAAAAGGCTTACTTATCTGACCAATCTAAATGGACAGGATGAAACATCAATTGAATCTGATCACTTCATCGAAACAAAAGGCAATTGTCTTGAATTAACTCCGCAACTGAGAGCCATCAATGTCTGATACCGTAATATTAATTCCTCTTAATTCTACAATCTGGGACGAGGATTGGAGCTGAATTTATTTTTTGTTTTTTGAAAGTATTAAAAGTTATATGATGGTGGGATTATAGGTTTTTGTTGAAGTGTAAATGCAGAAAGGTGGTAGATCGATTTTGGTAAAACTAGGTACCGCCGTCACACCTATTTCTAGCGTTAAGTAGTTCTTGCGTTTTAGTGGAAGGGTGAGGCGTATTATTGATTGAATTCAGGTATAGTTCTTCAGTTCAGGTATAGCATAGACTTTGGGTATTGACTCCTGGCCTAGCTTTATGGAGTTACTTTCATAAGCATTTGGAGTTAGCTGCTGATATCTACCATCAGATAGCCTGCATGCAAGTTTGCTACTTCAGTCTTATAACTAGAGAATTCATTTAAAAACAATATCAGCGGATTAAAAATGTTGACTATATCCCTCCCATAATTTAGACGAATCCAACGACACCTCATATGTTAAAATCCATCGAGCGGTTTTGGATGTGGGGCGTGACAAAGAATAAAACAAATATAGGCTCGAAAAACATTACCCTCTGCAGTAGAATAAAACTACACATCCATCATCAACATTATTGTCCCACTGCTGGGCACGGGTCTCCTCTCAGACTGAGACGGATTAGGCCATAGTCCACCGCGTTGTCAAGTGCATATTGGTACACTTCACATACCTTTGAGATTTTTTCAATCTCAGGTGTGCAGGTTTCATCACGATGTTTTCCTTCACCGTTTAAGCAAGTGATCATTAATTTCTAATAATGCACAAAATACACTTGCCGCATAGAAATTATATAAAGTTTTACTTTAAATACATTAAGATGTTCAAATATTTGATCGAAGTTCCAAGTCCTTCATTTGAGTCTTTAAATAAATATAACAAGATGTTTAAATTATGGATCGAAGTTCCAACTCCTTCATTTGAGTCCTCGAATACTATAAATAGGTATAATAAACATAAAGTACTTAGTCGAGTTGTTAGTCAGTTCGTGAATCACATAAGACGCTTTGGAATTTCTTCTCAGAATAAGACAGTATCAACCATATTCACACGTACGTTGTGTGAACTGATTTTTTAGTTCACAGCGCTATATAACATCTGTTATTATGTCTATAATATTTGAATTATCTGTTATGATCCGTTTTTTTTTCTAATATAAGAGTAGCAGACGAGCATGCAGTCCACCTGATGGTAAGTGGCTACTGCCGCCTATGGATATCTGTAATCAACCCCAGATAGGATTACATATTCCTACCTGAGGTCGGCCACAGATGCGCCGCTACCCCTGAGGACTAAGCTGTAACGCCTCGAAAAAGTATGTCTCCCTTACCACACCCTTCAAACCGGAACACAGCAGCGCCTAACACTGCTGTTATTAGGTAGAAATAGGTGTGGCGGTGCTGCCGCCGGAGTCGAACCACACAGGGTTCTACCACGCCGGCGCCAACACAATAAAGATGAAAAATATCCAAACTTTAATGCATCAGCAATTCTTTGTTGAAATAATTTTATTTGGTGGCAATATTTTTTTGAAAGACTAAAGGCACCAAAGGTCTCCCTTGTAGTACATTCAGACCCGTCAGAAGTTTTAAAATTCGATAAAACAAGATAAATTCAAATTTCAGACGGGCTGTCAAAAGCTGTTAAAAGACTTATCCTTGAGATCCATTCGAAATATCCGTAAGTTATCCGAAGGTTCGGACGAAAGTACGGACTTCGTGCATAGTTACGAAGTTGTTCCGAAAAGTTCTGACTTGTTCAAAAACTATTTTGTTAAACATGGCTCTACGCACAATTTCACCGAATGATTGCGAAGAGCATCGGAACAATAGACGAAAAAAGCGTGATGATGGCAACTAGATTTCCCGCTCTGCTGATCACGTTCATTTGAATATAGACGTGATTCATTTGCGCTACAAACATTGGTTGCGTGTTAAATTATATAGTTTTTAAACTAATGAGCATGTAGTTCATCTTACGTTGTCATTGCATCGTTATCAAATGCAAGTAAATGCATGCAAATAAAACGCCTCGGATACTTAAATCATATTTTCATTTTGTTTTGTTTTATTTCATTTTGTTTTTACTCGACGGCGAGAGGGTTATGTTTTTGTGCGTATAATATGCAAGCATTGCAAGGGTTAATTATGACATTTTATTTTTACAAGCATTTAAATATTGTAACGTAAAATAATGATGCTATTTTAATACTTCATTTTACAAAATAGTCCTAAAATATGTATAGATAAAGCCTAATGAATTTTAACTAAAGCGGTGTCATTAGAATCTATCGCGAATGACATTAAATCGATTCTTACAATAAATACAAATAAAAGAAAACAAAATGGCGACCTTACTTCGCTTTTTAGCGGCAAATGCATTTCTGTCAGATTTTTCTTTTTTTTTTTAATTGTCGTGCAAGCGAAATTAATTTATCAAGCATAAAAATAGAAAAAGGTTAAAGATCGTATGATTAATGTTATCACAACGTTTGGTACGGCAGATAGATTGCGTTGGGAGCGTTGACCCCACGGTCGACGGCCGGCGGCCACTGTATAAATAACCACCATACAGCCATAGCTAGAATCTGAAGCACCGTTAAGAGTCCAACCTTACAATCCCATAATTAGCCCATGGAAATACCTGCCTGATATTGGGATATATTTCTGAACTGAAAACTTTAAACTTTCGTCAGGACACGTGACCTGATCAAAAATTCGTAAGACAGCAAAGCAAACTACAAACGTAAAGATGTCATCCGATGTCAGCATAGAAAAAATATGTCAATGGGTGTCAGTTTCATTTTTATTTACTATATTTCATTATTAAGCTAGGTTTCGAAAGTTTCACTACTGCCCGTACTCCCAGAGTGCAACAAGTTGATTTTTCTTTATAAATAACAAACAAGCTTGTAGTCAGCCTAATGGTAAATACTACTTATGAACTGTTATCAATCCTAGATAGAATGTGTGCCTAAGTTTCAGTGAGTTCCAGTGAGGGCAACTAAATAATGTAATACTGTTATTAATTCTATAATTGTTACAATTATTATTTATTTCCAAAGATTAATTATTATTTTTGCAATTATTAATTTATTATTATTATTATGTTCTAAATTGGAGATGTATTATTGTTATTTGATTTGTATTTATTATTTATGTCGACATCAAATTGTTTTATATATCATTTAATTAGTGTGTGTCAATTAGTATAATTGGTTCTGCTAAACCGTTCTATTTGACAATAAATCAATAAATAAAATAAAATAGCGGATATGAGGGCCTTAACTGACATGGGGTAAATCAAACCCAGATAGCATATTATCTGAAACTGGCTAGAAAAGACGTACCTAAGAGTAACTTGAAATGTCTTTCGTCTACCACACCCTTCAAACTTGAACACAGCGCTTAACACTGTTGATATTAGACAAAAAAACTGGTGCGGTGGTTCTTATGTCAGAGTCGTGTCACAAAAGGTTAATATCGTCTTCAAAACACCCAAAATTCCTAATTCATCATCAAATCATCTCTAAGCAAATCATTTATTGGAAAAATGTCGCCAGCTGAATGTAATACGTATAAACATTATAATATACACCATAAAATAAGTATTATATAAATTTGCATTAGAAGTCATTTCGCCGAATCATATTATTGGCAAATGTATATTCTTAAGAAAATAAAACCCTAAAATGCTCATGTTGGTTGCCGGTTTTACGATTTAATAATATTGCACCTAAAACTAATAATATTATTTCTGTCATAACACACCATAGATTAGTATAATACACTCATAAATATCATAGATAAGTATAGATATCTCACCGCCTTTTATTGAAGGAAGTCATTAAATGGCATTAACGGCTGACAAATGTGTCAGCCATTTAATGGCTGTCATGGTGTAATTTTACGAAACAATGCCGACATGTGCAGTTAAGTGGTGCAAAACCACAAAATTGAAGAAAAAACTGCGGAGAAATACCGTTTCATTCGTAAATGATCTAAAAACTTAATTTTTATAATATTTTTCAAACACGAAAATGTATAACAATGACAATTTCAATTGTCAAAACTGATTCTGTCAAAACATTTTCTCGTTAGGAATGAGTAATCTTTACTAATCTATGCTGTCATAATACACCATAGATTAGTATACTACACTCATAAATATAACCCATAACTCATTTGAACGACACAAAACATATACAATATACATATATGAAGAAATACCTTAGCCGTTTCGCTAATAACCAAATTCCATTGCAGAAATTCTTTCACTTGTTCGCATTTACAATGGTAAAAGTTTGTAGGGTTCTCAACTATACTTTTAAAATAGTATACGAGTACTGTTTTTCATTACATTATACTTTTTACTGTTATAATTATACGTTTTAGCTACATTATAGTTTTTAATAAAAATAATAAAACTTTTAAATAAAATTATTGTATACAAATTTAGCAAAAAAATGGTACACTCTTTGTGGTTCGTCTCCGGAGGTTTACCACCGCCAATATTACCGTCTTTTTTCGTGCCTAAAATCAGCAGTGTTAAGCGCTGCGTTCTACTTTGAAGGGTGTGGTAAGGGAGTCATACTTATACTAAGCCTTCCAACTCAGGGTCAACCTCAGGTAGGAATTTAATCTTATCTGCGGTTGATTCCAGATGTCTATGGGCGACAGTAGCGCATCAAGTGGTCTGCATTAGTTCTAAAAATTTGGTGATTGTTGCACTTGGCGAAACAACATGTTTTTGTAAACATGTTTATTTTCCATCTTAGACCTAAATATTATCTTACATATAAAATTCTCGTGTCACAATGTTAGTTACTCCTCCGAAACGGCTTTACCGATTTTCACCAAATTTTATATGCATATTCAGTAGGTCTGAGAATCGGCTACTATCTATTTAGCATACCCCTAAGTGATAAGGGTTGTTCACACTCAACATTTTTTTATTTATATGGCAATACAACGTTTGCCGGGTCAGCTAGTTTTTTGTAAAAATGTTGGCAACCCTAACTATGCCTTTGTGTTTAGAAACCATGCTTCCCTGTGAATGGAACGCTCAGTTCACATTCACACACTTTCGTCTACCTTCTCTGTTACAAAGTTCTTACCAAGTTACCAAGAAAGTACCTCTCTCGACGATCCGCATTACCTTTCACTTTTCGATATTAAAATGTCTGTGATCGAATTGAATCATATCATATGATACAGCAATTACGGTATACGATTTTGTTTTGAATGTATGTTTCGGTTAGCGTCAGCAATATTAATAGTTGACTCGTCAGTTTGAATGATTTCATGTTATTATAGTAACTAGGTAAATTATCACGCTTCGCCGTGGCTCAATTTCATATTCACTATTACTTATATTAGTACCGAATGAATATTTGACACAATTAAAATTGTTCGCTTTATTATAATAACTAGCTAGATTATTATGTTTATTACACATCGCCGTGGTTCAATCTGATATTCATTATCATTAGGGAATATTTTTCAGTTATAATTGTTTTATTTAAGCCTCGGAAAACGCTTGCAATATCTTGTTTTCTGGGAATTTAGAGATGAAAAATAAATATATAAACACTCTAAATTAGTAATGAAGTAATGTGTAGAAATTTGAAGTAAATTAATTATCTACTTTTCGAGTTATGCGGACACAAACATACATGTAAAAACATACTTTTTCATTTCTAAAGAAATTACATAGACTTTGGTTGATCGTGATCACTTAGTAAAACGCTAGTTTACTTATTTACATTAAGTTTTGTATCACGACTTATAATGCTTATTTGATTAGCGATTTCTTCGAAACTAAACCCTGAGCATGGCCTCCATATTAGTCATTTGTCGTATATGGCGGCAGCTCGCACACCTACAGCAAGATGACATCATACCAATCGACGCTCGAGTACCCATGAATTTTAATGTTCTCCGATCATTATATACGTAGGTATTATACGCATATGGCCTCGGCTTATTGTCAAGGATTACACGTCTTTCTACGGATGGGCAAAGCGTAATTATTCCGTTTAAATGGTTAAAATTATCTCTTCTTTAATTGAACGTCTTTCTTACAGTGTATCACTTTTAAACTTAAGAAATGTAAGAGAATTTTGGACACAGATGTCCATGAACATAATTTTCTACTTACCATCAGGTCAATTACAAATCGTTTCCTACCTAGAAGTTATAAGTCATCAGAAACCCATCCTTGTTCCGCTCCATTAAATATCGTTGCCATATGGCATTATTTATCAATCAGGCCAGCCTGAAGAATCGAATACATTCGAATGCTAATAACTTGCTTAAACGACTGGTTACGTTCTCTACTTATATGGGGAGATACCACGAATACGGAGGCGGTGTGGGCGTCGGCCGTCGCCAAGGCGATTCATTGTACCTACTTCGCAAGCTTACGTAATACTCCGAAGCTGTAGTACTCGTTAAAGATGTATTATCCTGTCGTTTACACTATGGTTCAATGAGCTGCATTGTTGACGCGTATTTACAATGAGTTCTACTCAGAGAGAAAACGCCATGGATTTGAATTCCTCAATGCTATGTGTAGCTAGCCCAAACCGGTTTGAAAGTAGCGAGCTCCAACATCCGCGAGAGCTTTCGTGTCGGCATTTTAATCGTCTAGTACTTTCGTTCCAACTAACGGGCTTTCTATCTTTCGCAGTTCTGGGAGATCATCTCCGACGAGCACGGCATCGACCCCACCGGCGCGTACCATGGCGACTCGGACCTGCAGCTGGAGCGCATCAACGTATACTACAATGAGGCTTCCGGCGGCAAGTACGTGCCCCGCGCCATCCTCGTCGACCTCGAACCTGGCACCATGGACTCTGTACGCTCTGGACCTTTCGGACAAATCTTCCGCCCCGACAACTTCGTTTTCGGACAGTCAGGAGCCGGCAACAACTGGGCCAAGGGACATTACACCGAGGGAGCTGAACTCGTAGACTCCGTTCTTGATGTAGTACGAAAAGAATCAGAATCATGCGACTGTCTGCAAGGCTTCCAACTCACACACTCCCTTGGTGGTGGAACCGGCTCCGGTATGGGAACGCTCCTTATCTCAAAGATCCGTGAAGAGTACCCCGACAGAATCATGAACACATACTCAGTTGTCCCCTCGCCCAAAGTATCAGACACCGTAGTAGAACCCTATAACGCCACACTCTCAGTTCACCAGCTCGTAGAAAACACAGACGAGACATACTGTATCGACAACGAGGCCCTATATGACATCTGCTTCCGCACGCTCAAACTGTCCACACCCACCTACGGCGATCTCAACCATTTAGTCTCCCTCACAATGTCCGGTGTCACCACCTGCCTCAGGTTCCCCGGTCAGCTCAACGCGGATCTCAGGAAACTAGCCGTCAACATGGTTCCCTTCCCCCGTCTCCACTTCTTCATGCCAGGCTTCGCTCCCCTCACCTCCCGTGGCAGCAGACAGTACCGCGCCCTCACCGTCCCAGAACTAACACAACAGATGTTCGACGCCAAGAACATGATGGCGGCCTGCGACCCACGTCACGGCCGTTACCTCACCGTCGCAGCCATCTTCCGTGGTCGCATGTCCATGAAGGAGGTCGACGAGCAGATGCTCAACATCCAGAACAAGAACTCGTCGTACTTCGTTGAATGGATCCCCAACAACGTGAAGACCGCCGTGTGCGACATCCCACCACGTGGTCTCAAGATGGCCGCCACCTTCATCGGCAACTCCACCGCCATCCAGGAGCTGTTCAAACGCATCTCGGAGCAGTTCACCGCTATGTTCAGGCGCAAGGCTTTCTTGCATTGGTACACTGGCGAGGGTATGGACGAGATGGAGTTCACGGAGGCGGAGAGCAACATGAACGACTTGGTGTCCGAGTACCAGCAGTACCAGGAGGCCACGGCCGACGAGGACGCGGAGTTCGACGAGGAGCAGGAGCAGGAGATCGAAGACCACCACTAGACGTGGGTTGCGCCGCAACGTACATGCCATTATATGTCGCGTTACTCTTGTAACATTACTGATTCCTATACTTTATATTGATGGACCTGCTTTCTAACTCTTAACAGAATGCATGATTTAACAAACCCGGTCATGAAATAAACGTTAAATTGAAGGCATTTGTATTGATGATACATTCCCATGGCCTCGTTGAAAGCAAGATCTGAATTTAGTAAAGGCTGATCTTCGTAGACATTCTTAATTGTAAAGTTTGGACATCACCGTGATTTTCAAACGTGAATTATATCAGCTTCAATAACAGAAGTTTTATTACGATTATAAAATTGTTTTGAACAATAATTTAATGTATATAATAAAGATTTTTATTTATTACAATGTTTTTATTACAAGTTTCCCACTTGACACAGTTAATGTTTACATTTGACACTAGTTTACATTTCGTTAATTATTCTGTCATATTACCTCAGTACTGGAAAATGTATGCATTTTGTAGACAATTAAATTAGCTACACTATTATCATTTTACAAACTTAAAACACCTGTCCAATATGAAAACATCTTACACAACAACAGATAAGATACGTAATCGTTACATGAGTCAGTACGGACCGTGTTGTTGCCTTAAAAGGCGATTTACTTGTCGAATGTAATTTGCATACCAAACGAAAAGCTATAAAACGAGGTACTCATAACTTGGTTCATTAAATATTGTAAGACAAGTAATTAAAATGGCCGCTTTTGTATAATTTGTTTCTTACTCAAACATCTTTATTTGTCAACGATTTTTTTGTTTTGTAGCAGTTTAAGTGTTATCAATTACTTAAAATATTGTAAAACAAAAAGTTTGTTATTAAAAACATTCGAAACAAGCAAATTCATAATGTTATTTTAAATGTTAATGAATGCAAGCGAGACATTGACAGAAATGCCGCCATTTTTAAGTTGCAATGCCGCCATTTTCAAATTATAATACTTTTGAAAGAATTAGGTACAATCATAGATTAATAAATATATTTCGCCGCCTTGAAATTTAATGAAGCCACAAACGGCTCATTAGTAAGTTCTTTTTTTGAATTCTTGACAAATAAAAACATTTTTAGAGAAAATTTACGAATAAATAACTAATACTGCGTAATTTACGTAATAAATAAATAATTATTTCAAATATTTTAGGGACATTTTAGCACGGAGACGTGGCAAAACTTTTTTACGCAACTATTTCAATTCTCAAAACTTGGTACATTTTCTTGTTAGGAGTGAGTAATCTTTACTTATCTATGGGTACAATAAGTACAATTTCCATTGCAGTCGAATTCCAATACGAATGCCCAAGACACGTTACTTAGCAACCTGACATCACCTCAGATCTATATATAGAAGTGCAGTTATACATAACTAGATAACGAGACCTCTGCCCGTTCCCGTTATGACCTCCCGCGGTCGTAAATCACGTAGTACGGAGGGGGCGGGGTAGTTCATAATAAATTGGTAGATAAAATGATGTCAGACTTAAATTCATCACGAACAAACACGCTTATGTCATTCATTACCACAAACAGGTTAAAATATTTAGATCACACGACATTATGACTTATTTGCGTGGAAAGCGATATTTAAAAGCACGTAGCACTCGTAATAATCATAATAAGGTCGAATTTTATTATTATTACGCATGCCAGCTGTTTTGTCATTAAAACTAAAACAGCGAAGAACCTACAGATTATGAAAATTATTTTGATACTATCATAAAAGAAGTTAGGGTTATTGTTTCCATAATAACATAGATTCTTAATAATAATAAATGTTTACTACATACAACCATACTTGTCTTCAAGCGTGTATTTTATTAGTTAGTTTACACAAATGCAATGCATTCTACATTTAAATGAACGAAAATTAATATAAAATTACATAGGTACTCAGTAATACTCAAAATTTTAATTTTATTTTTATTAAACCATAGACAAATTACGGTATTTTCGAATATGAAGTATTTTTTAGCCATAGAATAAAAATATTAATTGTAGACAGCCATAGGATAAAAATATTAATTCTATTGAGTATTTGAAAGGATATAAGTTAAAATACTTCCTGAAAATTTGTTAAAAATACATACATAGAGCCATAATAAATATTTTTTTACAAAATATGTTGTTATAACCCTGACAATATAAATGCCAACCAAGTGCCTATTTCCTTTGGCTATTTCCTATTTTCATACGGGCGCGTGATGTCATCTTTCGATAAACAAATTACTCACAATTCGGTTTAACCTTCTTACGAGGATAAATAATAAGTATAAATTGATCATATTTTACTATATTTCATGTTAGTGTTACATTTTTATTTAAAATAGGTAGGTACGTTAATATGTTAACAATTTTGTAGAGTCAGAGTCAGTCAGTGGGTTATTAAATACTTATTGTCCTTGACTTAAATGGTCTTTTTATACTATATAGGAGTAGCAGGGGGACTGTTTTTTTTTTAAATATAGGAGGAGAAGACGAGCATGCAGTCCACCTGATGGTAAGTAGCTACTGCCGCCCATGGACATCTGTAATCAACCCCAGATAGGATTAGATATTCCTACCTGAGGTCGGCCACAGATGCGCCGCTACCTGAAGACTAAGCTAGAATGCCTCGGAAAAGTATGTCTCCCTTAACACACCCTTCAAAACGGAACACAGCAGCGCCTAACACTGCTGTTATTAGGTAGAAATAGGTGTGACGGTGGTGCCGCCGGAGTCGAACCACACAGGGTTCTACCACCTTCAAAACCTTGTTACCTGATGGTAGGTGGATATTTTCGCTGATGAACCTGTAATTAACCCCAGATGACATTAAATTCCTACTTGAGGTCAGTCACAGATGTGCCGCTATCCCTGAAAACTAAGCCGGAATGTCTCGGGTAAATATGTCTCCCTACCACACCCTTCAAACTAGAACACCGCAGCGTTTAACAATGCAATTATTAGGTAGAAATAAGCGTGGTGGTGATGCCGCCGGAGTCGAACCACAAACACTGGCTGTCACTATAAGTAGAGGAACCAGGGGAGAAGGGGTAGCGTGATAAGAGTCTCAAGTAAAGATCATCTATTTAAGGGCACCCGCATAGATTAGCAAAGATACTTCGCCACCTTGAAATTGAATGAAGCCACAAACGGCTTATTTTAGTAAAGTTCTTTTTTTGAATCCTTGAAAAAATAAAAACATTTTTAGACAAAATTTACGAATAAATAACAAATTTACGTAATAATTACGTGATTTACGTAATAAATAAATAATTATTTCAAATATTTTAGGGACATTTTAGCACGGAGACGTGGCAAAACTTTTTTACGCAACTATTTCAATTCTCAAAACTGGGTACATTTTCTTGTTAGGAGTGAGTAATCTTTACTAATCTATGGGCACCCGTGACAAATCTTAAATTAAAAGTTGATACTATTTTATTTTCTTTGTAATACGCAGGGATTGGAAAGATAATTTGATAATTTGACATTGTATTTGGACTGTGACATACTAATAATAATTTTACTAATAATTTGATCTCACTTATTAATACCGCAATATTGGACAAATGTTAAACAATTCAACTTTTAATTTTTTTTTGTATAATATAAGAGTAGCAGACGAGCATGCAGTCCACCTGATGGTAAGTGGCTACTGCCGCCCATGGACATCTGTAATCAACCCAGATAGGATTAGATATTCCTGAGGTCAGCCACAGATGCGCCGCTACCCCTGAGGACTAAGCTGGAACGCCTCGGAAATGTCTGTCTCCCTTACCACACCCTTCAAACCGGAACACAGCAGCGCCTAACACTGCTGTTATTAGGTAGAAATAGGTGTGGTGGTGGTGCCGCCGGAGTCGAACCGCAAAGGGTTCTACCACCTTCAAATAATGACAATGAATGATATAAGTAATGAATAATATTATGTATATGAATACTAACAAATTTAATTACATTTACTAACGAATTAGGCATTCCTGTAATGTTAGTGAATATGATTTAATAAATATTTTTTTTTTTTTTTCACCAACCTAAAGTCACATTCAACGACCGCCCGGGAGAATTATACTTACGCGAGGACATTAACACAACCTACAGTTTCTTCTCTACAAACCATTATTATTTCCGTATCGATGTGAGAGGCGCCTAGGCCATAGTCCTACGCCTTATTTGCCTCCTCCCTTCTGCTTTATCATGCCCTTTTTGACGTGAGGAAACCCTGCATGTGTTCCTCTCAGATGCGAATTCAGTGAAGAGGATATGCAAGACTCCTACAGACTAAAACACCACGGTGTTTCTCTGGACGTCCTTTGTCGGGACCACGGCTACGCTAAAACCTCTCATCCGGGCTTCCTTCAAACAATGCTATCACTAAAAAAGGTGAGACGCTGGTACCGCAGAATTATAGGTAAAAAGTAGATGATCTCAGTTTCGAAGGTAGATACCGTGTGTGTAGGCGGAGAGGCCAAGTAAGTGTTCTTATGTATGTGAAGGTTTTTCCTGATTCTTGCTCTATATCTAAGCTAAATAATATCTTAATATAATAGGTATAATCGCCAAACTGCTAGTCCGCTCTGAAGTTGTTGCGAGTCTGTAGTCATATAATTTGCTGTGGCGACACGATTCATTTCTATATTCAGAGCGGACTAACAGTTTTACGCGGACTATACTTTTAAGTATTTGGAAAACAAATTTAAGCTTTTTGAATTTTCTTGCAAATTAAAAAAGACGTTTATTAGCACATAACATATATTAAAATGATTTTTGACTTCTTTTTCTGTTTCTATCCCGGATAGAATATCTTAAATACAAGGGAACTTCAAGTTAAGTAATAGTCATAGATTAGTAAAGATACTTCGCCGCCTTGAAATTGCATGAAGCCCCAAACGGCTTATTTGTAAGTTCTTTTTTTGAATTCTTGAGAAATAAAAACATTTTTTGTGAAAATTTACGTATAAATAACTAATACTGCGTAATTTACATAATAAATAAATAATCATTTCAATTATTTTAGGCACATTTTAGCACGGAGACGTGGCAAAACTTTCTTACGCAACTATTTCAATTCTCAAAACTGGGTACATTTTCTTGTTAGAAGTGAGTAATCTTTACTCATCTATGGTAATAGTAAGAAATATAGGCTAAACTGATACTTAAGTGTTTTTTTTAAATATGAAGTATGGAGATGAATGCGAGCATAACCATGCGCGAAAGTATTTAATATTTACGAATTAAGAAACTTGAGATTTCATACAAATAATTTCTTTAATTTTATCTCTTAATTTTCACCCAAACCAATCAAAAGGTATAAAATTATTGTAGAAAGTTTTATTTCATTTGTGGAAAGTTCTGATATTGTAATTGAAGGTAATCGTTTATTAAAGTTTATTTAAAATAGCTGGGTTGAATAAGAATAAATTAAAACAATTAACTTTTTATTATTAACCAAACACCCACACATATAGACATACCGGATACATTATAATTATTTTTAAGTTTCTCATTCTAAGTGATGTAAAAGTCTTATGAGAAATAAAGATTCTAAAACCTAAACCTAACTTTTTAAATTTATCAATTAACAAAGTACAAAAACAAAGTCGCCATCTTGGAGTTTAGATTTTATTGAAATTGAACTTTAAATTTTTTAACAATTTGAAGTCTACATATTTTTTTTTTTAATTTAAAATTATATTCATTATAAAAATACACTTTATTAACTTTAACTAATTAACCATAACGTAATATAAAAAATGCAAATTAAAAAAATGTCGCCAACAGGGCCGTTCCCGCCAAAAGTCGGCCATTTCGCTAAATATGGCTCGTGATTGATGTTTCGCTGACTCGAAAGTTTACTTAGCTGAGGTCACTTGCGCTTACGAAACACACGTACATTCGCATACGTGGACGTGTGGGCTTGCATTGGATAATTTCCATTTCATTGTAAAAATATGACGTAAGGATTTATAGTTATTATTATCTTTGCTGTGCCAGACGAAAACTATTAAAATATATATTTTCCCGCCATTATTTTTATCAGTGACCGTATATAGGTAATGCTCATGTGCACAGATAAATAATTCATAGCACAGACCTACCACAGATTAATAATAAATTGATCTCAGTTGGCGCACAAGAGAAATGAATTCTTATCTAAATATGATTTTACATTATAAAATTAAAATTACATTTTAACATTATAGATTTGATCACAGATGAGTTGCAACTCCTGAGAACAAAAATGGTCGACTCGTACAAGTAACTAATGAAAACTAATAAGTCATACTCATATTTAAGTCTCTCATACACAAATTCATATGAGAGCAATACTTGTCATCTATGTCTATTAAAAATCAAATGCGTGCCCCATTTTCCATAACAACCAAGTATTTTCTCGAACAGTCGTATCTTAGTAAAAATCGCCCCACTTTACAAGTTCCACATTCCTTACGTACGTCCTGCAATAACTTTAAGTGGTCACAGATCGGGCCCTAGAAGATAGGCTCAAGTGGCTGCTATCGCGTGATCTCCATTCCCAAGATTGGTTAATTCCCAAACTGTGTCCAATTAGAGCAATGATGCCCAAACTATTCCAATTGGATGATGCCACGTACTTAACTTGTCCCATAAACAGCCGCCGACGCGAAAACTCAGGAAAACAGACATCAGCACTTGAATTGGATCAAGGCTGAAATATTGCTGACTATACAAAATGGCGGCCAATGCATTAATCAATATGTATATCGTATAACATAATATCATACTCTATTTACTTAATAAATATACATGACAGTAGAGAAATATGCAAAGGTAGTTGAAGCAACAAATAAATTACTTAACGTTTAAAAAAACAAAAATAAATTATTTTTAAACATATTAAGCATAATAGGAAAATGAATAAGGTAGCTTTCTGTAAAGCTTTAAAAAATTAATGTCCTAGATTCAAAATCCGCATCATAAAGGAAACTAAAGGAGTTTCTATCAAGATGTGAAGTCAGATTACTATTCATTAGACGTATTAATATAATATTTATTTATTACTTAGGTATATAAGTAAGTTGCTATATTTTTTATTAAACTTTTATAATTTTTTCCCTTTCATTCCATACAAACTTATAAACCCTAAATATTACGGAAGTTTTAAGTATTATACTTAAAACTCACTTAAATGGTTATAAATTTCGTAAATTACAATAAAACTTTCAATGTACATCATCCAAAACAAGATGTCCGCCAGACGAGATCCCGTAAGATGGCGTCGAAGTGAAACTGCCGAACAATCGAACAGATGGCCGTACGTAACACGTACCTACTGACTTGCAAATTACCCTGATATGCATCTTAAGGATTATCTCCAAATAAGAAGCCAGTCAATACGGTTTACAGAGGTGGGATTCGTTATCATAACTGGTTATTTACTCTGTGGATGTTGGGTTAAACCATAGATTAGTAAAGATTACTCACTCCTAACAAGAAAATGTTTTGCGTTGAGGTCTTGTCTTGTCTTGTCAAGAAAATGTAACCAGTTTTGACAATTGAAATTGTCACTGTTGACGTGTTTAAAAAATAAAAAAAAATGTAGTTTTTGTATAATTTACGAATGGAACGATATTTCTCCGCACCTTTTCTACGATTTCGTGTTTTTGCACCACTTAACTACGCATGTCGGCATTGTTCCGCGTAAATTATACCATGACAGCCATTACATGGCTGACAGAACTGTCAGCCGTTTAAGCCTTTTAATGGCTTCCTTCAATTAAACTAACTTTACTATTGCATTAAAAATATTAGGTTATTTTTATTTTAGTTGGTTGAACCCTCTGTGTTTCTTCAGCGACACCACCGCCACACCTATTTCTGCCTTATAACAGCAGTGTTAAGCGCTACTGTATTCTGATTTCACGGGTAAGGAGTCATGCTTATCCAGTGCATTCCAACTTAGTCTACATTACTAGTAACGCATCAAAGGCTAGTAAGTGCTAACCTAACCTCAACCTCAGGTGTGTATCTTAAAGTTATCTGGGGTTATTCGTCATCTCGCACGACAAATCTCGCCCGATCGGGCGACTTGGCACCTTTCGAATTTACCTAATATTTCTGTCGTCAACTCGCACGACCATAAAAATGTGAGGTAACTTAGTACAGTCAACTACAAAAATCCTTTTTAAAAACGTTTAATATTTTATGGTTGGACTTTAAAATTAAACAAAATGTTATTATATCATAATTTAGATATATTTCACAAATCAACATCTCAAAAATATAAAAACATGTTACACCAAATAATAATCAAAGTAAAACAATATATATTCTCAAAAGCACTTGGCTTGTTCATTAGCTAAGTATAAAAATATGATCAACATTAAAAAATAGAATCAACAATATCACAAAAGCATTTTGACTTGTTATTATCTAAGTATAAAAATGTAATCAAAAATATAAAATATAATCAACAATATCACAAAACCATTTGGCTTGTTATTATCTAAGTTTAAAAATGTAATCAAAAATATAAAATATAATCAACAATATCACAAAAGCATTTGGCTTGTTATTATCTAAGTTTAAAAATGTAATCAAAAATATAAAATATAATCAACAATATCACAAAAGCATTTGGCTTGTTATTATCTAAGTTTAAAAATGTAATCAAAAATATAAAATATAATCAACAATATCACAAAAGCATTTGGCTTGTTATTATCTAAGTTTAAAAATGTAATCAAAAATATAAAATATAATCAACAATATCACAAAAGCATTTGGCTTGTTATTATCTAAGTTTAAAAATGTAATAAAAAATATCAAATATAATCAACAATATCACTAAAGCATTCTAAGTATAAAAATCAATAATATCACAAGAGCATTTGGCTTGTTATAACTACTTCTTACTACATACAATAATTGTCAGTACACATCACAGATCACGATTTTTGTTCTTATTAATTGTCAAATCAAAATATTCGAAAAATTATAATATAAGAATTTCGATACATAATTCAATATTTATGTTTCCGAGTCTGAGTTCGGTAATTGTGGTAGCAATATGTTTATCAATAGCACAAGTTTCTTTCTGTTTTGTCGTAATATTTGATCCTTTTAAGTTTAAAGTTTGATAATAATTATCTTCTCGTTGTAAGATAGTCAAAAAATGAGCAATGCTTTTCGGTTTACTGTTTACTTTTTTGTTTATAGTAGCATGCCAGCTCTCAACCATATTTGTAGTACGGTGATGATTGTTACTGCACGACCATTTGTCAGCAAAAAATGAAGATTCACTTAACCATGTTTCTACAAAATAATTATTAAATTGGACAATTGTTTCATCGTTGGGGCATTGAGACATAATGTACAACCAACCGCTGTCAATAAATTCTTTAGGTAAATGTGCCAAAACAGTACATCTTTTTACATGTTTTCGAGCCAGTGCAGATTTAGTAATGCCTACTTCATCAGCCTTTCGCCACAAACTTCTACAAAAATGAAAGAAACACCCACAAATGCAAGTATCTGGGAATAAATCTTTGATCGCTGACATTGCTGCCTGCTCGAAGTCGAGTATAATATTTTTTGGATAGAATTGAGGAATTTGGCTCTTGATCAGGGAAAACAACACTTTGTAAGTTATTTTACTTTTGTTTGGCAATAATGCATAAATCACAGGTATGATGTTAGAATGTGTTTCACTGCTTCCTAAATCAACATGTAAGGTGTACAATTGCTGGAAGGGTTTCAGACAAAATTTAAACGTTCCGTCACATAAAACTGTCAAATTACAATTTGCTAATATTGTTTTACAATTATTACTAGCGAAAACCAAAATTCTATTCTTCGAGCTGTAGTAGTCAGCTAATAAAAAACTTTCGAATTTTTCGGGCACGACAACTTGCTTTAAAGTGTTAGAACATAGTTTTTTTACACCCAGTGACTTATTTCTATTTCGGTAAAACTTATTTTTAACATTTTTAAATTGAGGAATTTTTTGGATAAGGTTGGTTCCTTTGTCTTTTAGCTCAGCAACACTCTGCCGAAAAACACTTGGTATGGGTACAGTATAATCCGTCTTCACTTTTTCCATGCACTCGTTGAATTCTACTTCCAACTCATTTGACGCAAAATCCGGCTCACAGTTGTGTCTATCCTCCCGCTTGATAGAGTTATCTATATTATTTATAATAAGGTTTGCTTTGCATATACTTCGTTTGGAGCATCTCCAAACACAGGATCCGTTATTTTTCCTATGTAAATTATATTTATGGCCCGCGCGAAGAAGTACTGGCTTTCCTCTTTGTGAAATAATTGTTTTCACATCAGTTTCAGAATTAGATGGACCAGATTGTGATTCAACTCCTAAAAAAATTGTTATTATTGAAACCGGTTTTTTGAAACAAATCGTGAATAAATGTAGGCAAAGCAAAGCATTTTTTTTTATAAATTTCGCATATAACTTATTGTTATATATAACATATATTATTTAATTTATGTCTCATAGTTTATTTCAATGCCAGTCAATATATGACAAAACAAGATGGTGGCCACAAAAGCCATATTTTTAAAAATATTATCCATGCTCTGTTAGGACAGTATTAAGATAAAACTAGTAGTAATAAAATGTAAAGGTACTTCATAAAATGATAATTATTTACTTTACTTTGACTAATCAATATGAAAAATGGGCAGATGAGAAAAATTAGGCACTCATTTTTGATTTCATTAAGACATAATAACACTCTGTAAATAAATTAAATACACTTACCTCCAACATACATAAAAAACACTAAAAACACCCACATTTTAATAAAAAAAATAATTCTTATCGCAGCTTAACATGCGCGGGCGCAGTAAAGTACGCTTAAGGGAAGACTGACTGACGTCACGATGCGCCGCGATTTCGATGGAGATAAAGGTTTAGATAAAAAGAAAGAGATAGCGCTATTCTTTTGTGAGCATAAAATTGTTTAGCTCTGCAGTGTAGAAGAGCGCTGTTCTTTTGACGGCCGAAATATTTTTATTTTATTTTTATGTGTACATATATATATATATATATATATCTATGAAACAACAATAGTTAGTCAGTAGCTTTATTTTAAGCTTTAATATAATGTCGTTTTATTTGAAGTCATTTTTTATTTAAATTTAGTTTAAATTTTTTTACCTGGCTGTACTTTGTTCGAGCGTGCGAGTTGACGACAGAAATATTAGGTAAATTCGAAAGGTGCCAAGTCGCCCGATCGGGCGAGATTTTTTCGTGCGAGATGACGAATAACTCATGCTCAGCTGCTACTCTAAATAAAAAAAATCTAAGACCCCTTTATTATGATCTACAGGCATTAAACGTGTCAGACACGAGTCGACTCAGACAAAATCGTATTTTTCTATGTATTATTTTGTGAACCACCCTTCTTTCAGGAGACAAGATAGTTTCAAACCTAGTTAAAGATGCTACCCTTTTGATTTCGACTTTAAATACTGTTATTATCTCTTAAATATATTTAACTCATAGGTGACTGACTAACATAGTGATCTATCAACGCACAGCCCAAACCACTGGACGGATCGGGCTGAAATTTGGCATGCCGGTAGATGATATGACGTAGGCATCGGCTAAGAATGGATTTTGATCAATTCTACCCCCAAGGGGAAAAAATTGGGGATGAAAATATTACTTCGTAACGCGAGCGAAGCCGCGGGCAAAAGCTCGTTATTTCATAAAGAAACAAATAACGGTCTAACTACCAGTTAAGGAAAATAACTAGATCTGAATATAATAATGACTTTACAATTTAAACTTACGCAGACATCCAGTTATCCCTTTACAACCGAAGATTTTTTTTCGCAATTTCCGATTCAAAACGTTTATTACGGCTTTTTATATAGCTTAAGGGATCCACAAAAAATAGGAAAAAAAATCCAGAGTTTATACTTAATCCAGAAATCGACCCGCACGATCGTGAGTCTCCGGTGGGAACTGTCACACTCACGATCGTGAAAATTGCAAAAAAAAATAGTTTTTTATCAAAAAATATTACAAAATTAAAACAGTTTGGATATATTTAACATCACTGTCTTTATTTTCATTAGTCTTTATAAACAATCTGTCTTGACAATGAAACCTAAACTACGTAATTCTATGAAAATCAACATTCTTCTTTCTTCCGTTATTGCCTACGTCTTCAATCCAGGTCTCCAAGGCGTAGGTATTCTTGGCTAGGGAATACATCCAATGATAATGCAGATAGAGAAAACTTTAGCCATATCTATTGCAATTAAATTAAGTTTTCGACCGGTTCTTCTTAGATAATATAAATTTGTGCATCTGGTTACATATCAAGAGCCTCACAATTCAAATATTAAGATGAATATTTCTTTGCAAACTTTACTGGAGATGTTGGTAGGGATGTATATACCTTTTCAAGACAGAAAACGTATTCTTTTCCAAGCTATTTTTCGATGTGTTGGACTTGAAGATGCTCGGCGGCGAGAAATTTCTAGGGATGATTTTGAAGTAGATGGTTGAGGTTCAGGCTCAAGTTCCAGATCCAATTCTAGGTCAGTTTCTATTTGAGAGTCTGCATGTGCTTCTGGATCTGTTTCAGGGCACAATTCTTCAAATTGAAACTCTTCTAATCTATTTGGTTGAAGCTCTTCACTTTCATGAAGATATTCAATGTCCGATATATTTTTCCTCACCCCGCACTGGCAAATTCTGATCGTCATTAAAATGTACCCCTAAAATTGAAACAAACAAAATTGTTATTGACTAAACTTACACATAACTGGTAATAGCAATATAAGCATTTTCATCAAACGTTATTCTGCATCAACACCCGAAGCCACACGATCGTAACAGTTGAGATTTGCAACCTAATTGTATCTAAATTGCAAGTTAATCGAAGAAACTACTAAAGTCCACGTATTTAGTGTTCTTTTAGCTTTTAAATTAGCAATAATTAATTATAGATACTTAACATTTAATACCAAAAATAATTATATACCTGTGACAGTGCACGGGTCGAAAAAATCTGCCATCTTTGGACGAGTCCCTAGCACAACTGACCGCCTGCACCCCGCTCACTTAGCCGGTATCACGTGCGATATACTCCTCACGATCGATCGGCATCGGTTGCGTTTCGAAAAATAAGAAGCTATCACGTGGGATTTTTTTTAAAGTGAAACTCACGCTCATATCATCTCGGGTGTAAAGGGTTATAAGCACCTACTCGTACGTTATTAGGGCAATTATTGAAATATGAGCGTCACTCACTTAGTTATAACTCAAAAACTATAAAATCAATCTTTTCAAAATTTTGCTCATACGTCACTCAATACCTTAGCTACAAAATGTGAAAATCTCATAAAAATCGGTGCAGTAATTTCTGATTTATTACGATATAGATGAACAGGTTCGATTTTGTTCGTTTCAGATGTTTTGAGTTTTGCTGGCGTGTAGGCGGACCGGTCGTGACTCAGCCGTAGGTGCGGGTTCGAACCCGAGTGAAGTCATCCCAGTGGGCCGGCTTTGAAAGCCAGTCAAGGCGAACTATGCACCGCACACAGAGTTATATATGTAATAGAAATGCCTATCTTATGTTTTTTTACAACACTTTTACTTATCTGGTTTCGTTATAAAGTAGTAAGCGAGCATGTAGTCCATCTGATGGTAAGTGGCTACTGCCACCCATGGACATCAATAATCAATTCAAGATTAGATTAGATTAGATTCCTACCTGAGTTTGCCACTGCTGCTTTGCTACTCAATGTAATTATTAAAAATTAAAAAGATTGAAAGTGGTACAACTCTTGGTGATTCTACTCCGGAGACACCACCATACCTACTTCTGCTTTATAATAGTAGGGTTACTTAATATTGTAATCTGGTATTGGAAAGGTGTGATGAGGGATAGACATTCCGACCTCAGATAAGAATCTAATGTTATTTAATGTTGATTACAGATGTCCATGGGCGGCAGTACTTGCTACTCAAATATAATAAAGAAACGTAATGGATTAAACTTTGGTCCTCCTCCAGATATGAAGAGAGACAATAGCTCAGTGATCATAAAATTGTTGCAATGTAACATTGCAATGTAACATTGCAACAATTTTACACACAGATACAGATACACAAGTCTTTTCTAGTACTCTATTAGTCTACCCAGTTATGAATGAAACGACTATTTAGGCAATGAAACAGTCCTGTCAGTGGTAACAAGGTTTTTCAGTTAAATAACAAGTCCATGTAATATGCGGCCCCATTTCATTCTCCTTTTTGTGACTGAGAAAGGCTACGTTTTTGTTGCATACCGTAAAAATATTGTTAAGGTCTGAAAATCTTCTGTGTGGCGATTTTTTTAAACAGTTGCTTGTTGTCAGCTTCCTGAGCTTTTTTTCAATTTCCCCAAGAAATTATTTTTTTATACTTGAATTTAACAAAACGATCTTAAAAACTGGACTGTTTTTTTTCTTAGTAAAATGAATAATTTTTCAGATACTTACTTAATTCATTTTTTAGAAAAATATAATAAAGGTAAGTAGCTACATGACCTTTACCGCATCCTTCAAAGCAGAACACAGAAGTGCTTAACACTGCTGTCATCAGTCGGAAATAGGTGTGGTGGTAGTGTTGCCGCAGGCGAACCACAGAGGATTCTACCACCTTCAAATGCAAGGCTCATTCGACATAATTATCTCAGACATTCCAGCTTAGTCCTCAGGGGTAGCGGCGCATCTGTGTGTCAGGTATATCAATCCTATCTGTGGTTGATTACAGAGGTCCATATGCGGTATCCGCCACTTACCATTCGATAGACTGCATGCTCGACTGCTACTCCTATATCATATAAAAAGGCATAAAAATATAAAAAGCACACACATTCATGAGTCTACCACGTCACAGAGTCACATAAGTGCAAATTGTGCTCCAATGTGTCCGCGAGGTATCTATCTATTTTGGTCTGAGTCCGTCACCAATGCTCGGGTTCGGCAATTGCCTATTGTGTAGGTGTGCCTCTCTGTAACCGTAGAGTAGTTTGAGCATAGAGATACTTTATTTATTTATTTATAAGACACACCAACAGCATTACATACAAAATATATTATACAAAATTATTCTATACACGTAGACTGGTATGCATGCCAGTTACAGGTGCATACATCTTTGCTAATCTTAAATATAGACCATTATAATATAAAGCATAACATTAAAGTATATAGACCAAAAAACTAATCTAAAGTATCAATAAAGTGAGATATTGTTCTGTAGATCATTTGCAGAAATGTGCGGTAAGCTTTTTTCTCAGGCTTGCGCCTGAGTCGTGGGAAATATCTATTTCGTTAATAGGTGGAACAACAATGTTTATATCAGACTTAAAACGTTAACTATTTGTCACCAACACTTCTCTCAAATCAAATTTAGTAAATATTCATTTTACACTTAACTTCGTGGTCCACTCATTAATGTCCCATTTCTGGGTACGGGTCTCCTCTTAGAGTGAGAGGGATACGAGGTACTCATTTAAAAATAATTTTAATTAATTTATTCTCGTAGTATTATTTTAATTGTTCAGACAAAAAGTAATTGAGCACACCTTAAATGGGGTAGGATGCGACCGGCTACGGTAGCGTTATCGCCTGTAGAGACTAAATTAAAACGCCTCGTGTAAGTACTTTTGTAAAATAGATATAGTTGTGGCGGTGGTTTCCAGAGTGGAACCACAAAGTTTCACCCAGTAAATTAAATGTACCTTTACGTCTCTTAATATAAGAGTAGAAGACGAGCATGCAGTCTACCTGAGGTCGGCCACAGATGCGCCGCTACTCCTGAGGACTAAATTGCAATGCCTCACATAAATACCAGTCTCCTTTACCACACCCTTCAAAGTAGAACAAAGCATCGTTTAACACTGCTGTTATTAGGCAGGAATAGGTGTGGCGGTGGTGCCGCCGGAGTCGTAACACACTGGGTTCTACCACCTTCTATTCACTCTACATAAATCTACTCTAGAAAGCGTAGGCGAGCTTATATTTCCTATTCCGCACCATTTTATCTTTACTGCGGCGACACGTGACAATGACCTCTGTTACCACGGGCAAAGGACTAGAGCCCATTCAGCCATATCACTGTCAGACCACCACACTATACATCAGGCAGCGATCAGTTGTTTTGAAGGTAGAACTCTTTGTGGTTCGACTCCGGCGGCACCACCGCTACACCTATTTCTACCTCATAACAGTGTTAAGCGCTGCTGTGTTCCGGTTTGGAGAGTGTGGTAAGGAAGATATATTTTTCCGAGACGTTCCAGCTTAGTCTTCAAGGATAGCGGCGCATCTGTGGCCGACCTCAGGTAGGAATCTAATCCTATCTGGGGTTGATCACAGATGTCCATGCGCGGCAGTAGCTACTTTCCATAAGTGGACCGCACGCTCATCTGCTACTCAGCTATATTATAAAAAGCCGCTCCGTAGCTACACTCGATACCTTTTCTGACTAAAAACAGCAGTGTTTAGAGCTGTTGTGTTCCGGTGTGGAGTTTTCATGGGCAGAAAGTGGCAACGCACCTATGCCCGACCTGGCGTAGGGCTCTTCGTATCTCTGGTTGATGACAGATATCCATGTGCAACAGTAGCCTCTTACCGCGATCGGATTGACTTCCCCCTTGTCACTTTAAACCATTAAAAATGGAATTCTTTCATGCACTCTTAAAAATTACATTAAAATTGAATGTACAAACTATATCTATATACATATTAATAATACATCTACAGAAAATCTACAATATGTAAGTTAGAAATGTATAAATTACACTTAAAGATATACTGAAAATTGTCTAAGCTATTACCTACATCGGCTCAGTTATCGCTCCTCGCTGATAGAAGAACAACAGCTAATTTATATAGTATCAACATCTATCTCAATCTACGTATAAACAATATCGGCCCATCTCAGATAGTTTGTTTAGATAGCCGTATGAGGAATGTTTGAGCTAGGAATGTTTTAATAATCCATGGCAGTGTACTTAGTTGTATGTACTGCTCCCATTTTATATGAAACTGTAATAATTTCTAGGGTTCCGTACTCAAAGGGTAAAATTATAGCCTATTACTAGGGCTCCGCTGTCTCTCCGTCTTTCACGGCTATATCTCCTGAACCATAATAGATAGATACTTGAATTTTTTACAGAGTATGTATAACGATGGCTGCTATACAAGAAGTACTGAAAATAAAAAAAAAATGTGAGCCGTCACGGGACGCCTGGCAGATGTGAAACATCGACATTATTTTATAAAAGTAATATGCAGAAAAGAACATATTGTGATAGGAACTAAATATGTTATAATGATAAAATAGAATATTACGATTTTTTTCCAGATAACGATGACTATTTATTGAATTCGATTGTGCATGGCGACGCGTCACCACATCGTACAGACTACTGTATATATATACCATCGTATAGCGTGGCGACGCGTCGGCACGCCAGAAATCGGTTTTACGTGCGGCTATACATGTTTCACATCAAAATATATATGAAAATTCGGTAGCACACAACCCTCGGTGTGCGAGTATGGCTTACACTTAGTCAATTAATTATTATTAAAATATAGAAGTAGAGAAACGAGAGTGCAGTTCAGCTGAGTAAGTGGCTATTGCCACCATAGACATATGTTATCAACCTCAGATAAGATTTCATTCCTACCTGTGGCGACCTCCCACTACTCGTCAAGAGATGGCGCCACGAGTATTCGGAATCACGCTATCGAAGTTTTCCAAATATCTTGCATATATACAAGCTCCGAACTGAGACTGTCGGAGCACGGCCGCTCCCCGGGCATGATCACCTAGCCCGGCGGGAGATCTCCCTTTGCCAAACTACCTGATGCCAGCCATAGATGAGTTGCTCATCTGAGGACTAAGTTTTAACGCCTCAGATAATAAGTATGACTCCCTTTCCAATCGCATAACACAGCTGTTATTAGGCAGAAATAGGTGTGGCGGTGGCGCCACCAGAGTTAAACCACAGTGAGTTTGACCATCAAATATGGGCAATATGTGAAGATGACAGACCCTACAATGTAGCAGTAACGGCTGCTCATGTTTTTTCTAGAAAAATCAGAGGTGCCTGGAATTGGTACTTAGGACCCCTGATTCAGAGGCAGAATTTTCAAGTCAAACCACTAGTCTTACTCTTACTACTCAAATTTGCTTAAATGTCATTAATCTGTACAAACAACTTAGCAGTTTTGTACTTTTCAGTAAAATATAAAATTTTAGATTGAAATTACAGACGCCGAAATTTCTACCTCTTTGCAGTAGAGACATTATTGAACGGAACTTAGTATAATCCTCAAGCCACCCTCCACCCTCCCACCCAGACCATATTACGTAACGCCACGTAATTCCATCTCGTTATCGAGTTTCGTTGTCATGGCAACCCGCCAGTACACAGCGCAGTGTGAGAGGGGGATATATCGCCGTCTCTGTCTGCCGCAGTAATAATAATTCAAGAGCCTGCAGGAGCCACGCCCTAGACTAGCTGGAACAGGGACCTATAGCGCTAAGAGGCTGGTGCCACTAGTATAGTAAACACAGTTTAATTAATGGTTAAGTATTACACTGGTTTAGAAAGAGTCGCCGGTTTGTCATAAAATCTGTTGAAAAATATTGAATAGTACGAAATAAATCAGAAAATAAGACAAGTTTATTAGTCATAATAATTATCGATTTGTAGTAAGAATTATCGAGGCGTTAGAAAAAAATGTGAAAACAGGAAACAACTTCTTCACTCGCCGCTAAGTAACTCAAAATTGAATGTAAATGTGATAATGAATGCACACACCGAATTATTAAGTTGAAACGCTTCATGTCATACCAGGCTCTTCAAAATATAAGGAAAGAAGCAATGTTGCTGAAAGGCAAAAAAGTAAAATTCGATATAACTTAAAGTCGCTGATGAAGGCGTTGCTAGTTTTAACGCCATTTAGTTTTATAAAACATTTTACATATTTACACCAAAACATTCTTTAATTGTAGCATTACAGTTGGCTTCGCTCCTATACACCTAAGAAATAGTTGGCCGCAGCGATTAAATTTCAAAAATCGAACTAATGTTTTAAATTTCTACTACCAACAAAAATAAAATATGTTTTAATATCAGTACGCATCATTTTAACTTGAAATTGAAAAGTTCAATCATACTGTAAAATTATTTACATTTAGAAAGATTTCATTTCATCATCATCATCATCTACCCATTACTGTCCCACTGCTGGGCACTGGTCTCCTCTCAGAATGAGAAGGATTAGGCTATAGTTCCTCACGATTTTTCCTTTACCGTTTAAGCAAGTCATAATTAATTTCTAATACGTAAAAAACTGAGCAAATCAGAGGTGCCTGGGATTTGGACCTCGGACATCTCGATTAAGAGACCGAGTTTCTTAACCACTAGGCTATCACTGCTTTTAATAAGGTTTCATTTATTTCCAAAAAATATCAACTGTACATCACTAATTACTAGAATTATACTATTATTTACTAGCTGACCCGGCAAACCCTATTTCCGGCAAACTGTACTGCCTCAAAATCTATTTATCAAATAAATGTCATATAAAATATAGCCTATGTTACTCGTAAATAATGTAGCTTTCGAATGGTGAAAGAATTTTTAAAATCGAGCTTTTTAGCCTATTCATTACAACCAAACAAACAAACAAAGTTTTCCTCCTTATAATATTAGTGTAGAGATATGCGTACAATGTTGGCGCCTCCTACACAGCTCTCACCCACCTGCCCAATAGTTAGTAACGATAGATAAAAAGCTGTTCTTTACAGAGATAGTTGATTCGACGTAACGCCCATTATCAATATCCATAGCCTGACAATAGATTGTAGGCATTCATGTTTATATTTTACATGTACGGCGCCTCCGCTTACTTACTGAATATATTGTGCCTTTACATACGATAGTTCTAACACATACATGAAGATAATACCAAAGGGTTGATTGCAGATGTCCATAGGTGACAGGAGCATAACATAGGAGGACTACATGCTCGGCTGCTTCTTTTCTTCTTAAGGTAGTACCTTTGTGGTTCGACTCCGGCGGCACCACCGCCACACCTATTTCAAACCAATAACAGCAGTGTTAAGCGGTGCTGTGTTCCGTTTTGAAGACTTTTCCGATGCGTTCCAACTTAGTCCGCAGGGGTAGCGGCGCATCTGTAGCTGACCTCAGGTAGGAATATCTAATCCTATCTGGGGTTGATTACAGATGTCCATGGGCGGCAGTAGCCACTTACCATTAGATGGACTGCATGCTCGTCTGCTACTCCTATATTATTAAAAAAAACAACTTTTGCAGATTAGTATACCTATTAAGTAAGATTAATTTTTCTATAAGTTCAACGTAACCGACCACGCCCAAAGCTTACCAATAGTTAAACACCGATTAAGCTAAGTGTGAACCGGGCCGTCGGATCCAGACAGTATTGATCCGTGGAGCGACGACCCCACCGCCCGCAACTAGAACTATACGTAGCGAAACTAACTTCAATTAGGGTTGTTCTCTATCGTATCTACATTCGGATCTGAGTGATTTATTAAGAAATCAGTTTGTATCATCATCGTGGATAAGTGGAGTTCTCATCTTCAAAATAGTTAGGGGAGCTTCATTACTTGATCAAAGTAAGTAGCAAATGGGATGGTAAGTGACAACCTGATGGTGAGTGGTATTTCTGCCTATTAACAGTTGTGTCAAGCGCTGCTGTGTTCAGGTTTCAAGGGTGTGGTAAGGCTTCATATAGGGGCGTTCACCCCGGGCCTTCGATCCTGCGTCCGCCCCGGACCTTCGATCCTGGGGGGCCTCCAAACACTATTGCTGAAAAAAAGTCTGAACCCAGAAGGTCACCAAATCACAGGCGAATAATTCTTTGACACATTTGTCATTTTGTAAAATCACATAAAGTTTTTACAGTTTGGGCATAGATAAGTATAGATATCTCACCGCCTTGTAATTGAAGGAAGCCATTAAATGGCTTATACGGCTGACAATTCTGTCAGGCATTTAATGACTGTCATGGTGTAATTCACGCGGAACAATGCTGATGCGTAGTTAGGTGGTGCAAAAACACGAAATCGAAGGAAAAGTGCGGAGAAACATCGTTTCATTCGTAAATGATGTAAAAACTACATTTTTTAAATATTTTTCAAACACGACAATAGATGACAGTGACAATTTCAATTTTCAAAACTGGTTATGTTTTCTTGTTAGGAGTGAGTAATCTTTACTCATCTATGACTTTGGGGGCCTCCATTCAACGTTCCGCCCCAGGCCTCCGACCTTAGTCCGCCACTGGTAGCAGTGACTAGTGATACCTACTTCATGAACTGCACGCTTGTTTGCTCCTTTAATTTCGATATTAACTGACAAGTTTTACAACCCATGTAAGTAAGTTACTTATGGTTATCAAAATTGCATTGAAGATATCCATGCTGGAAGTGTACTGTTTGTGTTTCACCTTATGTTAAAGTATCGGCTCACTGCTGTACACACCGCACGCACATCCATCTTACACCACTGCTTCCAGCAGAATGAGGGGGGGACCATGCCCCGCTCACACCATACTATTGTTCGCGGCGTGTACACGTGAGACGACAGAACCTTCATATTATTTCTCATACAGGAAGATACCTAAAACGTATAAAGGGAAATTATATTTTCGGATACCCGTTACCTTACAGATCGTGCACCGTGACGTCACATACCTATTCCAAGCACACGGATTGAAAATTACACTCCCAACTCAATAATATTACGCTGAGAGGCTTTGTGGACTAACGAAGTGCATCCAGCTTTCAATATTGAAGCACCAGCTCGCTTCCAATTCCGAAATAAATTTTGCAGACTTTCGAAAAGGCTGAATAAGAATTTAATTTTAACGTAAAGTTTTTTGCGTTGGATGAAAGGGTTTTTGCTAAATGGTACTTATATTTATGTTTTTCTTGTGTTTGAATAATTTAAGCTAAATTATAATGTAATAATGTGGCTATTTATGAACATTCTATAATCTTTGGGTTCGATAATTTGATTAGTGGAATGTAGATTCCACTTGACAGAATTAACGACGAGTAAAATGTTTTTATTTAACCCATATACTTACTTAATTATGCATGAATTGGATAATTTATTTAGCGGAACCAAGTCTAGACATTCCGCATGAAGGAATGAAATAGATTGACTTTAAAGTTTATATAAATGAAAATACCGTGTAAAAACTTTAGTAAGGTATGTGCAATGTATTAATTGTGTCAGTATTTTTTTCAAACATTGTGTATGATTAATATCAAGTTTGGGCTTAATAGTATTCTAATCACATACATAATACTCTATGTATGATATCTTTATGTAATTTTTGCCACATCGTGCTTTTTATCCCTACTTCATTTAAGGGTGAAAATACTGACCCTTATGAGAAACGGATCTATATATAGACGGTCATATAGATAATAAAAAAAGTAATCTAATGGTATAACGAACATAAAATTTATAAAATAGATTATTTCGAAATCCACTCCAATTTTCTTTATTTATAAATGACCATACATACCCCATGACAAGACAAATAGAGCCATCCGATCTGACATACATTAAAGTACCCCAGCTTAGGGTGGTATCCTACTGTGGCCAGGTGTGTGCATTCGGCCGGCCAGTCCTGAATACCATTGTAATTGTATTGAGAAATCAATATGAATAAAACTTAAAAAGAAACAAATTAAGCTACATTTGTTTCTTTCCAATAATAAAAAAATATTTTCTATTTTAATATCATTGGCATAATACCTAAGAAAGTATTTTTATAAGATCTGAAATCTTTTTTATATTCATTTTAAATTTAGATACAATACTATGTATTTGACATTATTATTATTTTATGATTACTCATATGTATAAACGTTGTTCATGCCTGTAATTGGCACTCATACGAGCCTTATTATTATGAAAGTTCTGTACCATATAATGTATTTTGCGGCATGCAAATAAATAAATTATCGCTTCATACATAGGTACTTCGACTGACAATAATACAAATCCATGTAAGAATCCACGTATTAACACATAGATTAGTAAAGATTACTCACTCCTAACAAGAAAATGTACCCAGTTTTGAGAATTGAAATAGTTGCGTAAAAAAGTGTTGCCACGTCTCCGTGCTAAAATGTCCCTAAAATATTTAAAAAAAATATTCATTTATTAAGTAAATTACGCAGTATTAGTTATTTATTCGTAAATTTTCTCTAAAAATGTTTTTATTTGTCAAGAATTCAAAAAAATAACTTACTAAAATAAGCCGTTTGTGGCTTCATTCAATTTCAAGGCGGCGAAGTATCTTGCTAATCTATGATTAAACATTAAAATATTTTTGTCTATGGCACAAATCGATATTACCGCCTATAATCTGCTGGCGCCACCCTATTTGATTATTCTAGCCACGAAATACAGTAATATGAAACGCTTGTAGCATAAAAAAATGTAAATGCTTCGAATTAGGGCTATAAACATTTATATACAGCATTCTGTATAACAAAAAAACTTATACTTGGTTATACAAATAAAATTTTATTTTATAGCTAAAAACGTTATCCTATAAGCACAGTTACATTACTCTTATTTTAGTGTCTCATATTTAGTAGTTGTTAGGGGCACACGTATCATTAGTTTCAACTTCCAATTTTAACTTTTGGGGTATCTCCCTATCTACATAACGACAGATTTGAGGGTGATTATATTTCCAAAGGAAAGATATCTTGATTAAAATAAAATCATTAACTTCAACGTTAGTGAAACATTGGTCTTATACTGCGGCTGTATAACATAACGCATTGCGGCATCGTCCGATAAAAAAAATCCTGGCGCGGGTAAATCAGCGGGCGATGTTGGCGGGAGTGGCGTGTGTCAATTTGGGTAATGGCAAAGTGCCTTTTACCATTTACTAGCACCGATATTATAGGAACGGTAATGTAGTCGTGCCTATAACAGTTATGTGGAAATTATGTAACTTTCTACAAATATTTCAAGGTGGTTGAACCTTCCGTACGAGTAGCTCAAATCTGGTGATACCATCGCCACCTGTTTCTGCCTCATAACAATATTTGTATCATAGACATAGATTAGTAAAGATTACTCACTCCTAACAAGAAAATGTACCCAGTTTTGAGAATTGAAATAGTTGCGTAAAAAAGTTTTGCCACGTCTCCGTGCTAAGATGTCCCTAAAATATTTGAAATAATTATTTATTTATTATGTAAATTACGCAGTATTAGTTATTTATTTGTAAATTTTCTGTAAAAATGTTTTTATTTGTCAAGAATTAAAAAAAGAACTTACCAATAAGCCTTTTGTGGCTTTATTCAATTTCAAGGCGGCGAAGTATCTTTACTAATCTATGCTCAGGGATAGCAAAGCATCTGAGGCCGACCTCAGACCTCGGATAGGAATCTCATTTTATCTGGGATTAACTACAGATGTCCATGGGCGGCAGTGACCACTTATATTCTAGTTGACGTACGCTACTTCGATTTTGTAAAAAAGATACGCCTAATTATGTAAACTACTATTTTACAAAGTAAACAGATTTCCTCATTATTTCTAAAATCTTTTGGTACCATAGAATATTTTTAGTCTGAAACTGCGGGTATGACGCCTATACGTAATCAGTTCTATCATCTGTTGCAGCTTATGGTACTGTCAATGCGACTTTCGTTACCATTATTTTCATTTTCAAACATAGATTAGGAAAGATTACTCACTCCTAACAAGAAAATGTACCCAGTTTTGAGAATTGAAATAGTTGCGTAAAAAAGTATTGCCACGTCTCCGTGCTAAAATGTCCCTAAAATATTTGAAATAATTATTTATTTATTATGTAAATTACGCAGTATTAGTTATTTATTCGTAAATTTTCTCTAAAAATGTTTTTATTTGTCAAAAATTCAAAAAAAGAACTTACTAATAAGCCGTTTGTGGCTTCATTGAATTTCAAGGCGGCGAAGTATCTTTACTAATCTATGTTTTCAACTTCAATTATAAAATTTTATAATCCCATAAAATGAATGATTAATTTCAGATTGAAAGTCCAAGGCACATGACATATTTCGGTGGTTCAGTAAATGTCAGGCAGTAAGGAACCCACGCAGCTCGTATCCGGCTCTCGGATCTAACCAGCAGGCCTTCCGCCCACACCACGTTTAAAATTAATCTTTAAACTCACTTCACTATATTGGTTCCTTTTTGACAGATTAGTAATGCTGCAATGCAAGTTACTGAATCGATTATTGATATAATTTTAGTAATTGAAAGGTAGAGCCAGTATTATGCGACTGGGAGGTATATAACCCTTTAAAGGCAGTAGATTCCTGTGTTCGGCTCCGGCGGCACCATCGTCACTCCTATTTCTGTCTAATAACAGCAGTGTCAAGCGCTGCTGTGTTCTGGTTTGTTGTATTTTTTTTTATAATATAAGAGTAGCAGACGAGCATGCAGTCCACCTGATCGTAAGTGGCTACTGCCGCCCATGGACATCTGTAATCAACCCCAGATAGGATTAGATATTCCTACCTGAGGTCGGCCACAGATGCGCCGCTACCCCTGAGGACTAAGCTGGAACGCCTCGGAAAAGTCTGTCTCCCTTACCACACCCTTCAACCCGGAACACAGCAGCGCCTAACACTGCTGTTATTAGGTAGATATAAGTGTGGTGGTGGTGCCGCCGGAGTCGAACCACATAGGGTTCTACCACCTTCGAATGGGTGGTACCTTGGAAAAGTATGAGCACCCATCATAGCACGTAGGTGCTATGATGGGTGCTCATACTTTTCCGAGACATTCCAGCTTAGTTCTCAGGTGTCCTCAGACGCCTCTATGGCCGACCTCAAGTGAAATTTAGACTTATCTAGCGTTGCAGATATCCATGCCATGGGCGGCATTAGCCACTTAACAGGAGGTGGACTGTATGCTCGTTAACTACTTTTAAATAATATATAAAACACTTTCATTTCTCGCGTGAAGTTGTGCGTCCCTCTGGAAGAGTGTGGATGCTGGCTGACTAAGAAGAACTAAGATGAGTTCTTACGATTATTCATCAGCGTTAGGAAAAACTGCATCTTAAACATAGATTAGTAAAGATGACTCACTCCTAACAAGAAAACGTAACCAGTTTTGACAATTGAAGTAAAAAAGTTTTGCCACGTCTCCGTGCTAAAATGTCCCTTAAATATTTGAAGTAATTATTTATTTATTATATAAATTACGCAGTTACTTATTCGTAAATTTTCTCTAAAACTGTTTTTGTTTGTCAAGAATTAAAAAAAAGAACTTACAAATAAACCGTTTGTGGCTTCATTTAATTTCAAGGCGGCGAAGTATCTTTATTAATCTATGATCTTAAAACCACTTACGGTCGTAAGCGTGGCTCATTTGCGTCTATAATAAAAAAAAAATGCAAATAATTGTAAATCATACTCAACATAAACCCCATACGTCTTTAAGTTGAACTAAAAAATAATGGAAGGCACTAGAAGGGCTTATCTGCCATATTTCATCCGATTGTCTATGCCCAATCGAGCATGGCGCCGGCCAGAGACAAGCATTTATTTTTATCGCTAGGTAACAACGGTTGCATCATTCTGCCTACTGACATTACGTCTGCTCATTATCCGTGGTAATAGCCATTTAAATGGATATGGTGCGGGTTTTTATTGTTCTACAAAATCTACATCAACTCATTGCTATCCTGTATTAAAGTTAAAAGGATTAAGGGCTCGAACACAAAACTGCGATGCGACGCGATGCGAATTCGCAACGCAGAAAATTGCGATGCGAATTGCTGCGATGCGATATCGTGCGGCATAGCGTCTCCCAGGGTGACCATTCTTTCGATAACCGTCAACCGTACGGAACGTATATTGAAAATTAGGTCGTGACATGGATCGTAAAAACAAGTGTGCACTTTTGTTATTGCTTAAGAGATTCAGGAAAGAGTAACAAAGAAAATTTTTGGGTTCATCCATTTATCACATATCATTTATTTTATATTTAGTTTCCCAAAGTACAGGGCGTTCCTCAATCAGTAATATAAAAAAGTCAACGACGTACTTTGTCATTTTTTTACATACGTCTTCCCACCCAACAAATATAGGTCTGTACGTTTTTCCCACACGCTGTCTCAGGACGAACTAAAAATGGCGTCAACAAGTGTGACGAAACATCGCAGGAATGTGCGATGCGAATTAATTCGCAAGTTCTTGCGATGCGTCGAGGGAGCTCGCAGATTTTTGCGATGCGACGTCGCATCGCAGTTTTGTGTACGAACCCTTAGGCAACTATTCATTATACTGGCTAAGTGCGGATTGGGAAAGTTCAGACAAAAAACAAAGAGTATGGAGAATTCTTAGACATGTTTTCCGTTACCATTATTACTGCAAATCCTAGTCTTAAAAGATAGTAGAAGCTTATCATTATGTAATGTATACACTTACAAGAGGCATTGGAACCTAAGTAGTAGGGGTAGTAACGCATCTATGGCTGATAGTTTTTTTTTTTTATACTATAAGAGTAGCAGACGAGCATGCAGTCCACCTGATGGTAAGTGGCTACTGCCGCCCATTGACATCTGTAATCAACCCCAGATAGGATTAGATATTCCTACCTGAGGTCGGCCACAGATGCGCCGCTACCCCTGACAGATATCATTTTTTATTATTATCAAAAAAAAAGTTACAAATCCTGGTAAAGATTTCTATTACTTAAAATCACTTTTTTTATTCAGTACAAAAGTTATTCAAGAACAAAATAGGGTGATTAATTTTGCGCCATAATAGATAAGATTCCAATCCCATTTTAGTTCGATTACAAGTTTAGCATAAACTCGATTTCATCTTCTTCATGGTGAGTACCTGATGCCGCCCAGGGACATCTGATCAACTCCAAATAAGATTTGATTCCTTACTGATTGGCCTTAGATCTATGGACTAAGTTGAAATTCTTCAAATAAATATGTCTTACCACACTGTTTAAAATGGAACAAAGCAACACTTAACATTGTTATTGTAAGGCAGAAATAAATGTGCCTCTGCCTCTTTCTTTTCTTCCACCTTTTTTACCTTCTCTCTTGAAATCCTTTTAAAAAACAATAAAAGCGTAAATATTAGAAATAATAAATTACGAAGCTCAAAGTATGCCTCACTGGGGTAATAAATCAAAAGAAATCACGAAAAACTTTCGCAATAACAATATTTCATGCACGCTACTTCCCGCCAAAAATATGACGGCAGACTGGCACAGATAAAAAATGAGTGTTATTCAATATCTTATCTGTAACTCCGTAAAAGCCATAAATATTCGATTGGATTTATTTTTATTGAAGACTTATCCATTTCCGATACATCTAAATATTAATACTCTTACGATTAGATTTTCTTTATTTTTGTTTCTGTTTTAATTTTATAGGAGTAAAAAAAAAGTAGCAAATCAATATCTACATATTCACTACATATTCAGTAGTCACTGCCACCTGTGGACATCTGTAACCAACTCCCAAAAGAGCAATTCTACATCAATTAAAGATTAAATTAAAGATACATTGCCACTCCTGGGAGCTTCAATAATCACCTCATATTATGCAAGTGAGCCAGCATCCACACCCTAACGCCGAAACGCAAGAATTGTTTTGGCTAGAAATATTTTTGGTCATTTAGCCTTTTAAAAAATGTAATGCAAAATATTAAGGACTCTACTTACATACTAGAATACCGAAATACATAGATTAGTAAAGATTACTCACTCCTAACAAGAAAATGTACCCAGTTTTGAGAATTGAAATAGTTGCGTAAAAAAGTTTTGCCACGTTTCCGTGCTAAAATATCCCTAAAATATTTGAAATAATTATTTATTTATTATATAAATTGTACATTGTAATTGTAAATTACGCAGTATTAGTTATTTATTCGTAAATTTTCTCTAAAAATGTTTTTATTTGTAAGAAATTAAAAAAAAGAACTTACGATAATAAGCCATTTGTGGCTTCATTCAATTTCAAGGCGACGAAGTATCTTTACTAATCTATGTCGAAATATTAGAAAAATAAAAAAAAAACTTCTTTATACTAACTTAACCTAACGCAAATTACGGAAGCAATTTTTATTACGAAACCGATACATTAAGTAAGTACCTACCTATTTAATGGCGTTTCCGCTTTTGCTATTTAACCTACTAACAAAAAATCAGTGCTTATTACATTTCTTTTACAAAGATTGCGTTTTGTTCGAAACACGCGAAGTTAATCTAAATTCGCTGAAATGGTCACGAACAACCCTGTTTTACTGAAAAGTATACGTTTCCTATAAATAATGCAGGCACTGTTAATATTTACATAAAAATAAAGATTAACGACTTAGATTAGAAGCTAAGTCATTTGATTCCATGTGTTCGGGCTCGAATACAAATAAAATAGCTTTAAATCTGGTAGATCCTGTGTGATTCGATTCCGGAGGCACATCTATTTCTGCCTAATGACAGCAGTGTTAAGTGCTTCTGTGCTTTGCTTTTAAGGGTGTAGAAATAGAGACATACTTATCCGAGATGCTCCAACTTAGCAAAGAGTAGCATCTGTTACCACCCTCAGGCAATATTTAAGTATCTAACTTTAATATCTGGGGTTGGTTACTTGGGCTGCAATAGCCACGCTACAGTCCTGTGGACTGCATGCTAGCAAACTAGCGCTTCAATACCATTTAAAAAAAGAATAATACCAAAAAAATGCAAACCTAAGTGATTTTCACTTCGATAGCGGCCATTGCGTAGCGTTGCGTTGTAACGTAGGTACTATAAGGCGTATCCCTGTAGTCTCGGGACTAGAATAGGGCTACGGTATCCCCTGCTTGTCGTAAAAGGCGAGTAAAAGGGGGCTTCGGGGGTTGCGGGTGGCAAGTTTGGGAGGTCGAGCCGTCCAGCAAGCAACTCTGGAAGGACGGCGGAGTATGTGCATACCGTCATAAACACGCATACCGTCGTAAACACCAGACGGTGTGGTGAGTCCTGAAGCTCACCTAGGCGCAGCCCGAAGGGGCAACGCGTTCAGACGACTCTGGTTGCGTTCCGTAGGAGATCCCGGAGTCCTCTTGGCAACGCCGAGGACGGCCACCGGGAGGTTTTAGTGCGGTAAGAATCCCACATAACCTCGTGCCCCTCCCACCGCAACGGATACCTTTTGAAGGTTTCACCCTCGTAAAAAAAAGGTACTGTAAGGCATTCCGACTTAGTCCATGCATCTGTGGTCCATATTATCTTATTTGAAGTCGCATATATACTAATCATGATCATTTAACTTTGTTGCTGCCATTATATAAACAAACAATTCCTAGTTTATTTATACAGATGTATTTATTTGTACAGCATCGATCTTCCTTCCGTGGGTGTAGCGTGGATGTATGCCCCCGTGCCACAGTGATCTGAATCAGTCATTGCGTACTATCACGCGTAGGGGACGAGGAAGTGCTGTAACCGTCGCTGTAACAATGGATCGTTTTTGTACGCCCGTACTACTTACGCAATGATGCTAATGTTTTGAGGCGGGGTCTTACTATACAATTATTATCATATCCGCATTATAAAATTTTGAGTAACTTTAATATGCGGACGCAAAAATTCCTACTTTAAAATACCTACGTATACAATATGTAGGTGCAAAACCTGAGTGTCACTGTACTGCCTATAACACAACAAAATTGGTCTTATTTTCTTTAATTAGTTAATGTTTGTTCGCGTTATCATACTCTTAAAAGCAGAACGCAACTTATAGCGTTGAAAGGTGCGGTTATAAAGCAGGAATAGGTTTAGCTGTGTTCTACCACCTTAATAATATCGACGACGAATGGGCAATAACTCGTTACTCAAAAAAACCCTACTTTACATAAGAAGAAACATATTGCCACACTTTAATATTTTTCTCAATTTTTAACCTAAGGACCTGGTGTCTTAAGGACCAGCGATACGTCATTTTAAGTCCAAAAATGCAAAAATCGCTTTTTCGTAAAAAATTGAGATAAGAGTTATTGCCACTACATCGTCGATATCACACATGTTCTGTCTAAAAGGGAATTAATGCAAATCCCAGTTTGCACCGGTTATCAGAATTCTCTGAAGTACTCTTGAAGACTAAAAATAAAGTATAGGTATCATTGATAATGCAAAAAAACAATTAATCATCAGGCTTTTACATTTATCAGTAGGCACCAACTTAATATATTTTTTTTATTTTCCTTAAGAGAAATTATGATTTTGTTTGCTTGTAAATCGCATTGTTATATCGTGGTGTAAGAGTCAGATCAACGTATCTACATTTTGTAAATTTTACAGGAGAGCAAAAATAGTTTGACAATTCGCCATTTCAAACTTTGCCAGCTGATTAATAGAGATTAGGTATATACAGTGATGATATTGTGATGATACAGTGATGATATTGCGGACATACAATAATCTATGATGAAAAACGTATTTTTTGCAAATACTTTCGTATAGGTCTAACAGTTAACATGATAATTAAAACTAATTTAACGGTACTCATAATACGTTATTCTTCTTCAGTCGAAAGTGGGTCTTGTTATTTTTTTTTTTAAGTTGTGAAATATTGAATATAGCGTTACGTCGTTTTGCCATTTCATAAAGGACTACATTGTGAACCATTTTGTGAAAAAGCCAGTTTGCTAGTTTGTCCCGAACTTAGTGGCACCAATATGAATTAGGTACCTACTAAGAGAAATAAATTAAAGGGAAAACAATAACAACATGACTAGAAGATCGATTCAAATACTTACTATTATGGTAGCGTTGTGCGCTGACGCTGACTAATGTAAAACACATGATTCATCTCCAACGCCTTGCAAAACCTACTACAAGTTTTTATTTGTTTATTACTTAGCATTCAAATTTGGCGAGAGATCGATAACAATGTTTAGTATTTGCTTTTTGTATAGGCAGGATTATATAACAATGGTCCGAGTTTCTATGTACCTACGCTTGCTTTTTTTAGTCTCGTATCGTCCGCGCCAAACTGCTAATCCGCTCTGATGTTGTTACGAGCAGGTGTAGTCATACAATTTGCTATAACGGACTAGCAGTTTTACGCGGACCATATGTGCTCAACTCCTAATGGCGTACGCTAAAATGGAATCATCTTTAAATTGAAATATAGTATGAGCAGCATCAACGACGCGCCCCGCTCCCACAATTTCTTCAAAGCTGTTGACCACTTTCCAGGCCATCCAGTTCCGTGTACAAGCGAATGTTTTAGCGTACGTCCTAATTTGATGGAATTAATACCTAAGCGTTTTAGGATACGTAATAACAATAACCCATCATGTCTTTGCTAGGTTGGTAGAATGCTAGGTTTCATTAAGAGAAACACTAAAGGATTCCTATCCCCACAAACTAAAATCATCCTCTTCAACTCCTTAGTACGAACTCACCTTGAATTTGCGTCAGTGGTCTGGAATCCTCAGTACATTACACACTCCCAACGAATCGAGAACATCCAACGATCCTTTACAAAGCACTTAGCTTACTACACCTCAGGAATATCGCCCAAAACTACCTACGAACTGCGGCGAAAATTCTTCAAACTGGATTCACTACAGAACCGCCGCGAGCTCACTGACATTATATTTCTAAAGAAACTCTTATCTGGCTCATTAGACGCAAGCAGTTTACTCGGCGAAGTAGGTATCAGAGTCCCGTCCAGATATCCGAGATATGCTATCACCAAACCCTTCCATATCCCCATAAGCAGGACAAACCATTCTAAAACATTCCCACTTGCTCGTATCTGCTTTGAATACAACAAAATCTGCTCTAAAGTAGCAGATATTGACATAAATCACGACCGAACAACAACACTCAAAAAATAATAATTGAACACCTTCGATCAACAAATTAGCATTCTCTACTTGTATCAATCACTCTCATTTTATTTCTAAATGTACTTGTTTGCTATTAAATTTATATTGTATGTCTGTTGCAAAAACTGTAAAAGTTGCGCACGCCTATAATTGGCATGCACACGTGTCTAATACAAATAGTGTAATACTTATAAAAAGAATTGTGTGTACTGCTGTTGTCGTGCAAATAAATAAATAAATAAATGTCTTTCAGTTACCCCGCACATTTATTACCAAAACAATTGCTGTTATGAAGCAAAAACAAAGTGTTACGGGAAATGTGTGATAATTGTACACACATTTCCCATAACACTTTGTTTAGATATACAACACTATGAGATACTATCTACTTTTACAGCACACTCGAATTCCGTGTCATGGACTTCTAATGTGCTGTAATTAGTGTGCAGATTTGCCTGGCCGATGATCGAACGCCGGAACCCTTTGCGTATTAGACCAGTAAGGTAACAGCTATGCCACTCGGGTCATCTCATAACGTTTTACGTCTGACGCCTATGGGTCTACTTATAAATAGATAAGACTGCATCCTCATTGGCTACTTAAATTAAAGTAATCTTGTTAATTGAACTTATAAATCTTCAAATAAAACCACAAATGTGTTAAAATAGTTTTATATTATCGGGCAGTTATGCCTACGCGTCGGCAATGGTGACTTCCACCTCTACTCCAGGCTCGATGTTGATGGAAGTGATCTGCTTAACGATCTCGGAGGGTGAGTGAAGGTCGATCACTCGCTTGTGGATCCTCATCTGGAACCTGTCCCATGTCTTCGAACCCTCACCGCAGGGAGTCTTCCTGGTTGTGATGCGGAGGATTTTGGTCGGCATGCGCACTGGGCCCTGAAATTAAAAAAAAAGAAGTTTTTTTAAATTTACATTACTTACATCTTATATATAAAATTCTCGTGTCACAATGTTAGTTACAGTACTCCTACGAAACGGCTTTACCGATTTTCACCAAATTTTATATGCATATTCATTAGGTCTGAGAATCGGCTACTATCTACTTTTCATACCCCTAAGTGATGAGGGTTGTTCACTCTTAATTTTTTTTTTTATTTATTTGGCAACGCAACGTTTGCCGGGTCGGCTAGTTTTAATATGTAATTGAAGGTGGTAGAATCCTTTGTGGTTTAACTCTAGCGGCACCACCGTCACACCTATTTCTGCCTAATACCAGCAGTGTTAAGCGCTACTTTATTCTAGTTTGAAGGGTGTGGAAAGGAAAACACAATTTTCCGAGGCATTCCAGCTTAGTCCTCAGGTGTAGCGGCGCATCTGTGGCCCACCTCAGGTAGGAATATCTAATCCTATCTGTTCTAATTCATATCCTATTCCTAATTAGTGATTTTTCAATTATTCTACAACTTAATACCCCTATAAATTTATTTTTTTATTTAATTTAAAAATGGAATAGGGTCAGGGCATCTGTAGCTATTAATTTTAATTAGCTAGTTTGTTTTTAAGTTAAAATAACTTGGGGTGGGAGATGTGTGCGGTAATACAATGTTACACCTAGCACGACAGACAATGCCTCCTGAAATATTGGGTAGCTTTTTTGGTTATTTAATATATTATTATGAAATGTTTGCTAGATTTAAATTTAATGTTATAAGACATTTTCGTTTGTGTTCTTAAAATATATTTATGTAAAATTTATATAGCTTCCCTATGAGCAGAATGTGTTACGTGTAACACACACACTGCACTTTGAAAAGCGTTGATCTTGCACTGCTATAGGTAGACACCATTAAGATTATAATGATGTATATTTCTAGCGTGCACATAAAGATGACACACATGAGAGATTTGAAGCTTTAATTATTTTTTTTATAATATTGATATAACATATGAACATGCAAACCATCTGATCATAAATGACTACTGCCAACGATGGACATCTATAACCAATCCCAGATAAGATTTTATTTAGATGAATCCAACAACACCTTAAATATTAAAATATATCAAACTATTTGAGATTCTATATACATATTGACAATGGAAAGGAAAGACTTACATAGTGACTTTGAGTGTGTTGTGTATACGATTTCCAGATGGGATTTGAACTTTAAATATTTACGAAAAAAATAAAATACATTCACATAATTGTTGGATTGAAAATATTTCTATCTACTTAAATCAATTTAATCCAACAATTATGAATTTATTTCCTTTATTTTTGAATTTTTTAACATAAAATCAGTCTACTGTAGAGTTTACGCAATAACTTAGTAAGGATTGCCTTTCATGATGTTAATATGTCTGTCTTTTGGGCTGTAGGGTATGCCAAAGAATCGTACATACCCACATAAACCATTACCACTTAAGTCGAGTAAAAATAAAAATATTTAAGCCATTGTGTCTACAACCCAAATGCTAGGGGAACTCATGTCAAAATTATCGAAACATTCTGTACCATAAAACTGTGTGTATGGAATGCCAATGGCCTGTCAAACCACTCAAATGAGTTAAAAATTTTCCTAAAAACTAATAAAGTTGATATTATGCTAATCTCTGAAACACATTTTACCACCAAGAGTGCTTTTATAATTCCCAACTATACACTCTATCATACTATGCACCCAGATGGGAAAGCACATGGTGGTTCAGCTATTCTCATCAGATCCAATATAAAACACTACCAGTCTCAATCATATTGCAAGGACTATATTCAAGCCACAAACGTGGTCGTATATGATTGGGTCAATAATATCACAATATCTTCCCTTTACTGTCCACCAAGACACACTATCAAAGAAAAACAATTCAATGATTACTTTAAAACCCTTGGGAATCGTTTTATAGCGGGTGGAGACTATAACGCCAAACACATATACTGGGGCTCCAGATTAACCCTGCCAAGAGGTCGTGAACTTCTCAAAAGTGTAGAAGCAGGAACTATGGATGTCATCTCAACAGGACAACCAACATACTGGCCCACCGATAAAGGGAAAATACCAGATATAATAGACTTTTGTGTCACCAAAGGTATAACAAAAAGTACTATATCTTGTTATAGCTGCTGGGATTTATCGTCGGATCACTCTCCTATTCTGGTGGAAATTGCAGCGAAAGCCAAAGAAATTTCCAGGAAATGTACGTTGCACAGCAAAAGGACAAACTGGTCCGTATTTCGTACTCTTATGGAAGAGTCTCTTAGAACTTCAGTAGCACTTCAAACAAGAACAGACCTCAGTAATGCTATTGAATTCTTCACTAGCACTATCCAGAACGCGGCTTGGAATGCGACCCCAATAAACCAACATAACCCTATTGACCAACATATACCCACAAATATTATTGATAAAATAAGAGAGAAAAGAAAACTTCGTAAACTGTGGCAACGCAACAGGTGCCCTGACACCAAGAAAAGACTAAACTACAAAATTAAAGAACTTAAGCACATTCTTGACCAGGATCAAAACGCAGGATTCCAGGCATACCTTGAGGGCCTCGATGCTACCAGAGCAACTGACTATTCTCTCTGGAAAGCAACTCGAAACATGAAACGACCTACAATAACATCCTCACCACTGAGAAAGCCAGATGGTTGTTGGGCAAGAAGTGACCAAGATAAAGCTAATACCTTTGCTGAGCATCTGGAAAATATATTCCAACCTCATCCATATGAAGGCACCCCAGAACATGAGAGGGAAGTGACAGAATGTGTGAAAGCAACTGACTCAGATGAAGTCCTACCAATTAGATTTACAACAAAGGAAGTCAGAAGAGCAATACAAAAATCCAACCCAAAGAAGGCCCCAGGATATGACCTGATTACCAATAAAGTCCTACAAGAACTTCCTGAATCAGGTATTGCATTAATTACCGCAATTTTTAATGCAATAATTAGGCTGCAATTCATACCACCACAGTGGAAAACTGCACAAATAATAATGCTGCTAAAACCAGATAAAAAACCCGAGGACCCAAAATCATACCGACCAATAAGTCTCTTGCCCATACCGTCCAAGATATTCGAAACTTTACTTCTCTCGCGGATTCAACCATTAGTTGAACAGTGTGGACTTATTCCAGACCATCAGTTTGGCTTTCGTCGAAAACATGCCAGTATAGACCAAGTACACAGGTTAATTAAAGAAATAGATAAATCCTTTGAAGCCAAAAAGTACTGTGCGAGTGTATTCCTTGACATATCCCAAGCTTTCGACAGAGTTTGGCATGAAGGACTTCTATTCAAAATAAAATCACTGTTCCCCAACTGCGTGTATGCAGTGCTCAAATCCTTCATAATGAATAGGCACTTCCTAGTACAAAGCGGTGAAGCGCTGTCAGGCCTCTGCAGTATCAACGCAGGAGTCCCACAAGGCAGTGTACTCGGGCCGCTACTTTACCTAATTTATACTTCTGACCTACCAACATCAAATTGCATAACAACCGGAACCTTTGCCGATGATACTGCCATTTTGGCTTCTCATGAGGACCCTGTAGAGGCGTCAAAAACTCTACAAGACGGCCTAAATCAAATCTCGGACTGGCTCAAAAAGTGGCGAATTAAAGTTAATGAAGGCAAATCAGTCAATGTTACCTTTACCTTGAAGAGAGGTACATGTCCGGCGGTAAAACTAAATAACCTTAACATCCCACAAACAGATCATGTAAGATACTTAGGCCTACATCTTGATAAAAGACTGACATGGCAAAAGCATATTTTCACCAAACGTAAACAACTGGGTCTACAAATACGTAAACTCTATTGGCTAATAGGTCGACGATCACAACTATCCTTGAGTAATAAACTTCTTCTGTATAAAAGTATACTAAAACCAATCTGGACTTATGGCATCCAGTTATGGGGAACAGCCTCTCACTCCAATATTGAAATTCTGCAAAGATTTCAAAACAAAATGCTAAGAATGATAACCAACGCTCCATGGTACGTCACAAACGAACAACTACATCACGACCTTCAAGTCAGCACAGTAAGGCAAGAAATAGTACGACATACTAAAAACTACCAGAAGAGAATAATAAACCACCCAAACCCCTTGGCAAAGACCCTCATGAAAGAAACTCACACAATTCGTAGGCTGAAACGAAGAATGCCCCAAGACACACTTAAATGAAAATGAAATTATAGATTGTAAAGTAGGATGTGACACAGGTCACATACCGAGCATGCCATCCTTAAACAACCTACCAACCTACTACTCATTGTCCAAAGTGACAGATCGTAGTACTAAAAAAAAAAAAAAAAAAAAAAAAAAATTGTGTCTACAAACCTTAACACGGAGCTTCTGCTTCTTGGCTCCGTTGATGAGGTCAGCGCACACCTTCTCCAGCGAGCGCACGTTGCGCGAGGTGAGCGTGATGCGGATGCGGTGGATGGGCGAGATCTCCGGCTGGGGCTTCTCGATGTCCTTGCCTGCTACGACGGCTGCTGCCTGCAATTGTACAGAGACATGTTTAACATCTTGAGCGTTGACAAGGATTGGTGAGATTAATTGTGACAACTTTTAACTATCATCAAATTGAGGGTTAACAAGGATTACTATGATTCATTGTGAGAGACTTAACTATCATCAAATTCATCAAAAATTTAACAATCTACAAATTGTTTTTTTCTGATAAGCTCCAGTTTATAGATAGTTTAGTGTTAATTACAACTATTGCTTATATTTCGTGAAGTACAAGCTATGCTAAATGTAGGTCCATAAAGACCATAAGTGTCTGAAGTAAATGCCATGCCTTAGTCGAAGCTATGAATTTCTTGCATACAGATTATGTTGGAACTAATTTACTAGTGCTTAGCTTAACAGTAATTGGACTTGCTAGTCTACCACTGGTCGATCTTAAGCTTGAATCATTTCACATTAATTATAATTGAATAAATGTGTAAAATAATAATGATCAAAGTATGACATTTTTAGGGCGGAAACGCAAAAATCAAATATTTCGATTATTATCAATATTTTCGACACGTTCCTTATTGCTAGATAATTAATTTGTTAGTACATATGTTTAGTTGCGCCAAAATTGGTAAATTCTTATAAATTTGCTATGACACACGTGGAAACATAACCTTAAAATACCATTAAGTTTATATATTTATTACTGATAATTTCAACTAAATTATGTTTGTAATAATGAAAATAAGATGTACTTACCATGTTGATGCGATTTCTCGGTCGAGATAAACAATTTTCCAATTAAAAATTGCTCAGCGCTGAACCGGAGAACAGCTTAACTTAAACGTCAAACGTAAAAGAAATTGACAGATAGAAAATATTAGCTCTATGGCAAAAGATTATATTTTGTCATATTCTTGCTAGTGACAAAAATGCTAAATATATTTTAAAGTAAAACAATTTAATTTCTACTTTATCAATTAGTTAAACAAAGTACTAATTATAATTGGAATTCTTAAACTAAAACTCATTACAGTAATGAATAATATATAAACTCATAATATAAAGTTGTCTTTACACCTCCCCCCCTTTGTTTGTTGTTTGTAACAGGTTGACAACAATGTTTTTAATTTTTTGGAACTTTTCGGTATATTTAATTATAAAATTTCTAACTTGCTGTAACTACATCACAATTATCTGATTCTATCTCTTAAATATAATATTATCATATGATTCGAAATCATATTCCCATTATGTGGAAATAAAATAAGGTTTACATAGGATTACACATCTTTAATAAATAAATATAACTTATACGCAAGTAATATTAGCTATAAACAGAGGATTGTAAGCAGTAATACTAAGTAATATAACATAGGAATAGCTATAATTGTAATTTAATCGCGCTGCAGCTCACACATTGTTAATCATAAGACTCTTGACTTGCTTGTCGAATTTCCTAAAACAAAAGATTAGATGATTAATAAACGCTCATGATTTCTCGTAGTTTTAAAAATGTCATGTTAAATAATTGTAATGGTACAAAAAATACTTAATTTTGAATCTAACTAGAATTTTTACTCCTTAAATTTAGAGGTATGCTGATGATGCTGATTGATGATGATGATTGCTGATTAGGTATGCTGTATGAGGATGCTACAAAATGCCTCTAAATTATTATAATTAAATTATCTATATTATTATCAATATATCTAAATTATCTTATGTTATACGTAGGAGAGTCTTTACACACATATACCAAATACAATGCACGTTCATTTCCAATATCGCACAACTATAAATAATCGCTAGGAATATTCGTCAATTCAGCATTCACAGTTGAGTAATTAGAAAAAATATGATGCTATAAGGCAATCCCAAACTTACAGCGAGGTAATCTGATCCCCGGGCAGGTGGAACGGGTTGCAAATGGCATCAGCGTACAGCGCGTGCAGCCGGCGCAGTGCGGCGCGCACCTCCGCGTCGCGGATGTTGCTACCGCTCGGTGACGTGCAGCTCGTCACCAGTACCAGCTTGATGCGCGTGTTGGTTACGTAGCCATAACTAGATATAAATATATATTTAAGAAAATATTGACTACTTTAAGGCGTTCATGATTTTCAACTAGATGTTTATGTAAGTAGGTGCTGTATTAAAATTAAGTGAGAGTCTAGAAAATATTAATTATTTTCGATAAGATCTTTTTCATGATTGTTCATCGATGATAATTTATTTAATTGGACATTTTATTAATAAAAGGTAATTATTAAAATTATTATTAAACGGAAATATAATTGCAATATTTTTAAGTAACATTTCATTTCTAGTGTCCAAAAAAACTGTATTTGACCTTATTTTTAAGTCTTGCGTTTTCAAGAAATGGAGATTAATTTGTGTTGTGTTATAAATGTTAAGACATTTATTATAAATAAATAAGTTGTTATAAATGCTAAACTTTACATTGACAATATTATGTAGATAAAATATTATTCATTCATGTGTGGTTAATTTAATGTAATAACTTGAAATTAAAATTTAGTAATTTAATTTTAGTAACAAGTTAAAAAAAAAGAGTTAACATAGAAATTATAGTATTAAAACTTACATTCTATGCGTATCTGTTGAATAGAGTAAACCAAGATACAAGTCTCGTAAATCTGTTCTAGCCGCATTCGAGCTAGAGTTGGTAGTATTCGTATTGGTAGAAGCCAGTCTTTCTTCTAACGCGTCGAGAGCAGTGTGCACGAGCCATTGTCGCGATAGCTCGTTATCTGTGCTTGTATCATTTCCAATTCCCCCAATGTATAATGGAGAATTCTAAAATAAGAAAGTTAAGAAAAATAGTACATTACAATACGAGGACGAAAAATTTTTTTCTGACAAGTGTGAGTTTGCAGGCCGAGCCGCAGGCGAGGACTGCAATCACACGAGTCAGAAAAACATTTTTCGTCCGCGTGTTGTATAAAATTTTATATTACGGGGTCGGAAATGGGGGTTTTGCGCACGCGAAGCGTGCGTAAAACGTCCATTTACGCACGCCGTGATATAAAAAATATAAATATTTCTTAAATAAGAATTGGTTGTTTATAAAAAAATATCTTTGCCGATTTTATGCCAAATCGTATGCTAATATACAACATCTATTGATTGTCTTTGGTCCATCTGTCAAATAATCTATGACGTGTAATTTGTTTTTATCTCAGTTTCCAAAAAATCTATAGTGAATGCATGAATTAATAGCTAAATGCAAAGTTAGATACATAACGTGTAAATAGTGGTGAAAGAGATATGAACGGATACATGTGAAGTGTTAAAAACTTACATCTTTCCCGATAACTGCGACACAAACAGCCATTGTATACACAAAGCTGGGCGGAAGTGATTTGGCATTGACAGCTAGACCTTTTTGTTTATATCGAGGCGGGAACTTTTGAAAAAGTGTTCCACTACTTTAATACATTTTTTCATTTAAACCTCAAAATGTACAATAATTCTAGAACTCGTTATAGTAAATGTAGTTATACTGACTACAAAAAGTCAGTAACGTACTGTTAATGTTGTGAAATGGCGCAAAACGGTGACGCAGAATCTCTCGCATACGAAACCAACGAGAAGGGTGAAAAGATGTTAGTGAGGTCTCTAGAATCGAACCAACGGGCGTATCTTCGCTTCACCAATAAGACCAGCCGCCCCGTGGACGTGTGGTGGCGGAATTTTGGCGGCACAAGAGTCCATTACGTTCGTCTCAAAGCCCGTACGTATTTCGACGTAAATTCCTTCATAACGCACCCTTGGGAGTTCACCGACGTCACAACGAAGGAGAACTACGTTATCGAGAACAAACGGATATTCCGACCGCCAAAACACATCGCCGATAAGGGATTTAGGACGAACTGGAACATTACTATCGGAGTGCGTTCGCTAAGAAAAACAGTTTTATTAGCGATTGCGCAGCGCCTGAGCGACCCAAATACGGCGTCAGATTTGCAATTACCACGGGTTCTCGTCGAGGAGTTGCGAGAAACGATAGTAATGTACCACCGACCACTCACACCTAATCTAGGAAGATGACAATATTATAGGAAGTGTTGTCTATAAACACTTGAATACTTTAAGCATAAATAGAGCATTTATATTTTATACAAATATGATATAATCCATGTCTGTGATAAGTTTTGTTGAATTTCAAATGTATAAGATTATGTTACATTACTTATATTTTAGTTTTACATCTTCACACTGAATATTCATGTGTAATTTTTGTAGCAGTAAGATTCTCTAATTGTGTATATTTTTATTTCACTAATTATTAGTATAAGCCACTAATTATAAATATAGATCAATCATTGTGTATGTGAATCAGGTTAATTATAAAGTACATATTAAAAAGATATAACCAACTTTGATGTCACTAAAAATAAGAAATAGTTCATATAAATTGATAGTTAGTAGTGTTAGTTCACTGAAGAACTTATGAAGGTGGTTAAACTCTCTGTTGTTCAACTCTGGAGGTACCACCTTCACACCTATTTCTGCCTAATAACAGCAGTGTTAAGCGCTGCTGTGTTCTGGTTTGAAGGGTGTGGTCTGGCAGACTTACTTTGCAGAGACATGCCAGCATAGTCCTCAGAGGTAACAGAGCATCTGTGGCCGATCTTAGATAGGAATCTAATTTTACTTATTGCTGTTTGCATTCAACACATTTTCACTGGAATATTATGAAAACTCTGTTCATTATGAGCACAAACTTCAAAACTTGTCATATACAGTTATAATTTTATGTGAGTCATCATATGTCATAACCAATTTAGCAACAGAACGAGTCATCAGTACTCCAGTTGTCATTATGACCGAGAGATAAACAAGTAGAGATAAGTCTGCTGTTTGTTACATAATAGTAATTTAGTTAAAAAAATGTTTTTTTTATATTTAATAATATTGAAGAAGCAAATATGCTTGCAGTCCATTTGATGGTAAGTGGCTACTGCTGCCTATGGACATCTGTAATCAACCTCAGATAGGATTAGGTATTCCTACTTGAGGCTGGTCACAGATGCGCCTCTACCCTTGAGGACTAAGCTGGAAATCCTCGGAATAGTATATCTCCCTTACCACATCTTTCTAACCAGACACACCAGTACAAAACAGCTGTTATAAAGCAAAAATGGGTGTGGCAATGATGCTTCTGGAGTTGAATCTATAAGGATTTTACTAACTACAAACATTATTTGATTATTTCTATTTCTGTAAAAGGTGGTAGAACATTTTGTGGTTTGACAGCAATGATGTCACCACATAAACATTTCTTATTAATTGCTACATATTTTAATATGAAGTGTGTGATGTGGCAGTCAAATAAGGCATTCTTAATTCTTAAGGGTAGTTACGAATCCCTTCTCCAATCCATTATATTTTGTATGGTTTGTATTAATGATAATTGTACATTTGTAAAAAACTTTGTATGATATTTTTCTTATCATGATATGATTTCAGCTGTAAATCATTGTAGATACTAGATAAAACTATTGGTTGCATTGTGGCTAACATGTATACCTAAAATGCATTTAGTTCTACTATCACAATATTATAATTAGTCATTAAATTAGTTACTCTATTGTACCATATACCAATACCATTTGGAAATAAACTGTTTTTATAAATGTAGTTTCATTAAATTATGGTTAAATAAATAACTTTGGGTCATTAGAAGTTTGGGAATATAGATAGAAAAAGATAATGAATTTGAGCAAAAAACTTTTAACTATATATTACCAATAGATCCAATGTAGAGTTGTGTATGAGTTATATCAAATTCATTCTAAAATGTTTGTCACATTGATATAATGTAGCAAAAAAATTCTACGTCTATGGTTTGTTAACTCTTAATAAATCCGAAATAGTGTTAGTTTCAAAAGCTCAGAAAAATAACTATACTAGTTGAATAAGATGAAGGATCTTGTATGAAATTCTCTTTGATTAGGATAACATCTAATCCGACATTATTTTTTTAGAACGTAGAAGTATACTTGATGCAAACTTATTTAATTATAGTTATTTTATGGACTTTATATCATCGTATTACAAAGATAAATGTGCAAGAAATAAAAGTAAACATGGGGTATAAAAAATAATTTATTATAAAAAAAATTAAACATTGAAACATCACAATTATGGGTGTCATGTCACTCCGCAGTCATTTTGGACTCCTTGTGTATGTGTGCCACTAGTGCCAACGCTCCTCCGGGAATGAACCTTATGAAATTGTCCGCTGTTAACGGCCCCAGAGCGTACATACCTTTTGGAGCGTTTAATAATTCATGAGTGCTTTTGTCAATGGCTATTGGGTTAGAGCGTCCGTCCACTGGCTTTTTAGGGTCAATTCCGAAGCCAATTCCACTTGAATATGGGTTCGTAGGCTGGCACTGACATACATTACTTTTCTCTTCACACTCACATTTCTCCAATAATCCAACATTTTCCGAGCTGCCAATCTTTGTTATCCCGTTCCGTTTGTTGCAATCTGGCACGATACACTTTGTGTTGGTATTACCATTAATTTCCGTGTAGTTCAGATACCTAGACTTGCAACTCTGGATGCTTTGTCCCAAAACAGCTTTGATGTAGTGCCAGTGGTTCTTCAGGAAGCATTGCCTTTGGTTTTCGTCCTCGATTTTCCGTTTTTCATCCTCGTCAATGCATTTGATGCAGTTCTTGATATCCATATTGTTTATATTGAAGTTTGTTTGTAAGAAGAACAGGTCTGGTTTGGAGCCAATGAGCACGGCTATGAGAGAGACTGTTATTTCAACTGTTTCGTTGGTGATGAGGTTTAAGAGCTTGACTCTTTTGAGACGGAGAGAGGTTTCTTTTTCGTTGATGTGGGTATCCTTGCTGCCGGGCACTGGGGTTATCTCTACTATCATGTGTTCAGGGTATGGAGTATAGTTCTGGTGGTTGCCGGCAGGACCGTCGATCATCATCTTGTATACCTGTTGATATAAATTATTTATTAAAATTGGTTTGTAGAATAATGACCAAGTCTTTGGCTGAACTATTAATAGATATTACTTTTAATTTTAATGAAAGTTAACAATTTATGTTTTTTATTTTTATATTATATGGATCGAGTATTTTTACTAGTAGGTATATTTGCAAGGCTATGATTTATTCAATTTGTTTTAATATTTTTGCAAAGTTAATATCCGTATGAATTATTTATTTTTAAATCATCTTTTCACAACAATGAAATCTTTTTTGCAGTGATAAAGCTTATTTTGAAATCTACTGTTTTGTTAATATGCCTGTATTTTATTTTGCCTTATATGAATTAAACAATTTCATAAAAAAGTTTCGCAAATTAAATAAAATTTTATCTCTTAATCTGTTGTATACAATAAGTGAATCTTATGTTGCTTTAACAATACGTTACACCTGGCGGCAGTAGCCACTTATCATCAGGTGCATGCTTGTCTGCTACTCTACTATATTACAGAAAAGCTAGCTAGGAGCCACTCACGTGACAGTAATCCGGATAGGCCTGCGGCGACAGCCTGGCGAGCGCCTCCGCCGGAGTCCTGTGCACGTGTCGCACGTCCAGCGCCGCGCTGCGCGCGAGGCGGACCGCGTCCGCGGCGCTCACGCCCGACCCCACCACTAGCACCGAGGGGGGCTTGTTGCCGGCTGGGGGGTGGAAAAAATATCATTCATTTTTTTTTTTATTAAGTGAGAAATACTTAAACTTTCCAAAAGTCTCCTGCGATTATTATAGTGAGATAGAGTGCGGGCCAATCTTCTAGTCCGCTCTGAATATAGAAACGAGTCGCGTCGCAACTGCAAATTGTAGATATTAGCGGGACGAAGACAGCGCGGGCTCCCGACACCCTCCGCTGACCGCTCTCGCCCGCTTGTAGTTGTCTTCGACCTCATTGGGTCTGACTACATCTACGCGCAACAACTTCAGAGCAGACCAGAAGTTTGGCGCGGACTATACCGATACTATAGTTTGCAAGTTTTATAGAATTAAATTAACCAATGAGCATACAAACCATTTAATGGTTTGTGGTCGTTGTATGAACATTTTTTTAATTAGGTTCAAAATCTCATCTAAGAAATTTACAAATGGTGCGGACGACTTTCGCTTTGTGCGATGTTTTACGATGAATTATCGTTGATTTTCAGCGCAGTTTCAGTTTCAGTTTAGTGCGAGTCAAAGTTTACTTACTCGTCATTATTTGGCGAATAAATGGCCATTCTAAATAACGCATCAAATAAGATAATACTCACGATGTCTGGCCAACAGTTGCAAGCCGCGTTGCACAGCAGCTAACGAATGCAGCGACTTAGCGGCGAGATGTGGCGGTAATGAGTTGGGGCGGTCCCCGGCGCCGGCCGCTAGCACCACGCGGCGACACACGTAGCGGAACGGACGACACTCCGTCTTGTCATAGCTGAAAAAAAGATTTTTTCTATTAATAACACTAATGATTTTCCATAGCTTCAAAAAAGTAAAAGAAAATCGGTTGACAAACAAAAGAGATGATAGATGATAGAGAGAAAGGTGGTACTGAATAGTTAGTTTTTTGTCTTAATAATAATTTATTAATCTTAATAAATTGTTGTCTATCCCAAAGTTCAAAAATTGACCATTTTTCTACACAAAATTCTCGAATATCAAGTGTCCATATGTTGTCTTTAGAGGTAGTATTTTATCAAGCAATTAATTTGTTCAGGGACGACCGACGACAAAGTTAAGTTTAAAAAATATCCCATGCTCTACGTTCGTAAAAACATATATAAAATTAAATAAATAGCAAAGAAATAATGTATACTAGCAATATTAAACAGCACAGTCCTCATGTAAATCATTCCAAACATTAAAAAGAAGTACAACTTCAAGGATATCTTACCCGGAGACACAAAACAGTGCATTCCTGGGACAGGCGGGCGCGCAGGGCGGAGGACCGCGCGGCGCCAGCGTCACGCTGCTCACTATCACACCGCTACGGAAGAAACGCTGCAATCGAAATTATTACATGATTATTAACTTATCACGTATATATATGTTACGTACAACAATATACGTCTACAATATATATGTTATGCACGATGATACAATGTATGCACGGAGATTTCTATGTACATCGGCTACGTAGAATGTCACGTAAGGTTACATCGGCTACGCGGTGCGCTACGAATTACGCATATTATCTACAGAGATTGAGCTACGTATTAAATTTTATTTACCGAGATAGCTACGCCACTATCGCCTACCCGGGTCGCTATATATACAATCATCGACTACGAGGTTTGCTACAAACTACGCACATTATCTACAGAGATTGAGCTACGTGTATTATGCATGAAAATGGCTACTTATGAATACATCGTCTACATCATGTGCTACGAAACACTTCGATCGGCTACGCGGCCTGCTACGAACTACGTATAATATCTACGGAGATGGGGCTATTTGCTATATTATTCACGGAGTTCTTTACATGTATTATGCACGGTGATGGCTATGTATCGGCTACGCGTGTCGCTACGATCTACGTGCATTATCTACAGAGATTGAGCTACGTATTACTACAGCACTATTAAGCATGGAGATTGCTACGTCCGGTACGAACTACACCAATCGTCTACGCAACTCACCTGTAGCCCACACGCGTGGACATACCGCCGGCAGTAAGCAGCGACTGCTCTGGCGGGTAACCTCGCTGTAGGGGCGGATGAAGCGCTGCTATGCGGCGGTAATGCGAGCCAACCAGCCGGAGACAGCGTGCGCACACCCGCTGGAAATGTATGCCACGCGCCACCCGGCGGACCCCGCCCAAGTACCACATGGTCGATCTGGGGAGAAGGCATCACGTTGAAAAGCTAATCATCATCAACCCATTACTGTCACACTGCTGGGCACGGGTCTCCTCTCAGAATGAGAAGGATTAGGCCAAAGTCCACCGCGCTGACCAAGTGCGAATCTGTAGACTTCACATACCTTTGAAAACTTTTTTTAAGTAGTCTCAGGTAGGCAGGTTTCCTCATAATGTTTTCCTTCACTTAAACGGTGATAATTAATTTCAAAGACGCCACATAACTTTTGAAAAATCAGAGCTGCTTGCCTGGGATTTGAACTTCGGGACCCTCGATTTAAAGCTAATATTGTTGCAGAATTTAGACATTTTAACTAAGATTATTTAATTAAGACCGCGCATCATAAATACCTGTCACATATTAAAAAAACATGTTATAAGATGGCAGAACTCCTTTACGACAGTGGTTTATTATGACACGCTACACACAACACGGTTTGACATTTCATGGATCTGATGACATCACACTTTATGGGATATTAAACGGTTTTTAATTGCCATCTTTTATGACACGATCAAAAGATGACGTGCGGTCTTAATGACATAAGGTGATGACGTAATAGGTCGGATTAACGATAAAAATCGATCTCATGGTGACGTGAACGTGATACTTCATATAGATTGTTTGACGATAAAATAATATGATCTGGCGATAAGCTACTCAATACACTTTACTAATAGTAATGAATAATGACGTCACACATTATAAAAAGGACCATCGTAATATTCTCAGAATTAAAACAGGTTTAGACTAAGGATGTTATGGATATGATATTTCGGATCTGGATAAGGATACGGAACACCTATTTATACCTCATAACAGCAGTGTTATAAACTGCTGTGTGTTCTGGTTTGAAGAGTATGGTACGAATGACATACTTTTCCGAGGCGTCCCAGCTTAGTCCTCAGAAGTAGCGGCGCATTTGTGGCCGACCTCAGGTAGGAATATCTAACCCTATCTGGGGTTGATTACAGATGTCCATGGGCGGCAGTAACCACTTACCATCAGGTAGAATGCATGCTCGTCTGCTACTCCTATATTAAAAAAAAGCGTCGGCTTATTCGGGCGAAAGCTTTTCATAACGTAGCAGAGAGTTCGCACTAATCGCGTATTTAGTAAAATTGTTGCGCGGTGTAGCTCATAATCCGGAGGTACTGTGTCGCCTGGAGCTCTGTGCTCCAGAGGACTATGTGTGTAGACGCCGGCGCCCGCCGCTGCTGGCCGTGCCGACAGCCAGGACCGAGCTATTGGCTAAGTCACCTCTCACTCGAGCACTCTGTACACTCAACCAGCTTGACGTATTTTCATGCAACTTGAGTGAATTCGCAATAGTTGTGCTTCATATAATATGTTTAATGAAGTAGGAATGTAGGTAAGAATTTAGTTAAGTATTTAAAATAAGGCCTCTCTATCGTATTGGGTGTTTAGCCTGTAAGGATAGATGTAATGGTGTTTTTAAGAATAAATAAATAAATAAATAAATAACAATGTGTCATTAAGACTCCGCCCTTATCCGAATTTATTCGAAAGTTTTATATCAGATTCGGTTATGGTTTCGGATATTTCGTTCTAATATCCGCTAGTTTCGGATACGGATACGGAGCTACATCCCTAATTCAGACTTAACTATAGTTAACCACACTAATATATTCCTACGTCACATACCTTTGAAACGTATCAATGTGTGTTTCCTCACGATGTTTTCCTACACTATTAACGTATTGATAAATTGCTTTGTAATTCAAATTATATGAATTATGTACGTCAATAATATATAAAAGGCAATGTGACAGTCGACTGATTCACTTATTAGCACCATATGGTGGAAATTTGAAATTTGGATGTTAATATTTCAAAAAACTTTAGTGGAATATACGCAACATTATTCAGCAAACATTTTTTTTAATAATACAGGACTATCAGACAAGCTTACAGTCGACCTCATGGTAAGTGTCCACTGCCGCCCATGGATATCTGTAAACAACCCCAGATAGGATTAGATATTCCTACCTGAGGTCGGCCACGGATGCGCCGCTACCGCTGAGGACTAAGTTGGAACGCCTCGGAAAAGTCTGTCTCCTTTACCACACCCTTCAAACCAGAACACAACAGCGCTTACCACTGCTGTTATTAGGCAGAAATAGGTGACGGTGGTGCCACCGGAGTCGAACCACAGATCTACCACCGTAATATATAGTTATGTACGTAATAACGCGTTAGAAGTTAAAGTCCGCGCCAAACTGCTAGTCCGCTCTGAAGTCAGATAGTTAATTGTATCAGGCGTTACTTTGCGGAAATCCATGCTATTAAGTTAAGATTAAAACTACTTCGCAACAATCCGCTACAAATATGTATGATGGTATATATTTTAAACCATGCAGTATGTACCACCCTCCCTCCCTCAAAGGATTCATGCAGATGCAAAAATTAAAAATATACACCACCATACATACCACCACCAACACGTGTTTCGCTCCAAAACGGAGCATCATCAGGGTAAGTTGACTCTACGACGGTTAATCGCTAAGTGACGCTGTCAACCTAATGCATGCCTTTTATAATGGTATCCAACCCTCCCCTCCACAATGAAATGTAAACAACTGATGACAGTTGTGTGATAATAAGGTTATAGATTAATTATTCGCATTAAATCTGCGAATAATCATCTGTTTACTGATTGTTGGTAAAAATATGAAGTAAAGGAGAGCTGGACACATTAATTTGTTCATTCAGCAGTGTAATCCTACTGTTGTTATTGTGCTTAATAGCTCTGAAGTCGTTGCGAGCAGGTGTAGTCATACAATTTGCTATGGCGACGCGATTCATTTCTATATTCAGAGCGGACTAGCAGTATTACGCGGACTATACAACACTATTTATTCAATATAATTCACCATTAAACACATTCTATTGAGTGTGGAGTAAAAGTGACGTTCGTAGGGACCTTGAGGTCTACTGACTCATGTAGCTCGCATTATTCCGGTATTATATGTCATATTAATACAGCTTCCTCAACGGAAATATGATTTAATTAAATGTATATAAACATACACTTATATAATTAATGTTATAATATGTGTGAAAATATGTTGTATTTAAATGATTGTAAATGACAACTGATAAGTTTTTATCTCTGATTTATTACAATAGGAGTGGCTGCAGTTCGGTCTCTCAATTGAGGAGTTCAAGTTTCATATCCCAGGTATGTATTTTGATTTTAAAAAGATATATATGCATATGAGAAATTAATTTTCACCGAAGGAATACATCGTGAGGAAACCGATAGGGCGTACAAAGTCATCAGTTCAATCAGATTTTTGGAATTAGAGTTCCGTAGCCAAAGGATAAAAACGGAACCCTATTATTACTAAGCCTTCATCTCTAGGGTAAACAATGTAATGCTTATTTTCTCTTATTCATTTTTACGTACTTTTAATTATTTATTAATACATACCTGTTTCTCCACATCATACTTCCATTCGATGAGAGAGTCAGCCTGGATGCCCAGATCCGCGCACGGTCTTAGCAAATTATCGACCTGAAAGCAACAACACATAATACATAGTAAGTAAGAAGATTTTTATAACATCTATCAGACCAGTATGCAGTCCACCGGATGGTAAGTGGCTACTGCCGCTAATGGACATCTGTAATCAACCCCAGATAGGATTAGATATTTTTACCTAAGGTCGGCCACAGATGCGCAACTATCCTTGAATATAAAGCTGTTATGCCTCGGAAAAGTATGGCCCCCTTACCACACCCTTCAAACCAGAACACAGCAGCGCTTAGCACTGCTGTAATTAGGCAGCTATAGGCGTGGCGAAAATTACAATTACAAAAATACATATTCATGATATTTTTTAAATAATTAAATATGATGAATAACAAGTCGGTTTAGGACACTAGTCCGGTTTATAAAAAAAAAAATATCTACTAAATTAACATTTAAGAATAATTTGAAATACTTTTCACTGGCCATAAACCCATTGTATTCTATTCTAGTATAAACCTTTGACTTTTGGAATAACATTACATACACACTCGCCAATCTTCGTCATTTTCAGGGTTCCGTATGAGAATCCAAAAAACGAACCCCTTATCAATATTCACTTGTGTGTCTGTCCGTCTGTCTGTCACGGCTATTTATTCATTACATATGAAAAAGAAGTATAAATTCTTATTTTTTTATAATATAGGAGTGGCAGACGAGCATGCAGTCCATCTGATGATCTGCATGCTCCCATGGAATCCACTACCTGGACTGCCGCCCATGAACATCTGTAATCAACCCCAGATAAGATTAGTTTCACATCTGAGCTACAGATGCGCCGCTACCCCTGGGGACTAAACTGGAACGCCTCGGAAAATATTTCTCCCTTACCACATCTTTCAAAACCAAACACAGCAGCGCTTAACACCGCTGTTATGAGGCAGAAACAGGTGGGGCGGTGGTGCTGCCGGAGTCGAACCACAAAGAGTTCTAACCTTCACACCTCATTATGTGTGTATATAAGTACAGTACAGTAAGTTTTTATTCATAAAGATATGTAAATATATGTATAAAATTACAATAAATTAATAACCTTTGCATAAAAAGGCCGAAACATTGCTATATTTAGCTCATTAAAACCAGTTTTGAAGTTCGCATAGGAAATTAGTAAAAAACATAAAAATACGGTCAGCAACAAAAATGACTAAATTAATATACGTAACACATAATGACCACTTTAATTGTCATTAAAATGGTGATTATGTGTTACGTAACAATTTATTTCCATGATATCATCAGTTGCCGTACGGTTAACAAAAAAAAAAAAACTGTTTTATGTTTATATTAATTATGTTTTAGGGTTGGGATATTACTTCATTCGTTTAATATGAAAAAGGTAGAAAATAATATTTTTATACCAACTATATGGTAACTATATGGTAGAAATAAACCGAATATGTGAAAGAAAAGTGTCAACCACGAGTAAAGTCCGCGCCAAACTGCTAGTCCGCTCTGAAGTTGTTGCGAGCAGGTGTAGTCATACAATTTAATATTGCGACGCAATTCATTTCTATATTCAGAGCGGACTAGCAGCTTTACGCGGATATACCAAGTTACCGATTGGTAATAAGAAGATAAAAATACATACATGTATTTTCAACTGTCACTCAATCTGAAATAGTCGTATGTAAATGACAGTATGAAAGATGTTGTATGAAATCTTGACAATGTCCACTCTATTAGCCATTAATTTCTTTGATTTCAAATAATGAAAATTGATTTTATATAATGAAAAAGCCACATCAGATATCTAATATTATAATAAATGTCACAGGTGAAAAAACATAGAATTCTATTTCATCTGTCATTTAATAATTGCTACAAGATGAATTATTCTGACAACTACAACATTTTTTTCATTAATAAATAAATGTTTTTAAATCCATTGAAAACCACTCAATTGTACAGACAGTAATGTCATCGAATTGAAAATCGTTGCATCTCAATGCGACACAAAAAAACTAAAAAAGGTTAAATTCAGTCGGTGATAAAAAAGTTATCTTTTTTGCTAACCATACCTTGACTTAGCGTTGCTTTCAGGGTTATCACGTCCAATGAAATAATCACCTATACATAGGTATTTGTAAATAAGATTTCTGTTAAATCCAATTGTGATTCAAATAAATCTAATACTGGATATTAATTAATTTATTAATTATTAATATTTTTTTATTTATTTTCTCTCCCTTTTGGTCGGACATTTAGGAAATTGACCTTTACAAAATGAAAATTATTGTTGAATTGTTATATTTCCGTGTTTTATGAAATCCACCATCTTCTTTTTGGTTTTAAAAGCGGACTTTCAACCAGGCGAAGTATGCCTGGTAGTGACCTCTCCGACAGTCTAATTTCGAGAACTAGTCAATAGGTGTAGAAAATGTTAAAAAAAAAGGTTAAAAAAAAATTGCTAGCGTGACTCAAAAATTACGGCGCTATCCCTTGTAGAGATGTGAAAAATCGTCAGAAAACCGGACATATAAAAGTTAAACCGGACACCTGTATACACCATGTCCGGTACGTTTAACCGGCAAACCGGACATCGTGGCGACCCTAACCAACTGTTTTTTTGCACCGTGATTCACGAGCCGCGTTGTATTGTTAGTTGTATCTATATAACCAGTTCTAGAATAATCTTGGAGGCTTTGAATACGCAAGTCATAGTGCCGTTGCTAAGGAGACATGTTCAACTTAATAGTTTCAGATTTATAAGGTGTTCTTATTAATAGTGATTTTATTGGTAGAAATTATTAATTGTTTTTAATAAAATTGTGATTCGAATGAATCAAATTCTGAATTTCTTTGGTTGGACAATTCGAAAGACATAAAATGATTACTTTATTGTCAGTAATATAAAATCGGCCATCTTATTTCTGGCCGCTTTGGACAAATGGAAACCTTTCACCAGGCCTGGGCAGTGGCCATCTTTCGACAGTCTAAATTCGGTACTTTGTCTATAGGTACATAAAATAAAAAAGTCGCTAGAGTCATTCAAAATCGCAATTTTTTGAACAAATGCGAAAACCGCGAAAAACACAAAAGTTTGATAATCCAGAAATATAAAACATAAACCGGACATGGTGCGTCTAGCCCGTCTGGTATACCGGACATCGTGGCGACCTAGCCCAACTGGTTTTTTTGCGCCGTGATTCACGTGCCGCATTTTATTGTTGCGGTTGTATCTATATAACCAGTTCTAGAATAATATTGGAGGCTTTGAATACGCAAGTCATAGTACCGTTGCTAAGGAGACACATTACACTTTATAGTTTCAGATTTATAAGGTGTTCTTATTAATAGTGTTTCCGACAGGAATTATTAAATTGGTTTTTAATAAAATAGAATTAACTAAATTCTAAATTTTGGTTGGACATTTATAAAAACTTTTCCACATATAAAACAAAATCATTCCTTTATTGTTAGTAATATAAAATCGGCCATTTTACTTTTGGTTATTTTGAACAAATTGAGACCTTTTACCAGGGTAGGCCTGGGTAATGGCCACCCTCCGACAGTCTTAAATAGAAAATATTAAGAAAAAATCGCTAGCATGATTCAAAATCGTACGGGCTATCTCTTGTAGAAATGCGAGAAATCGCCACAAAACAATTGCCTGGCAAGTTAAACCTTACACTGTTGTGCAAACCATGTCCAGTTCGTCCGGCAAACCGGACATCGTGGCGACCCTAACTCAACTAGTTTTTTTGCACCGTGATTCACGAGCTGCATTGTATTCACGCGAACTGCATGCGAAAAACACAAAAGTTTGATAATCCAGAAATATAAAACATAAACCGGACATGGTGCGTCTAGCCCGTCTGGTATACCGGACATCGTGGCGACCCTAGCCCAACTGGATTTTTTGCGCCGTGATTCACGTGCCGCATTTTATTGTTGCGGTTGTATCCATATTCCATATAACCAGTTCTAGAATAATCTTGAGAGGCTTTGAATACTCAAGTCATAGTACCGTTGCTAAGGAGACACATTAATAAACTATAAGAGTTTCAGATTTATAAAGTGTTCGTATTAATAGTGTTTTTGATAGGATTTATTAAATTAATAATAAACGCTTTCTACACTCACAGACCCACACTAGAATTCCTTGTATCGTGGGCGCTATACACACACAGAGACAAATACACAAACACCCAGACCCAGAAACAGAAATCTAAATTCATCATTTAGAAAACAGTCTGGCCGGGGATCAAACCCGGGACCCTTTGCGCGTCAGACCGGTATAGTGACCGCTCCGCCACGCGGGTCGTCATAATCTTAAAGAGACTTTGAATATGCAAGATTTATAAAGAGTTTTAATTAATAATGATTTTGATAGGAATTTTTAAATTAATGATCATAGCACGTCATTAAATTTTAGAACCTTTTGTAGATGGATTCAGGAGGCACTATTTCTGCTTATAGCGGCAGTGTTAAGCGCTGCTGTGTTTTAGTTTGGAGGGTGAAAAAGAAATACATTATACGTGATATTTCGACTTCATTCTCAGGGGTTGCAACTTCTGTGGCCCATCTAAGCTAGAATTCTAATCCTATTTGAGGTTGACTTATCACAGACATTCTTATTTGAGTTCTCAAGGCTACCAGCGCATCTGTGACCGACTTCAGGTAGGAATCTTGTCTAATCTGGGGTTGATGACAGATGTTTATGGGCGGCAGTAACCACTTGGTGGACTAAATACTGCGTGTCTATGACATAATAGGAATTTCTGTACAAATTTTACTTCTACACTCATACATTAAATCTGTGATTTGTCTTGTCTGTAATAAATAAGAAAGTTAGTTTGAAGTCGACTAAATTTTAGTTAGTTGAAGTAATATATACGTATCATTGCGGTAGGAAGCGCACCGCAAGTATCGTCACGGGTTGACTAACTGATAAACCGTTGTAGATAACATTTAACTTATTCAATATATGAATTAATTATATTTCCACCGCAATCAAATAAATAATTTATTGATAGCTTTTTTATTAGAATTGCAGACGAGCATGCAGTGCACCTGATTAAAGTGGCTGCCTGTGTAATCTGTAATCGACCCCAGACAAGATTAGATTCCTACCCGAAGTCGACCACATGCGCCGCTACCGTTGAGGACTAAGCTGGAACGCCTCGGAAAAGTATGTCTCCCTTACCACACCTTTCAAACCAAACCAGAACACAGCAGCGTTTAACACTGCTGTTAGCCAGCTATTAGCTAGGTATAGGTGTGGCGATGGTGCCGCCGGAATCGAACCACCGAGAGTTCTACCACCTTTTAAACGTAGGAATATTTTCAAAATGAATTTAGTAGGGACTAGGGATAATAAATATTACTTCATTTCGTATGAAATTATGGTCAGAACTTGGCTGAAATTTTATGCAAGTACTTTAATTAGAAGAGGTTTTTGTATGGGAATTTGGCTCCTATTTTACATAAGGTTTTTTGACTAGATTACGATAACTTACATGACACTACAAAATCGAAAGCTGTTTATATTTTTTTGTCTGTTTGTATAAGTAAAATAAGTAAATCCTGGAAATTATAAAATCAATTTAAACGAAACATCACCACAAAGACAAAAATTAAAATAATCTAAATGTTAATCTAGAAATATTTTGGTTACTGTGAAATATCAAAGAGACGAATGTAGAGCCGAGAGGCAAACTTATATCATATTATCTATAACTAGCTGACCCGGCAAACTTTATACCGCCTCAAAATCTATTTATCAAATATATTTCATATAAAATATAGCCCATGTTACTCGTGGATAATGTAGCTTTCGAATGGTGAAAGAATTTTTAAAATCGGTCCAGTAGTTATTGAGCCTATTCATTACAATCAAACAAACAAACAAAGTTTTCCTCTTTATAATATTAGTATAGATATATCAGAAGTGCATGGCTGTCTGTTTATCCGTATTGATTCGCAATGACAAGGTCCACATAATGTTTATAAATGAGGTCAAATTGATTTGTTATCAGCTTATCAGATACGACAAAGTAGGCTTTTTATCTAATTTTATCTTTACTCTTCGTTCATTTTATTTTCACCTTTCTTTTATTTTTCCATCAATATTTAAATATATTTTTATAATATCGGAGTAGCAGACGAGCATGCAGTCCACCTGATGGTAAGTGGCTACATCAGCCCATGGACGTCTGTAATCAACCTCAGATAGGATTAGATATTACTACCTGAGGTCGGCCACAGATGCACCGCTACTCCTGGGGACTAAGCAGGAACGCCTGGGAAAAGTATGTCTCCCTTACCACACCCTTCAAACCAGAACACAGCAGCGCTTAACACTGCTGTTATTAGGCAGAAATAGGTGTGGCGGTGGTGCCGCCGGAGTCGAACCACCTTATTTTGAGCCAAAATACTCCTTTATTTTGAGTTTTTTTAGTTTTTTATAATAAAACCTAGTTTCTCGGATCTTTTTGCGTATATTTTACGTGTACGTTATAATGTTAGGTATCGATAAGTGGTGTCAAAGGTTTAATTAATGGATGGGGTTCAATTATGTCTTATCGACGTTTTATGTGTGTCTATAATGACGCGTGTAGAACTAACCTTATTGGCTTTTTACATTGCAACTATATAGCAAAGCTAATTATTAATTGTATATATTATATACTGGTGAAGAATTATGACGGCATGAAAATTATTGGAATGTGTAAGAAGTATAGCGAAAAATATGGAGAAATAAATAAAACTCCATTAAAGGTATGGGGGTGAAACCGGGTTGACTTTTAGGGATCAAAATGCTTTGTTCGTTCCTATCGAAAAATGTTAAATATAAAAGTTGTTGGTAATTAAATTGTCTATAGATTAAATTCAAATATTTTACGAGAAAAGTAAAAAAAACGGTTTTTTTGTTTTGGAATTTGGTATATCTTCCAAAAAATATACACTCATTTTGATGGAAACTATAATTATTGTCTTGTGTTGATTTTTTTATATTTTTATACATAAAAATGCCCACATTTTGAAAATACTTTTGATGAAAAAAACCAGAACGAGGTAATTATTGAAAAACACGTCTACTTTTAAATAGTGTTTATAACATTGCTATAAAAATATATCGGGATTGTCGGGAACTTCCTATTAGTGATCAAAAATCGGGAATGATTTGCGTTTTACGGCCGTCGGAAATTTATTTTAGGATAAAATTATAGTTGAGAACTCACCAATAACGGGATAGGGTTCTGACTCCTCCCCTCCAATCCTTCAGCTAGTTCTATGAGATCAGTTTCGTACAGACTTTGTCCAGGCGGGAGGTTTGATAATCTGGAAGTACCGGGAAGAAAACACATTTTAAAGGACTTCATCATCACCCCTTATTGTACCACGGCTGGGGTGGGTGGCCTGACGAACAGGCTGGCACAGTATGAGTTTTTTTTATACATACTATAGAATTTTACATAGTGGTACCGAATTATATAGAAGTAGAAGACTAGCATGCATACCACCTGATGGTTAGTGGCTACTGCCGCCCATGGACAACTATAATCAACCCCAGATAGGATTATATTCGTATCTAAGGTCGGCCACAGATGCGCCGCTACCCCTGAGCTACTAAGCTCGAACGCCACGGAAAATTATGTTTCCCTTAGTACACCCTTCAAACCGAAACACAGCAGCGCTTAACACTGCTGTTATGAGGCAGAAATCGGTGTGGCGGTGGTGCCGCCGGAGTCGAACCACAAAGGGTTCTACCACCTTTAATTATTTATGATTAACTTCTTTATGATGACGTAAATACTCAAAATTTCAGCATTACTCTAAAGTACTCAATTATTTTTAATTTTCCGTAAACATATATAATTAATAAATTCATAATTATGTTGAATATAACATAATAATTATATTCTAAGTATAATAGCATGGATTTCCGTTAATGCCTGATAATATTAATATATAACATAATTTATTTTATTTTCCTTCCCGAAGATAACAATTACGTCAATTGAGGATTCCAGAGTATAACTTGTACCAATAAAGAGTGTAAATCAAAATTTCCACTTTTGTTTTTATTTATTTGTATAATAAAACTAGCTGACCCAGCAAACGTTGTTGCCATATAAATAAAAAAATGTTAAGGGTGAACAACCCTTATCACTTAGGGGGATGAAAAATAGATGTTGGCCGATTCTCATAGATACCGGATAAGCACAAAAAAATTCATCAAAATCGGTCAAGCCGTTTCGGAGGAGTATGGCAACGAAAACTGTGACACGAGAATTTTATATATTAGATAATAATTGGCTAAGTGCGAGTAGGGCTCGCACACGGAGGGCTCCGTACTACCAATTTTTTATATATTTTATTTTATTTTTAGTATTTGCTTTTATAGCAGATATAAAAGTAAATAAATTGTGAAAACTTGAACTGTCTGTCCATTACGATTCATAAGATTGGCCCGGCACAGACAGCCACGCAGACGGACAGACAGACATACATCAAAGGCTTAGTAATAGGGTTCCGTTTTTACCCTTTGGGTACGGAACCCTAAAAACCCTTGCATTTGATACCCATTTCATAGCATAACATATATTTTAAGTTGTTACTTTGTCATTACAAACAGACAGTTAAATTTTATTTATTCGTATAGATAGAGACAGATTATATTATGACGCTGCTTTGCATGAATCCGCACATCTAAAAATTAATTATTCTTTTAAAGGTAAAGTTTATTAAAAAACGAGCTTTTGCCCGCGGCTTCGCTCGCGTTACGAAGTAAAATTTTCATCCCCTATTTTATCCCCTTGGGGGTAGAATTGATCAAAATCCTTTCTTAGCGGATGCCTACGTCATAACACCTACCTGCATGCCAAATTTCAGCCCGATCCGTCCAGTGGTTTGGGCTGTGGGTTGATAGATCACTATGTCAGTCAGTCACCTTTGAGTTATATATATTTAGATAGATCCTATTTTAATATTTTTAACACGTCTAACTGTATTGTGGTTACTTAATTTTAAACTGGCTGGTTACGCCGCAACGCTTATTCGCTTGTGCATACAGTCCCATCCGCAATCATCCAATCCCGACGCACGTACTCCGGTGACGTCTTCAGTAAAATTAACTTTTTTGAGTTGTGCGGTTATTCACGCAAGGCAGGGAGTTATGTCAATGCGTTACACTCACCTGGCTCTCAGCATTTCGTCGATGGGCAGGTCCTCGGGCAGCTGCTTCAGATGGGGCACGTTGCCCGCCAGCATGAACGACGTAACCATACCACTCGGACCATTCCCTGTAACAAAACATTTTCAAAATTTAACAGTGGTTCTTTCACATAGAAATTTTCTTCGAAGAAGTAGTACTACACTTACAGGCCACCAGATGGTAAGTAGCAACTGTTGCTTATGGTCATCTGTAATCGACCCCAGATAAGATGGGTTCTATCTGGGATCGCTCACAGATGCATTAGGCTCCAGAGGACTAAGTTGAAATACCTCGTATTAGTTTATCTCCATTACCTAAGGTAGTCGGACTAGATACTCCTATTGACATTTAGGTCAAATCAAATCAAATTCGTTTATTAGGTGAAGTTAGTTTTAAAGCTGGTAGAACCCTTTGTGGTTCGACTCCGGCGGCACCACCACCACCCCACCTATTTCTGCATAATAACAGCAGTGTTAAACGCTTTCTACACTCACAGCCCCACACTAGGATTCCCTGTGCCGTGGGTGCCATGGACACACACAGAGACAAATACACAAACACCCAGACCCAGAAACAGAAATCTAAATTCATCATTCAGATATCTGACTGGCCGGGGATCGAACCCGGGGCCCTCTGCGCATAAGACCGGTATGGTGACCGCTCCGCCACGCGGGTCGTCAACGCTAAAGGCTTCTGTGTTCTGGTTTGAAGGGTGTGGTGAGGAAGAAATACTATTCTGAGGCATTCCAGCTTAGTCCTCAGGGCGCGGCGCATCTGTGGCCGACCTTAGGTCGGAATTCTAATTGTATTGCTTGATTACAGATATTCATGCGCGGTAATAGCCACTTATCATCAGGTAGACTAAAGGCTCGTCTGTTACTCCTATATTATAATAAAAAAAGGAATCCCACTTATATAAAAAAACATTTTAGTTTTAACACTATATATAAAAAAACAGTTCCAAGGCCACGATGCAACATAGTACGCATTGTTTCTCCAGACGCGACACGTCCAAAGATCTCTATAAATAGCTGGAAGTTTCCAGATGACTCACTGGCTCATGGCAGTTCATCGTTCATGGCAGTAACAGTTCAACTGGATGCAGGGCTGGCTGTACCCAAAATAGCTCGTTAGTTCTAATTTTCGGGGCTGACATCGTATTTTAAATTTTTCGGATTTTCCGTTTGCTTACTTTCGTTAGTTCTAATTTTTGTTTAATGTTCTAAGTTTAAAAGCGTAAATACTATGCAGATTTTATGGGATAAAAATACTAGTTTTTTTTTATATAAAATACAATTACTCTAAATTAATCTTTAACACGTAATAAATATCAGTTAACTGCCAGTGAAAGTCCCATCAAAATCGGACCAGCTGTTTCGGACATTCCATAGGTGATAATGACGTCAGCCTCCTCAGGTATGTCTGCCTTATAAGTCATATACTCATATTAAACATATTAAAATGAATAAGTGGCAACCCTAACAACGTCGAGTTTGAGTGGCGTGGAGGAGGGATTGCATTTCCAGTAATCTTCCTAATGATACCGTATCATTTATTATTATTTACTTTAATTTATACTTTTATTAATGATTGTAAGATCAACCGTTCTAATTAATTAAATAAACAAAATCAATACATAAATATACGAGGTGAATTTTTAGAATAGGCCTTCAGGGCCAAATCCGAGACTATAACGATTAAAGAAAATGCTACGAGGCCGATTTTGATAAAAACTAAAACTGCATCATTAGTTTTTAAAAATATCTTTTTAAAAACTAATGATGCAGATGATGCAGATCCCTAGCCGGGGATCCAACGAGTACATTTTGAAAAAAAAAAAAAAACATTTTCTATATTATTCCACTATCTGATTGTGTCGCTTATAAGGATCAAATTCTGGGAAATAATGTTATGTGACAAATTAAAGGAAAAGCCTCAATTTTAAGAAAATACATATTTTTTCATATTAATTTGGCAGTTAAATTCCCGCCATTCATTAATTTGAACATAAATAAATAAATAAAATACATAAATATATATTGAGTGGCAACCCTATACACTGTCTGAGTTTGAGTGGCGTGGAGGAGCCAGACACGCCTCGTTCGCGGTTCAACGGAGATCGTATTGCCAGTAATCTTCCTAATGATACTGTATCATTTATTATATTATTGCTCGAATTTATTATTTTATTAGTTTGCATTATTTAACTAACCATTCTATTTTTTTTATTTTTATTATTATATAAGAGTAGCAGACGAGCATGCAGTCCACCTGATGGTAAGTGGCTACTGCCGCCTATGGACATCTGTAATCAACCCCAGATAGGACTAGATATTCCTACCTGAGGTCGGCCACAGATGCGCCGCTACCTCTGAGGACTAAGCTGGAACGCCTCGGAAAAGTCTGTCTCCCTTACCACACCCTTCAAACCGGAACACAGCAGCGCCTAACACTGCTATTATTAGGTAGAAATAGGTGTGGCGGTGGTGCCGCCGGAGTCGAACCACAAAGGGTACCTTTAATTAACTAAATTAAATTAAATAAATATATATTGAGTGGCAACCCTAGGCATGTCTGAGTTTGAATGGCGTGGAGGAGCCAGACACGCCCCTCACGGGTCAATGGGGATCGTATTGCCAGTAATCTTCCTAATGATACCGTATCATTTACCGACTTAAGTATTTCGTTGGAGTTGTAAAATACGTACTTGGTTATATTTTACGTAACTTATATAGTGATAGCCTAGTGGTTAAGAAACTCGGCTTCTCGAACGAAGGGTCCGAGGTTTAAATCCCACCTCTGATTTTTCAAAGTTATGTGCGTATTCAAAATTAATTATTACTTGCTTAAAACGACGAAGGAAAACATCGCGAGGAAACCTGCATACCTGAGAGATTTATATAAAAAAATCTTAAAGGTATGTGAACTCTACCAATACGCACTTGTCGAGCGCGGTAGGCCCGAATCCTCTCTTCTGAGAGGAGACCCGTGCCCAGCAGTGGGACAATAATGGGTTGATGACGAATATAGTATACTAGCTGACCCGGCAAACTTTGTACCGCCTCAAAATTTATTTATCAAATATATTTTATATAAAAATAGCCTATGTTACTCGTGGATAATGTAGCTTTCGAATGGTGAAAGAATTGTTAAAATCGGTCCAGTAGTTTTTGAGCTTCATTACAATCAAACAAACAAACAAAGTTTTCCTCTGTATAATATTAGTATAGACAAATAAGCAGACCAGTAGATGGTAAGTGGCTACTGCCGCCAATGGACATCTGTAATCAACCCCAGATAAGATTAATCTACTGAAGTAGGTACCCTGAGGTAGCTGACTTGAGAGTGGCCACAGATGCGTTGCGACCTTTGAGGACTAAGTTGGATCAGATTCACGCCTCAGATTTTTTTATAATATAGGAGTAGCAGACGAGCATGTAGTCCACCTGATAGTATGTGCCCGCCCATGGATATCTATAAACAACCTCAGATAAGATAAGACTACACTAGGATTCCCTGTGTCGTGGATGCCATGGACACACACAGAGACAAATACACAAACACCCAGACCCAGGAACAGAAATCTAAATTCATCATTTAGATATCTGTCTGGCCGGGGATCGAACCCGGGACCCTTTGCGCGTAGACCGGTATGGTGACCGCTCCGCCACGCGGGATGACTACCGAGGGTACCTTCCTCCTGGACACAAATGTGTTCCGAAAACTGAGGACTAAGTTAAAACGTATGTCTCCCTTACCACACCCTTCAAACCAGAACACAGCAGCGCTTAACACTGCTGTTATTAGGCAGAAATAGGTTACGCAGTCTCCCTAGAAATAGGTCACGCATCTCCCTGGTACCTAGTACCTACATACTACCAGCTTTTAATTCAGAATTGGTCTTTCACACGACACTTTTGAAGGTGGTAGAACCCTTTGTGGTTCGACTCCGGTGGCACCACCGCCACACCTATTTCTACCTAATAACAGCAGTGTTAGGCGCTGCTGTGTTCCGGTTGGTTTGAAGGGTGTGGTAAGGGAGACAGACTTTTCCGAGGCGTTCCAGCTTATTCCTCAGGGGTAGCGGCGCATCTGTGGCCGACCTCAGGTAGGAATATCTAATCCTATCTGGGGTTGATTACAGATGTCCATGGGCGGCAGTAGCCACTTACCATCAGGTGGACTGCATGCTCGTCTGCTACTCTTATATTATAAAAAAAAAAAAAAACTTTTTGTGTAGTACCCTAACGTATATACCTACTACCAATTTAGAATAGGTCTTTTCACACGACACTTTTCTAGGCCGATTACGATTCAGGCCATCAGGCGTGCCGACCTTCGGAGTATTCGCCGTGCGAATAAAACGTGCGGTTTCCATATCAATATGTAATTCGAGCCAGGGTTAATGCCTTTTGATTTATCTAAGCTGGATTATAAGTATAGGCTCAGACAAAAAAAGTAAGACAACAAAATACTTGTACTCAATATAGTGGTAGAGCCCTCAGTGTTTTTTTCTCCCTTTGGGGAACCCTCTGTGTTCTGGTTGGAAGGGTGTGTAAAGGAGACATACTTTTCCGAGACATTTTAGCTTAGTCTTTAGGGGAACAGCGCATCTGTGGTCAACCTCAGCTACAAATCTAATCTTACCTGGGGCTGATTACAGATATCTATGGCGGCAGTAGCCACTTACCATCACATGGACTGCATGCTTTCTGCTACTCCTATATTTAAGAAAAAAAACCTCAACGGTCGGAACACATCTGTGGCTACCCTCAAGTGAGCGTCCTCAAGTGGGTGCCCTTAGTAGATTTATCTTATCTGAGGTTGATTACAGATGCCTTTAGGCGGCAGTAGCCACTCACCATCAGGTAGACTCCATGTTCGTTTACTATATTGAGTACAGAGGTCCATATCATATATACCTTACAGACTAACATACATATTAATATATACTTATAACTAAATCACGTATTTGCGGCGACGTGAGACGCGGGTCTGGTGACTGCCGGATTATATGCCGGACTGGGTGATTATATTTCACGATTATATCCTATTGGATAATATTCCATTTTTCAAAGTTATAAGTGTAATCGTAATTTAAAATTACTTGCTTTAACAGTGAAGAAATTAAGTTAATTAAGTTAAGATAAATACTTCGCAACGATCCGCTACAAATATGTATGATGGTATATATTTTAAACCACGCAGTATGTACCAACCTCTCTCCCTCAAAGGATGCGTGCAGATGCAAAAAAAATAAAAATATACACCACCATACATACCACCACCAACACGTGTTTCGCTCCAAAACGGAGCATCATTAGGGTAAGTTGACTCTACGACGGTTAATCGTTAAGTGAAGAAATACATCGTGAGCAAACCTACATACCCGAATTCTACCAATTTCTATACGTAAATCAAATCGAATATGCTTTATATTTTGTTCGATGCTCAGTCTATTTTTTTGGTCTAGGGGCAACCGTATGTTTATCTATCTAGGTAACATGATCGCGCTTAAAGAAGCTGATTAGGCTGGATCGTGATTGTCATGCGCGTTGTAATCTTAAAGTAATCTAGTCTAGATATTAATCAAATTCGCCACTTATGTCTGTATGTAATTTAAAATAACATAACCGCATTATTTTGGACTGTACCATAGATTAGTAAAGATTACTCGCTCCTAACAAGAAAATGTAACCTTTTGACAATTGTCACTGTCATCTATTGTGTTTGAAAAATATAAAAAAAATGTAGTTTTTAGATCATTTACGAATGAAACAATATGTCTTCGCACTTTTTCTTCGATTTCGTGTCTTAACTGCGCATGTCAGCATTGTTCCGCGTAAATTACACCATGACAGCCATTAAACGGCTTACAGAATTGTCAGCTGTTTAAGTCATTTAATGGCTTACTTCAATTTCAAGGCGGTGAGATATCTATACTTATCTATGGACAGTACTAAAAATACATTTGCAAGAGTTCGGTTGGTCTGAAAATCAAACGTTTCCAAGTTTGATCCCTGATCCAACAGACGTCTTAATATCCAATTAGGATTTCTGGGTCCGTAATGTCCGTATGACCGTAATGACGACGCAAAATAGTTATTTTTATAAGATTGTCTGTTGATTGATTGAATGCTGAGAGGCTACTTGTACCAATCATCAACAACCCATTACTAAACCGCTGCTGGACACGAGTCTGTTCATTAATGAGAAGGATTAGGCCATAATCCACTTCGCTGGCCATGTGCGTATTGTTTTTTTTTTAATATATAATATAGGGGTAGTAGACGAGCATGCAATCCACATGATGGTAAGTGGCTACTGCCGCCCATGGCCGTCTGTAATCAGCCCCAGATAGGATTAGATTCCTACCTGAGGTCGGTCAGATATGAGCAACTTCCTCTAAGGACTGAGCTGGAACGACTCGAAAAAGTATGTCTCCTTTGCCACATCCTGCAAACCAGAACACAGCAGCGCTTAACGCTGCTGTTAAAAGGCAGAAATAGTTGTGGCGGTGGTGCCGCCGGAGTTGAACCACAAAGGGTTCTACCACCTTCAAAACTGCTGTATAGTCACGAATAAGTGTGACGGTGGTGTGTCCGAAGCTAAATTTTTGAGAAGATCCGCGTGGCAGAGCGGTCATCATACCGTTCTGATGCGCAAAGGGTTCCGGGTTCGATCCCCGGCCAGACAGATATCCGAATCATGAATTTAGATATCTATTCTGGATTTGGGCGTTTCATTATTCGTCGTTCGTATGTGTCCAATGTCCAAGGCACCCACGACATAGAATCCTTGTGTGGGGCTGCGAGTGTAGAAAGCGTTTATTCTACCACCTTAACTAATAAATTATACTTTAAAAACTAAAAGCCACGCTAAAATCATATAAGGAAAATCATGAATGCTCACGATCCTGATGAAGAGAACGGGATAAAAATATTAAAATCGTATATTGTCATCGGTTCTTGATAAGTGTTCAAAATTTTAAATTAATCGTACCGTTCAAAGAGAGAGAAAACCGAGTTCAAAAATTCCGTTACATACATACCTACATAAATACATAGATACAACCCAAGCTAATAAAAGCGTGGTAAAAAACAACTTACCAATAACAACAACTTCTTTGTAGACGACGTCATCAGACAGCGTGTGCTGGCAAGTCTTCATCTTCACAGATTAAAAAACCCAACTTAGTTACTATATTATCTGTCGAATGGCTAGCCAATGGCCGCTGAGTATTCGAATTTGGAATTCCGTTTATAAATTAAATATCACAAGCAGTTTAAAGTCTTGCGGACTTGTCTATTATATTATTTTCTCTTTTTCTTCTTAATATTCTTATAGGATTTATGAGTGGACGTCTTCAAATTAATTCGCGCCACTTTTTATTTATTTACTATAATATTATTGCTTTCACTGGGCAGTGGTGATCTGTAACAAGCAATGGTTTAATTAGTTATAAATAAAGAAATATAACAAATACTAGCTGACCCGGCAACCGCTGTTTTGTCATATAAATAAAAAAATGTTAAGGGTGAACAACCCACTTAGGGGTATGAAAAATAGATAGTAGCCGATTCTAGGACCTACTGAATATGCATATAAAATTTGGTGAAAATCAGTAAGGCCGTTTCGGAAGAGTACAGTAACTAACATTGTGACACGAGAATTTTATATATAAGATTACCCTAAGGCATATATTTAAATAAAATATTTTATTATTCTAAAGTAAGAAACGAGACTATTTTTAATATTTCCGTAAAAAGAATTATTATAAGAGTATTTATAAGAATGACATTTAGAAATTCCTACACTTATTTGATAACAGTATATATATATTGCTACATATTGCACCACGATTTTATTTCAACGTATTTGTGCAATAATATCACGTTTATATTTATAAACGGTCAAAATAAAATTTTGAAGGTGGTAGAACCCTTTGTGGTTCGACTCCGGCGGCACCACCGCCACACCTATTTCTACCTAATAACAGCAGTGTTAGGCGCTGCTGTGTTCCGGTTTGAAGGGTGTGGTAAGGGAGACAGACTTTTCCGAGGCGTTCCAGCTAGTCCTCAGGGGTAGCGGCGCATCTGTGGCCAACCTCAGGTAGGAATATCTAATCCTATCTGGGGTTCATTACAGATGTCCATGGGCGGCAGTAGCCACTTACCATTAGGTGGACTGCATGCTCGTCTGATACCCTTATATTATAAAAAAAAAAAAAACATTTTAAGCATAATAAAACCGATGTGGTTCGAAGGCACCATGGTCACACGGTCACACCTTTTACTGCCTAATAACAATACCCTTAGTATGAGTTTTAGAGCCTAGAGCCTCTTATCTTAGTCCAGTTCATTACCGAAGTCCATGGGAGGCACAAATAATATATTTTTACTCAGAAAACTTAATTATTTTTGTGGTAAACCTGACTTATACTACCTACCGTGTTAAAAAATCGACATAACTTTGGGTATTGTGAAAATAAGCACGTGCGCATATAACCACAAAATAATTGGTTTTTATTTTGTGATAAAACTAAAACTCTTTGACTAAAAAGTCCAGCTTGTAACTAAAGAACTTTTGAAAATTACGTTTAGCCATTTTACGTTCCAGTAAATAGCAAATTACGATTCGAAATAAATAAATAAATAGAATAGAACATTTTGTATACTCCATGAACTTAGCTACACAATGAACAGAGCTCGATAAAGCATGAATGTCCCATTTTGTACCTCACGAGGGGTCTCCATAATTCATTCAATCGATAGTCTATTTAAGGTTCTTGTCTCACTACAATACAAGATATAGCGTGTTATTTTACACATTCTACAGTGCAATGCTGTATTTAATGTTTTATATTTTATTTTTAACGAGCTTCTGCCCGCGGCCTCGCTCGCGTTACGAAGTAATATTATTAGCTAAGAAGATTTATACAAACTTTCATCCCCTATTTTATCCCCTTGGGGGTAGAATTGATCAAAATCCTTTTTTAGCGGATGCCTACGTCATAACATCTACCTGCATTCCAAATTTCGCCCCGATCCGTCCAGTGGGTTGGGCTGTGCGTTGATAGATCACTATATAAGTCAGTCACCTTTGAGTTATATGTATATATATATTTAGATTAAGTTGTGCTGGATGCATTCAAATACGCGACATTTAACCGTTTTTTAACAATTCGCCAAATTACAAATGTTTATAGTTTGGCAAAGGGACCTCCCACAGAACTGGGTGATCATGCCCGGGGAGCAGCCGTGCTCCAACAGGCTTAGTTCAAAGCTTATACTCGTATATATGCAAAACGTTGAGAAAACTTCGAAAGCGTGATTCAGAATACGCGTAGCGTGTATACTATATCTTGCCGAGTAGCGGGATAATATTTTTCTGCCAATAGTATAATATTTTCCTGCGACGGATTCTAAATGTACACAACTGTATTTAATCATCATCAACCCATTACTGTCCCACTGCTGGGCACGGGTCTCCTCTCATAATGAGAAGGATTAGGCCATAGTCCATCGCGCTGGCCAAGTGCGCATTGGTAGACTTCACATACATTTGAGATTTTTTTATAAATCTCTTATGTATACAGGTTTCCTCACGATGTTTCCTTCACCGTTTAGCAAGTGACAATTAATTTCTAATACACACATAACTTTGGAAAATCAGAGGTGCGTGCCTAGAATTTGAACCACGGAACCCTTGATCAAGAGGCCGAGTTTATTAACCACTAGGCTATTACTGCAAGTTACTCACTGCTAGTATTTAAAAAGATCAAATCAATTTTTTTTTTATTCAAAATAGGTTCTTTACAGAGCACTTTGTGAATGTAATACAACTACCACCACTTCACAATGTGTTTCGTTATGGAGAAGAAAGTAAATTACCTGAAACAAAATCAAAATTGACCAAAAATCTTACATTCGCATAGCTTACTATACGACAGGTCCTCACACATCAGTGGACTACAATGATAGTAATTCATACGAGCAGCAATAACTCACGAATGATAAATTTATCGAGGCTCTACATATCTTGCCTCTACATGTTGAAACTTTGTAACGAATATTCGTAATATACGGATACGATTGCGTGTCTGTAGTGTGCACTCAAAGTAAGTGGCTATTACTACTCGAAATAAGTCGCTGTTACTGTTTAAATAAGTCCGCGTTACTACTTAAAATATAAGTCGTCGTCATTACGTCGCTAAATATAAGTCGGTGAAGTGTTGTGATCTTTACCCTTACCAGGAGTTTTTACGTTTCGACAAATATGACTGTTTTGGTATTTGTTTGTTTATTTAAACCATTTACGAGACCTCTGTCAATGTCTAATAATGATAACAATTAAGACATGTAACATGATTCCTTAACGTATTCTCTGAAAGACTGAAGCGCATATATTCACCTACTATCGGTCTTAGTACTTAGGAGTGGTTGGACCCTGGTCTCAACAACTGGCGGCCACCCGACATTACTTAACTTGTAGATCAATTAGGATCACCACAATCAGCAGGTGTTCTTCCATTAAATAGAAAATAGGTACCGATAAATGAATGAGTATGTAAGTAGATAACCAAAAGCCTGTAGATAAGTTAAGTCACTGATAAAATACGACTGGGAAAATAGAGAACATGACGAAATTGATAAGGGTGATAACGATAAGATTAGAAGTAAGGGGCACTTATGAGGAACTTGGGAAGTGTTTGTTTGTTCGTATCCGGTGTTCTAGGAACTTCCATAGGAGCAGATAGGACGAAGTCTTATAATACCAGCGTAACGTTGCTGTTTCTGGTTAGAAGGATATGGTAAATTAGATTATATAATATAGGTTTAGCAGACGAGCAAGCAGTCCACCTGATGGTAAGTAGCTACTACGGCCATGAACATCTGTAATCAACCCCAGGTATAATTTAATTCCTAACTTAGGTCAGCGAAAGATACGTCGCTACCCCTGAGGATTTGTCCCGTATGTCTAACCTACCACACCTATCAATCCAGAACACAGCAGCGGTTAAAACTGCTGCGGCAGTGGTGCCGTCGGAGCCGAACCACAAAAAGTTCTACCACCTTCAATTTAAGTATGTACTAATAAAATTTACAGTCGGAGTTTGCACGAACCTGACCAATAACATAACATAACCTGACACATTAATTATACCGTCCCCATAAATATTTTAAAAGACAAAACAAGCCGAATAAGCAATGTTTACTTACAAAGATTACGTAAATTCTGTAAGTCATGTTTAATAATAAGCTTGATAAATCGATTAGATATAGTGACGCTATCAACCTGAAAGTAAATTGTAGTGACGTCACCGTATTTAATGGTTAACAATGACTCGTAACATTATGTTTAACGTAATGATTAAATGACATTATCTTAAAACTCTGACGTGAATGTCTTTCTCATGTGACTTTCAAAGTCAGTCAGTTCAAGCAGTCAAAGTCAGTTCTGTTGACGATACCATATTAAGAATTATAATTATACAGTAATTATCTTAAAGCATATTATATTATATAATCTTATTTAACTATATATCAGAATAAATGTCATATTTATCCTGTCTGTGCGTGGTAAGTCAATAGAAGAAAATAAGTTATGTAACTAATATCAGATTGGTTAAATCATTGTCAATGAACATCCTAGCTGAAGTATCTTCTTATAAGCTTTCTGCTTCCATTGGATTAAGCTACACGTCAAGCAAATCCGCCTTACCTAGCTTTGAAACTACAATCAGATATCTATGGACTTTGGTAATATCTTCCTTTGCCAAGGTTCTCCACGAAAAATAAAAGGTAACTTTAGTAAGGCCGCCGATAAAATTTGGAAGGTTCTCGAGCCACATATTGAAATAAATATACCGAATCATGCTGATTGCGTTAATTAGCAAGCAGAATTTTGGATAAGTTAACTTGTGGTACAAATTACGATAAATGCAAACATTATATTGAAGGCTAATGCGTGCACATGATTTTATGCAAATATAATTCGGCAAACCATAAAATGGTCACATTCGCAATTCATGAATTTACCACGGCATTTAACCCACACAATCGCAACATTATATGCACGAAGCTTTTTTTGGGAGAGTAAGACTGACTTATATATAAGTCAGCATTATCAAACCTTTCAAGCTCGATGCGGTAACGCTGACTTACTTATCGAAGTTATGAATACAGAAATAGTTGTGGCTACACAATCCAATTACAAAGTTCTGCAATATCAATTGAACTTTGAAAGGTCAGACTATATTCAAAACAAGGCAAATGCCACACAAAATCTACTCATAATTGCGAAACCTTTGACCCTTTAACTTAAATTGAACATTGTTTCGCCAGTAACAAAGTAACAGTAAAATGTTTACTTTTCAAAGGGCTATTTGTAGGGCTTACCACTTGACAACGGTGAAGGAAAACATCGTGAGGAAACCTGCATACATGAGTGATTTACACAAAAAAAAAATCTCAAATGTATGTGAAGTCTACCAATACGCACTTGGCCAGCGCGGTGGACTATGGCCTAATCCTTCTCATTCTGAGAGGAGACCCGTGCCCAGCAGTGGGACAGTAATGGGTTGATGATGATGGGCGTCACTTACCATCAGGTGGACTGCATGTTCGTTTACTTAATATATATGTATTAATAAAAAAACATCGTGTATATAAGGTTTTTAGGTATTTCCATGTTTCCAAGTATTACAAGCAAACAAATTACATGTTTTAATTAGATGCGACCGATATGACCTTATCTTCATGCAATTAATAATTGTAGCTGATATTGCTTTATTACAATTGCCCTGTTATCACCTTATATGTTGTATTATAAAGTAATGCGATATGTAATCATCGACCTGTTAGCCCACGGCTGGGCATGAGTCTCAAATGCATTTTAGGGTTCCGTACCCAAAGGATAGACGGAAAGATGACTGCCTGGAGAAGATCATGGTTGTTGGGAAAGTGGAAGGTAAAAGACCTCGAGGAAGATCGCCAACAAGATGATCTGACCAGTTCAAGGACTTAACTAAGATGTCTGTCACAGAATGCTTAAGACAAGCAGAAGACCGAGCACTTTGGCGAAATTTTTACATTTGGCTGCACAGTAGACCACCAGCACGCACCAGCAGGCACGATATTCAGCAATGAAGAAGCGACTCAGAAGAAGATCCAAAGGGTAAAAACAGTACCCTATTATTAAGGCTCCGCTGTCTGTCCGTGTGTCAGAGCTCTATCTCCTAAACCGCAATTGATAGACACTTGAAATTTACAGATTACTAGCTGACTCGACAAACGTTGTGTTGCCATATAAATAAAAAAAATGTTAAGGGTGAACAACCTATAATAACAAATACTAAAATTACAAAATAAATATGAATGAAGAAATGAATGAAATTCAAATCGTAGTCAAATTAATTTCGTTATGTACTAAACAAGAATCGGCCGCAGAGCGACGCTCTTTAAGTATGTCAGACTAAAATAGTCTAACACTATCTGACAGATATTTGATAAAAAAATATATTAAAAAAGAACAGTTTTAAAACTAACAGTTTTTTAAACTAAAAATAGTTTTTTTTGTAAACTCTTTAATTTTTTTTCATCTCAAAAAGTTTAAGTCATTTGATACCTATATAAAAGGGGTTCATAAAAGAAATATAAGGGTGTCCGCCATATTGGATGAAAAATGACGTCACTAGGGCATTTTATTATGTAACGGGTACTCACGATATGCTGTTTTTTTAACCGATTAAAAAGGAGGTGGTTATCAATTCGGCCGGCATCTTTTTTTTTTTATGTATGTACACGAATTACTCCGCCGTTAGTGGACCGATTCTAATAATTCTTTTTTTATTGTGTAGGGACGAGCAGGAAATTGGTCCCATTTAAATATGGTTAGAATCCATTGATGGGTTCTGGAGAAAATGAGGGGAACTTCTCAACCGATGGGTATAATTGAGTTTTGTTTGACGATATTTGGTGTAGGTTCTAATGAAATTGCAAAGCCAGTTCATCATTGACTATTTAAGGGTCTGATAATGTGGCTCGGAGTCAAAATATGTAACTCCTCAACCGATGGGAATAATTGAGTTGTGTTTAAAGATATTCGGTGTAGGTTCTAATGAAATTGCAAAGCCAGTTCATCATTGACTATTTAAGGGTCTGATAATGTGGCTCGGAGACAAAATATGTAACTCCTCAACCGATGGGAATAATTGAGTTGTGTTTGAAGATATTTGGTGTAGGTTCGAATGGAATTGCAAAGTCAGTTCATCATTGACTATTTAAGGGTCTAATAATGTGGCTCGGAGTCAAAATATGTAACTCCTCAACCGATGGGAATAATTGAGTTGTGTTTGAAGATATTTAGTGTAGGTTCGAATGGAATTGCAAAGTCAGTTCATCATTGACTATTTAGTTGAGCAGGGCGCGGGAGCGCCCTGCGAGCGGGCGATTCCAATCAATGTAAATTCAGACCTTACCTTCATTCATGATCACGTTTTTGCAATTTTATATTGTATTAATATAAATGTTAGTATGTCATCACTAAAAAGGGTGAAAGAAAATTTTTAACAAAAAATACAACCAACTTCTATGTCACTACAAAGTAAAAAATAATTGAAATAAATGCTGGTTTAGTACATATTTCTGAAGTCGGCGCTAATCTCTGAAATGGCTGAACCGATTTGGACGGGACTTTTATTGGCAGGTAGCTGATGTAATAAGGAGTAACTAAGGCTACCTATATTTTAGAACTAGCTGTGCCGCGCGGTTTCACCCGCGTTATTTCTTTTTAACGCGGGTAAAACCGCTGGGCACAGCTAGTATAGATTATAAACAGGAAAAGTAAATTATAATACGGTCTACCTTAAAACTTTATTATTCAAATTCGGGCTTCTACGAAATGTTTACAAATATAAAACATTTTCCTCGATTCGAAACACATGTGCGATCCAAATTTTGACAGCGGGAAAAACCATTTCCTTGTTATGACAGATTAGTTAAATACTAGTTTTTGCCCGCGGCTTCGCCCGCGTTTAAAAGAAAATAATATAACATACTAACATACATAAAACTGAAAATTCATACCTTAACTTTGCTAAAGATCATCACTGGGTCAAATGCATAGTTGACGATTCAATCCCTACTAATATCGATTATAATAATCGATGTTTTGGGTCCAAAAGATCGATTCTCCGATTAATCGATCTTAGATCGCCATCCCTAGTTCCCGTGAGATTTCCGGGATAAAAACTATCCTATGTTCTTTCTCGGGTCTCAGAATATCTTTGTACAAAATTTCATTAAAATCGGTTCAGTGGTTTCGGCGTAAAGAAGAGACAACCAGACAGACAGAAAGACAGACAGACAGAGTTACTTTCGGATTTATAATATTAGTAAGGAGTAAGGATTAAGCGTGTGTGTATGTTACGTTAGAACTTATTAAACTTATTAAAGTTACTATAGTCTGATTCATAATTAGGTGTCCAAAATGTAAACAACGGTGTTGACCTATCAAGAAAATACGTTTCAAATGGTAGTTTTTTATTTTTGACGATATTAAAGAAATAAAATAATAATCTAAATAAATTAAGAGCAATTCACTGTTTCCAATATTTGTATTACCTCAATTTCGTTCCATACAGTAATAATAATAAAAACAAGGTTTATGGTAGAAAATTAAAATGTGATAATGGTAACACAATCGGGATCCAAAACATTTTTTGTACCGCTATTTTTAAGTTTCGTTTAAGTTTTTTGTTGAGTTTGTTAAAGTTTTTGTTATTTTGTTAGGGTCTGCAACACCTATAATCGTATTTTGACAATGAAATTTCTTTGTTTACATTTTGGACACCTAATTATGAATCAGACTATAGCTGTTCCGGCAAACTTTGTACCACCTCAGCATCTATTTATGAAATATATTTCATATTTACTCACTTTTTAAACCTTCCCTGGACTTCCACAAATTGTTCTAAGCTAAAATTAGCCAAATCGGTCCAGCCGTTCTCGAGTTTAGCGAGACTAACGAACAGCAATTGATTTTTATTTATAAAGAAGAAGAATATTCGTTTATCAGAAGTTATAAAGTAGTAAAGTCATGTTTGCGTGAATAAGTTCATATTTTCGATTTAGCTTATTCATGCCAAACTTAATAAACTAACAGATGCGCCGCTACCCCTGAAGACTAAGTGAGGTTGAGGAAGGTCTTGGTAAAGTATGTCACCCTTATAACACCCTTCAAACCAGGAGCAAACACAGGAACTCTCAACACTGCTGTTATTAGGCAAAAATAGGTGTGGCGTCGGAGTCGAACCACAGAGGGTTCTACCACCTTCATCGCATAAGCTAAGTAAATACAAGCTTTCTTTTCGTAATCAATTGTCCCACTTCTGAACACTCTTTTATCCCCGAAAATAGTGGAACTAATAAATTATTATTTTATCGCCACCTCAAATTTAAAATCATCATCAACCCATTACTGTCCCACTGCTGGGCACGGGTCTCCTCTCAGAATGAGAAGGATTAGGCCATAGTCCACCGCGCTGGCCAAGTGCGTACTGGTAGACTTCACATACCTTTAAGATTTTTTTTTTTTATAAATCTCAGGTATGCAGGTTTCCTCACGATGTTTTCCTTCACCGTTTAAGCAAGTGATAATTAATTTTTAATACGCACATAAATTTGAAAATCAGAGGTGCGTGCCTGGGATTTGAACCTCGGACCCCTCGATCGAGACTCCGCGTTTCTTAACCACTAGGCTATCACTGCTTTTTTTAAAGCAGTGATAGCAAATTTAAAATAATTAATGTAATTGTACTGACGTTTTTGTAAAAAATAAGAATTATTATCTATCGTCCTTGTAACGAGTTGTTCAGAGCAATCGAATGGAACGGGTGACAAATGTTTCCTTATTAAAGAGCTCGACATCGGAAATAAAATACAATAAAACTCTTTCATTGACAATAACATCCTTATAAAAAGAATTCCTAGTTAATAAAATAATTATAGTTTAATAACTAAAAACCGCACTAAAATCGTTATTCCTGAAGATCCCGATGACGAGAATTGGACAAAATTATTCAGTGTGCGAAATATTAAATTAATCGAACTGTTCGATTGCAAAGCGTTGTGAAAATCAAAAAAAGATTTGCACAAATTGATCGATAATTTTTGAGAGCCGTCCCGGGGTTGTGCTTAAGGAAGGTAAGGTGCGTTTATATCAGACACGACCGATGTCAAACAAAATCTTATTCCCCGTACGATAGATACAAATATTTTTTGATGTGAAACATCTATAGCCGCACGTAAAACCGATTTCTGGCGTGGCGACGCATGCCGTGACGATGGTATATATATACAGTCTATATGCAGTAGTGTGTACGGTGTGGCGACGCGTCGCCATGCGCAATCGAATTCAATAAATAGTCATCGTTATCTGGAAAAACATCGTAATATTTTATTTTATCATTATTGTCATAATTATATTTTTTATTTAGTTCCTATCACAATATGTTCTTTTCTGCATATTACTTTTACAAAATAATGTCGATGTTTCACATCTGCCAGGCGTCCCGTGACGGCTCACATTTTTTTAAATAGATATGTAAAAAATGCTGCCAAGACACGCACCTTACAAGCTCTGTATATCTTTCACGAATGTAAATAAACCCTAATCCTTATAAACGTCACACAGGTAATCTAGACGCACGGCGAGTGCGTAACAAATTCGAGTTGGAAACTTTACAGATTGCATATACTATATTGTCTAAAATATAAAATAATGCGTAAAATACTATTTCGCCACGACACGTGTCTGACACACTATGTATGTAAATCAACCCTTATCCTTGCCTATGTCACATTAATTAGGTAATTCAAACTAGTATGGAGTTTCTTTCTGATAAATAATTAATTAATATACATATTGACTTTAAATGAGTGAGTCCGTTAATGTTTAATTAATATTTACTATTTTTTTTTTCTATTATAATATTAATAGTATGCTCATGAGGCCGGAATATGGCGGATAATTACCCAATGTACCTTTTTTTATACGATATAGGAGTAGCAGACGAGCATGCAGTCCACCTGATGGTAAGTGGCTACTGCCGCCCATGGACATCTGTAATCAACCCCAGATAGGATTAGATATTCCTACTTGAGGTCGGCCACAGATGCGCCGCTACCCCTGCGGACTAAGCTGAGACGCCTCTGAAAAGTATGTCTCCCTTACCACACCCTTCAAAACGGAACACAGCGGCGCTTAACACTGCTATTATTAGGTAGAAATAGGTGTGGCGGTAGTGCCGCCGGAGTCGAACCACAAAGGGTTCTACCACCTTGATACCTACCTACACCTATGTTTTTAAACCTATGTTCCACTATAAAGTTATTTGATTTGATTCTTTCGCCTTTCATCTCCAGAGCGAAACACCTTCCGAAGCAATGGTAGTTTGTAGACTTCCAAAAAAGTGTTCTAATCAATTTTGAATAAATGAGAATTGAATTTCAGAATCTCCATACCACGGATCATAATTTAGCCAATGGAGTAAAAACTACTGTTTTTTCTCCTTTACAATACCACTTGACACTACGAGTATTAGGGAAATACGTAGACTTGCGCCCTACAAATAAGCAGACACTTAAAAAATCCCTATAAAGCATGACACAAAGTTGTTAGGTAAAGCAATCAATCGGTATCAATTTTTTCCATACCATTATGTGAAAATTTTTCGCAGTCCTCAACTTTCCGATTTAACTAACAAATATTTTATTATCTTACAAATATAAAATACTTACAATATTACTTATTATCATAATTATGTATGAGTTATTATATTCAAATGGGTACAAATGTCCATTAATTAAGATTTTCTTAGTTAATATCTTTTAAAACTTTATATTGTAAGTTATCAATGGTAAGCGTAAGACATACACTTTCTATAAAAGTCAAGTGGATAGAAAGAACATATCGGTACCTTAATTGACAAATCAGCCAACTCCACTGTTTGATAAAATGTTTTCTATTATTTATTTTGATAGTAAATGGCGTTGAACGAAATAGAAATAATAAAAAAAAAAAAAAAATTGTAAAATATCATGTTCTGGACTGATTTTTTTTTAGACAATCCACTTGCAATATAATTATCGACATATTTAATTCGACTTATTATCGTACTTCTTTTTGTAAAAACTTTGCGACCCTATAAAGAGGATTCAAGACTCTGCAGGGAGTCGCAACCCACACTTTGAGAAACACTTCATTAAAAAATACCGAAACCACAGACAGACATTCAATAAAAACATAGTACAGATTACAAACAGGAATAAATGCATATACAAACATAATTTATATTTATTATGCGTTGATAAAATCGTTTAAGCATATCAGTTTTTTGGCACTTTCTAGAATCTAGATTACCGCAAGTCCTAGTTTTTACACTTAATGGCGTTAGATATAGATTACATGACTAATAAGTCTGGGGTGACTAAACTACACAAATTTATTTTTCAAAAAACATTTACCGGAAAAGTAACTGACTATTTTAGACAGTAGAAATGACTAAACAAAACACCTATAATAATATTACTCATTTGTAAAAATGATTCATTTTTTAAACTGCCACAAATAAAAATAAATCAAGCCAATGTGAGTAATAAAATATTATAATTAAATGATATATGACCGGCATTTTAAATAAAAATAATGTAAATATATGCAATGCATTTCAAAGTCACACATTTGAATAATTCAATGTAATGGGTAATTTTCCTCTGTTAGATAACATTGTAATTAACTGTATATTAAAGTTATACTTATAAATAATTAAATTAAACATAAACTTATTTATTTCAAGTCACATGTTGCAACAATTTTCATATGAATTTCAGGAAAAAGTAACAAAAAAAAAATGAAAAATAAAATACGTACTTGGTTTAAAAAAATAGCACAATTATAACACACCACTATCTTCAAAGAACTATCAGTTAGTAAAATAACCGAAAAAACTTGTAAAACACTCTTAGCAGCCGTACAGACGTGCGCTCGTCGCGGCGACCACGCGTGAACTGACTGACATCGACTTCCGAATTTAAAATTATAATTGTCAGACCGCAGACGGACTTGTACACATTATGCGATTTGTAAACACATATTGTGCCACAGTATAAAATATCAGTATCCTTTATATCTGGTGAAGATGTACCCCCTGTGGTTCGACTCCGGCGGTACGACCACCACACCTATTTCTGCCTAATAACAGCAGTGTTAAGCGCTGCTGTGTTCTACTCGTAATTTGAAGGAAGACATGCTTATGCGAGGTATTTCAGCTCCGTCCTCAGGAGTCACGGCGCATTTATGGGCGTCCTTAGGTAGGAATCTAATCTTATCTGTGGTTATCAACCATATGATGACCATATGATGACCATATAGATGTTCATGGACAGTAGCCACTTACAATCAGGCGGACTGCATACTCGTCTACTACTCTTACATTATAAAAAAAATAAGAAATCAGTATGCTAACGTGTTGCATACTAAAAGTTTTAATCTGTGGCATTTCTCGCCTCGTATCCTACGACTATGTAGACACACGACTCGTTTATTTTAATCTCTCGTTGAGATAAGCTTACTTTTTTCTTTAGAGATAAAAAAGTTGAACTTAATATAATTACTGGAGTGTAAAATTTATCGTCGTCTACTTGGCAAAGGTCTATCATAGTGAAAGGGGCTGAGGCCATAGTCCACCGCGGCCAGGTGTAAAATTTTTGTCTATACTAATATTATAAAGAGGAAAACTTTGTTTGTTTGGTTGTAATGAATAGGCTCAAAAACTACTGGACCGATTTTAAAAATTCTTTCACCATTCGAAAGCTACATTATCCACGAGTAACAGGCTATTTTATATGAAATATATTTGAAAAATAGATTTTGAGGCGTACAAAGTTTGCCGGGTCAGCTAGTATTTAATATAGAAGTAATAGAGCAGGACGCAGTCCATCTGATGGTAAGTGAAACTGCCGTCGATGGACATCCGTAATCAACTTCAGATATGATTAGATTCTTACCTGGGGTCGGCTACCTCTAGGGCTAAACTGGAACGCCTCGGAAAAGTATGTCTCCCGTACCACACGTTACAGAACACTGAAGAGCTTAACACTCAGGATTTTAAGAGCTTCATCATTTCTTCGCCGTTTAAGCAAGTGATAATTAACTTCTAATCCGCACATATTTTTGAAAATCCCAAAAGCGCGTCTCCGATTCTAACCTCAGAACCGCCCATTACGACCAAGTTCTACCCACTAGTCTCATCATCATCGTCATCAACCTATTACTGTTCCACTGCTGGGCACGGGTCTCCTCTCATAATGAGAAGGATTAGGCCATAGTCCACCGCGCTGGCCAAGTGCGTATTGGTAGACTTCACATAGCTATGAGTTTTTTTTTATAAATATCTCAGGTATGCAGGTTCCCTCACGATGTTTTCCTTCACCATTTTAGCAAGTGATAATTAATTTCTAATACGCACATAATTTCGAAAAATTTGAACCTCGGACCCCTCGATCGAGACCGTGTTTCTTAACCACTAGGCTATCACTATTTTAATACTTATTACTAATAAAATATATTTTTAACTTTAGTTATAACCGCATAGTTAAATCAACAGGTGGACTGCTCAAGAATGCAGTGCGTTACTAAAATAGATGCAGTTATCGCACGGTAAGAATGATTAACTGTGAGATTGTACTGCGAATATTCTGGAACGGAAAATCTAGATAAAAATAAGCAAAGACAAAAAAGAAGGTGGTAGAACATTTGTGGTTCGACTCCGGCGGCACCACCGTCACACCTATTTCTACCTAATAACAGCAGTGTTAGGCGCTGCTGTGTTCCGGTTTGAAGGGTGTGGTAAGGGAGACAGACTTTTCCGAGGCATTCCAGCGTAGTCCTCAGGGGTAGCGGCGCATCTGTGGCCGACCTCAGGTAGGAATATCTAATCCTATCTGGGGTTGATTACAGATGTCCATGGGCGGCAGTAGCCACTTACCATCAGATGGACTGCATGCTCGTCTGCTACTCTTATATTATAAAAAAAAAAGACAAAATCTATATATAAACAGGCGAAGACAGAGGGGACACTGTATCTTTCTCTGTCTTTTATGAAATTTTCTTTTTAGGGTTCCGTACCCAAAGGGTTAATACGAATGAAACTCTCTGAATGAGAACGCCATAGCCCACATCGTTGGCCAAGTGCGTATTGGTAAACTTCACATAACTTTAAAATCCTTTTTTTACATTTCTCAGGTATGCAGGTTTCCTCACGATGTGTTGCTTCATCGTTTAATCAAGTGATAATTAGTTTCTAATACACAAATAACTGAAAAATCAGAGCTGCGTGCCTGAGATTTCAACCTCGGACGAGGGGTCCCAGGTTCACATTAAGAGACTGAGTTTCTTAACTACTAGACTATTCAATGCTTCTTCTTTTTTCATTTACTAGTATGTCTGCCATAATAACAAATAAGTACTTAAAATAAAAAGATGATGGGCAACATGCTCGTCATTCTTCTAATTTACAAAAGCGATAGGTTATCAACATTTTTTTTTAATATATATTTGAGCCTAACGATAAAACAGACGTGCTACCTGATGGAAAGTAGTCAACGTCGCCTATGAACATTTGCAACACCAGGGGAGTCGCCAATGCATCGCCGGCTTTGAAGGAGAGCTCTTTTTGCACCTTTTTTGAAGAGCCCCATGTCATAGCGCTCTGGGAATACCTCAGGAGGAAGTTCATTCCACATCTTGCACGTTCGTGGCAAGAATGTCCGTGCAAACCGAACTGTGGAGGACCGCCACGGGTCCAGTTGGTGTGGATGGAACTTTATCCTTCGGCGAGTGGTGAACATTCCGATCATTCTTTAAAAAATCACTATATATCAAATATTTCGAATTGATAAACAGTACACATTACTTATAATAAGCAGTGATAGCCTAGTGGTTAAGAAACGCGGCCTCTCGATCGAGGGGTCCGAGGTTCAAATCCCAGGCACACACCTCTGATTTTCAAATTTATGTGCGTATTAGAAATTAATTATCACTTGCTTAAACGGTGAAGGAAAACATCGTGAGGAAACCTGCGTACCTGAGAGATTTATAAAAAATATATATATCTCAAAGGTATGTGAAGTCCACCAATACGCACTTGGCCAGCGCGGTGGACTATGGCCTAATCCTTCTCATTCTGAGAGGAGACCCGTGCCCAGCAGTGGGACAGTAATGGGTTGATGATGATGATGACACATTACTTGCCCCAAGTCGTCACACATCTAATAGCTATATAAACAGCGTGACGCCCGTCTGTTAGTTTGTAATTCAATGATCCGATCGGATTACCATGCGGTTGGCCGGGTCATGTAACGGTCACATTTCGTTATTGAGTCTAACTAGACTGGCCTATGTCTAAATAGCTGTTGCTAAGGATTTTGATCTTTTTTAGGGTTCCGTACCTCATAGGAAAATCCGGCACCCTTATAGAATCACTTTATTGTGCAAAAGATACAGCCGTTTATGCCGCAAATATTCGAAACTCTCAAGGGAATCAAAACCTACAGAGTATTTCCTGTGAACTCAAAATCTTATATCATTGATAGAGGAAAAATTGAGAAAACCGTAAAATTTTAGTTACTTTACTTATATACCTACAGATTTGTACGGAGCCGTCAGTGCGGTTGTCCGACTCGCATTTGGCCGGTTTTTTAATAAAGAGAAGTACTGGGCAAGTGCGAGTCGAACTCGAGGACGCGGGGTTCCGTACGACCATGAAATGTATGTGTAAATCTAAATATATATAACTCAAAGGTGACTGACTGACATAGTGATCTATCAACGCACAGCCCAAACCACTGGACGGATCGGGCTAAAATGGCATGCAGGTAGATGTTATGACGTAGGCATCCGCTAATAAAGGACTTTGATCAATTCTATCCCCAAGGGGATAAAATAGGGGATGAAAATATTACATCGTAACGCGAGCGAAGCCGCGGGCAAAAGCTCGTATTTTATAAAATTAAAATATTTTATTTGGTAACACAGCAGCTATTGAGATATATGCAGTGCAAAGTCTAAAAATTAATAGTTGGCCCTAAAATTATTTCCCTAATTTATTTATTTCTCGCGGACGAAAGAAAACTTTATTTGGAAACGCATAACACATTAATAATAAATATAAAGTGTGGTAGAGAAAACAATTTATTCCACTACAACAAACAAAACATCCAACTAGATTCTCTATGGCTCTATTCAATTGCGAGTCTAAAGATTAATATGAATACCAATAAACCAACGACAGATTATTAATACGTAGAACCATAGATAAAAGGGAACTTACATTTTCGTTCTTAGTTATCTGGAGCAATGATTGCCCGTTAGTAATAACCAATCTCGATCCATTTTTCTCATACTTTCGATATTTGACAACGTGCCTAGATAACTTAACAAAATTCCAACTTTAAGACATACAAATTGATTAAAATTAATAACAAATAACGTACGTAAACATCTCTACAGTGCTTAACGATTCCATCACACGTAATTATCCAATACAATTAAACCTATCAAGAGCAGACGGTTTAATTAAGCCGTAGACATAATATCGCAAAGATCTTAATAAAGACAGACAGCATACGCGACCTCGCCATGTAGGCATATCCGTTTTTGCTCCAATAATTATATACTAGTTGTACCAGCGACTTCATACCTAGATTTATAGATCGTGAAAATAATAATTTGTCCGAATTATTATTACCCGACTTAAAATGAACTCTTTTGAAGGTGGTAGAACCCTTTGTGGTTCGACTCCGGCGGCACCACCGCCACACCTATTTCTACCTAATAACAGCAGTGTTAGGCGCTGCTGTGTTCCGGTTTGAAGGGTGTGGTAAGGGAGACAGACTTTTCCGAGGCGTTCCAGCTTAGTCCTCAGGGGTAGCGGCGCATCTGTGGCCAATCTCAGGTAGGAATATCTAATCCTATCTGGGGTTGATTACAGATGTCCATGAGCGGCAGTAGCCACTTACCATCAGGTGGACTGCATGCTCGTCTGCTACTCTTATATTATAAAAACAAAATTATAAAATTATAAAATGATTAACTGATTGGGCAAATAAAGAAGCCTATGTTACTCCTATAACTATTTAGACGAATCCAACGACTCCTCATAGGTTTAAAAGTCTTAAAACCGAGCCCCTTCATAGAATGAGACATACATACATATGCTTCAAAAACTTTACCCTCCACATTCGGATAAAAATGAGATTGTGTCTACAAAATTACATCTATGATTAATTTTGTCAAAATCGGTTTCGCTGTTAAAATATTATTATATACCTTTTCTTTCTTTCCTTCCTTTGTGCCTTCTATATTTGATTTATAGTAAAGTAAGTTTATAATTTCAAAAAACAGGTTTTTTTTATAATATAAGAGTAGCAGACGAGCATGCAGTCCACCTGATGGTAAGTGGCTACTGCCGCCCATGGGCATCTGTAATCAACCCCAGATAGGGTTAGATATTCCTACCTGAGGTCGGCCACAGATGCGCCGCTACCCCTGAGGACTAAGCTGGAACGCCTCGCAAAAGTCTGTCTCCCTTACCACACCCTTCAAACCGGAACACAGCAGTGCCTAACACTGCTGTTATTAGGTAGAAATAGGTGTGGCGGTGGTGCCGCCGGAGTCGAACCACAAAGGGTTCTAAATAAAAATTAGTTATTTTACTCTTTTCAACTATTGAATTATTTACCCGCTAAGTTTTTATTACAATATAATTTCGACCTAAGATTACGTTCTAAACTATTGTCAATTCCAATATTCGCACATAACCCGTAAGTGCCTCATTGAATATCTTTTTTTATCAGATACAATTAGCGGAATCACTTAGACACGTTATATTGTTAAATATAAGTTTGTCCTTTAGTTACGCCCATAAATATTGTCAAATTCAAATATTCGCACATAACCCTTAATTGCCTCATTGAATATCTTTTTTATCAGATACAATTAGCGAAATTACTTAGACAAGCTATTAAAATGAACATAATATAAGTTTGTCCTTTAGTTACGCCGTTAAATATTGGCAAATTCCAATATTCGCACATAACCCGTAAGTGCCTCATTGAATATCTTTTTATCAGATACAATTAGCGGAATCACTTAGACACGTTATGTTGTTAAATATAAGTTTGTCCTTTAGTTACGCCGTTAAATATTGGCAAATTCCAAAATTCGCACATAACCCGTAAGTGCCTCATTGAATATCTTTTTTATCAGATACAATTAGCGGAATCACTTAGACACGTTATGTTGTTAAATATAAGTTTGTCCTTTAGTTACGCCGTTAAATATTGGCAAATTCCAAAATTCGCACATAACCCGTAAGTGCCTCGTCGAATATCTTGCATATCAGATAATATGATTACTAAAATCACTGAGACACGCTATATTTTGAAACATAATAAACGTTTCTTATTTACTTAACCCCTAAATATTGGCAAATTCCAATATTCGCACATAACCCGTAAGTGCCTCGTCGACTATCTTTTTATCAGATATGAATATTGGAATCACTTCCTAGTTTTAAACAGGTTGTACTTAATTTAATTTTATCTTATCATTATATCAAATTATCACTTAGTTTGTCCGTCTGTTTGTCATTTATATACGTTACTACACATTTAACCATAACTACGGGGTGTAATATTTTCTTTAGTTTCTTACCGGATCTTACCGGATCTCAGTTGAGATCGCGTTCCGATCCGGTAGTAGCAAAGAAAAAATATTGTAACTGACAATTTGTAAGTGCCTCCGCAGGCCTATACAAAATAAATATATAATATTTCATTTAGTTGAAAAATTTCTAAAAGTAAAGTAAAAAATGCCAAAGAAAGAAAGAAAAAAGAAATTGGCCGTAGATAGAGAGAAAAATAAAATTTAAGTTATAAGAAGTAAAACTTAAGCTACATTTATTTCACAATAACAATTGAAATCCATGTGAATTCTCTAGTATTTTTTTAAATAGCGAGTAAAACCGCGGGGCACAGCTCGTTTAGAAAAAAATGTGGAAAGAAACTAGTCTAATTTTAAATTTAAATACATGTAGCGGAGATTTTTGCATAAGAACTTGGCCCTTATTTTACATAACTGTTTTTCATTGAATACGTATTACTTAATTAAGTTTCTATATATAAATAAAACTACCTATTGAAGTTTAAAGACCCCATTTATCATGTAATAATAACGTGTGAATTATATTTAGCAATGTTTTTAGGGTTCCGTACCCAAAGGGTAAAAACGGAACACTATTACTAAGCCTCTGCTGTCTGTCCGTCTGTCAAGTACTCTATCTCTAAAACCGAAAAAAAGACGCTTAAAATTTTCACAGAATATGTTTAATGGTGGCCGCTATAACAACAAATACTAAAAATAAACCAAAATACATGGGAGTCCAAGAAACCGTTCTTTTTCAACGTTTTTCTTATCTATTGAACTGTAATAGGTACACCACAGACTTGTATTTGTTTTGTACCCAATAGGTCTGTGTGGTAGACTCTTCATTTTATTTACAGATTATGTATAACGGTGGCCGCTCCAAAAACAAAAAGTAAAAATAAATTAAAACTTGATGGTACGGAATCCTGTGTGCGAGTTCGACTCGCACTTGGCCAATTATTTGGTAGTCCGTGGCCTTCGATAACACGTCAAAGGGCCTGTTCGATTATATTTATAATGTGATTTGCGCACTTAAGATTGCGAACTGCGTAGTTCATTAGTTACTTACGCATCGATCTGAGATCGATCGACAAACTCTTCGTGTTTCACACCAATAAGTTGTGTTACCTCTCTTGAGGACTAAGATCTATCTTAGTACCTCAAGATGGTACTTTTTGATTTTTTTTTCTTAACGAGGGGGAAATTCAAAAGGTACCCAGTGTTGACGGAGCGACACGGGGCAATGTGGGAATTTTACCACACTAAAACCTCCTCGGTGGCCGTCCTTAGCGCTGCTCGAGAGGAGGAAGAGGACTCCGGGATCTCCAATGGAATGCAACAGTGGTAGGCCCAGCGCTAGGCACGCCATTTGTTGTTTACGACGGTATGCGACCACACATACCGTCGTCCTTCCCGGGGTCGCTTGCTGGACAGTTCGAGCTCCCACTCTTGCCGCTCGCAACCCCGGAATCCCTCTTACTACTATTCTGGTCCCGGTACTACAGAGACAAACCTCGTATGTACTCAAGTCAGATGATGACGAATTATTTTTAAGGGACACGTGTATATGTAATGTTACAGAGGTTACAACGTAACCCACATCGATAACCTTCAGGAGATATTCCATCGACATACATTTTCTTATCGGACATACCAAAAGTTAAATGGACATCTTTCCGATAGTGTAGTATCCGATGGAATGGTTAATCCGATAAAACTGATAAAACGAAACTATGAAATGACGTAATTTAAAATAAAAATTCATAGCTAAAATATACCTACACTAGTGGTGCCCGCGGCTTAGCCCGCATTCTAAAGAAATAATATGACATACATAAAACACAAAATTTGTACCTTCATTGGAATGACAGTGACGCCATCTGTCGAAAATTAGTCTTTCCAACTCCCAAACCTTCGTGGGCTCTTAGACAACAACTTTGCTAAAGATCATCACTTGAACAAATGCACTATATGTTTACGATTCAATCCTTACTAATATCGATTAAAATAATTGACTTTTTGGTCCAAAAGATCGTTTCTCCGATTAATCGATCTTAGATCGCCATCCCTAGTTCTCGTGGGATTTCCGGGATAAAAACTATCCTATGTCCTTTCTCGCGTTTTGGACTATCTTTGTACAAAATTTCAATCAAATCGGTTCAGTTGTTTAGGCGTGAAGAAGAGACAACCAGACCGACAGACAGTTATCTTCGGATTTATAATATTAGTTAGGATTAAATAGTCGGGCAGGCCAAATTATATGAACTGACACATGTATACGGACATACCATGTACAACATACTACAAGAAACTTAAGACAAATACGTTTATGTTTATTTTTGCTGTATAATGACGTCATCATCATCATCATGAACCGATTATTGTCCCACTGCTGGGCACGGGACTCCTCTCAGAATGAAAAGGTTTAGGCCATAGTCCATCGCGCTGGTCTAGTGCGAATTGGTAGACTTCACATATGCTATATAATAAAAAAGGCACATACACATTGTAACTTACATATATTTTTTTAAACTACTACCGGATCTGAACATGACCTCAATTGAGAAGATCCGGTAAGAAACTCAGCGGGTTTGTCTTTTTTTCCCATAATCATTAATACTTTTTTAAGCCATAATTTTGTAATGTAATATAATGTAATTTTGTAATACAAATCTTTGTAACGTAGCAACAACATTAACAGATACTAGATACGGTTTAGGGGTTATTGTATCGAGACCCTTATCAGCGCCGTTATCAATTTCGGACAATTAGTCATAATTGTGAAACTTACTTACAATGCGGGAGGTGACTTTTGGGGTCACATAACTCAAAATAAAATGCTATTTTTAATATGATGCTGATGAAAATAGCAAACGAACATTAGTAAAAATCAAAAATCTAAATATATATAACTCAAAGGTGACTGACTGACATAGTGATCTATCAACGCATAGCCCAAACCACGGGACGGATCGGGCTGAAATTTGGCATGCAGGTAGATGTTATGACGTAGGCATCCGCTAAGAAAGGATTTTGATCAATTCTACCCCCAAGGGGATAAAATAGGGGATGAAAATATTACTTCGTAACGCGAGCGAAGCCGCGGGCAAAAGCTCGTATATAAGACTGGATAAGAGATACTAACGCCATACTTATTTTAGAGTGATGCAGTTCTTTCATTTCAGTGGAAGAGTGGAGATGGCCAACGACTTATATATGAGAGGTAACCTCAAATACATTTGTCGATTACAATTGTCTATGAGCGGCAGTGGCCACTTACCATCAGGTGGAATGCATATTCATTTGCCATTTCTAAATTGTAAAAATAAATCCAAAATACCAAATTCTTCAAACTTGGGCTAAAACTACATATTACATTGCGCATATAATATTGCTTTTATAAGTCTTGCTAATATTATAACTATATTTTTTTATTAAGAATGTGTGTTTGTTACTTATTCCCGCGAAAACTACCGCTCAGATTTGGATGAAATTTCGCAAACAGATAGATTATGACTTGGAGCCCAGTATAAATATCTATAGATCCTTATACTGTGCTTGGAGTAACACATAGGATACTGTTTACCTCGGTAAAATATGTCCATGCAGGAGGAGTCGCGGGCAAAAGCTAGTTACAAAATGTGTGGTGGTGGCGCAAGCGAACCATGAAGATTTAACTAAACAAATTACTTTAATTTTCAAGTTATTATAAATAATTGCTATGGTAGATAAATACCTAATTAACTACTTTGTTTTTTGTCACAGCTCAGAAACTATTATAGTTTTATATAATATTCTTTGAGTGGTTCTCATAATATCTTATTTATTCCCATCATAATAATTAAGTGACGAAACACACAGCGGTCCAAGGCCATAAACCGTTAACGTCCAAACTTAAGCAACGTCTGGCGCTCAGTTGGATGGGTGACTAGTGTTTTGAAGGACAAGTGAAGCCGTCGTCTCGATTGTTCTCATTGGACAGTAGTCGTAATTCGTTTAACATTTCAGATGATTAAATCTCTGAGGCCTTGTGGGACGATAGAAAACATCTTGGGAGCTGCGTGGTAGCGTCTTCAGCGTGTTATATCCTGGGTTATACGCCCCCTGGTAAGATAACAATTTAGCGGCCCACAACTTTTTCTAGAAAAATAATTATCCTAATGTATCAAGTTTGAAAAAAATTCGCCGACATTTTTCCAATAGACCAGGATCGATAATTTTTGAAACCAAAAAAAAATTACAATAGAATGAAACCCATTGGAAAAGGAGGGGAATATGATCAAAATGAAAGGAAAAATAAATTACGGTCGATCCGAGTTCGGGAAGTGGGAGGGGGTGAGCTTTTAAGGGTAAAAAATGGTTTATCTTGATTTCCGGCTAATCTACACGTCCTATGCGAAAAAGTTAAATGGCAAAGTTGTAGGTAATAAAAAGATCTACAACTTTTGTATTTGCAATTTTTTCACATAACCTCAAAATTTGGGTGAAAAATTCAAAAAACCAAGTATTTGGTTTTTTATTTATATCTTTTTCAAAAAAATTTTTTTTTATACGAAATTTGGTGAAAACTTACCTTATTATGTCCCAAATACACTGTAATTTATTTGATTAAAAATATTTATTTTTTCGCCTTATTTTCACTTAATATCAAAAAAGCACCCTAATTTTCAATCGAAAATTCTGACGTCAAAATATCAGCTTTTTTCAAAAAGTTTGAGGGCTTTTTGTTCGTTGAAATATCTACTTTCGGATGGTGTAAAAAAAATATACATAACTATAGGAAATGTTCTCAGAAAATGCAAAAAGTTGAAAAAAACCCAATTGTATTTATTGTCGATTCTCTTCTTGCTAGACTCCACTATAACGATTCAAAGCTGATTTTTTTATTTCATACACTTGCTTGTCATCTGACTTATTGCAGATTATACAAACAGATCCATCCATACTGATAATCTGAAAAGACAAAATTAAATTAATAATGCCTTCAAAGTTTTATCATGAGTATAACTAAATTTGTTTGTATAAAATAAACGAAATTACTATTTTTTATTCTTGTACTAAAATATCATTCAATTTTAATTTTTTAGGTTATGTTATGTTAAACATACTATTTATGAAAGAAAATATTACTATTTTTATTTTAAAGTTGATTAATATAGATTAAAATACAGATTGTATTTACCTTGCTATGTAGATTCCAAACGATTTTTTGAATAAAGTAAATTTCTCACAATTCACTTAGAGTAACTGAGCCTGCACGTGTATTTTTAAAAACGATGTTGTACACTGCTCTGTATCTCGAATACTGGCTAACGGTTTTTACAGCTGCTACGAAATAGCAGGTATGTAGTAAGGCCCAGACCCTCCTAGGTCCGTCCCCACTTCTCTATGAAATAACTTACAATGGGCTAAAATTTACCGAAGGTCACTCAGGTATAAAAATTATCTTAAAACAGCAGTAAATAGACATCTACAAATATTATTTAAATAAGATTCTACAACTTTTTCAAAATATTGTAGATGTCTTATTAAATATTAACTTTATTAACTTATTTGTTTGTTAATTATTGAAGTATATTTTAATTTGCAACTTTTTCATTTATCAATAAAACATGAAATCTTACGTTTTTTGAGTAATTAAAGTGTAAATTTTAATAAATACCTCAAAATTGTACATAATGATATAATTTTTTTTTTCGAATTTGGGTTTTTTTCAATTTTTTGCATTTTCTGAGAACATTTCCTATAGTTATGTATATTTTTTTTACACCATCAGAAAGTAGATATTTCAACGAACAAAAAGCCCCCAAACTTTTTGAAAAAAGCTGATATTTTGACGTCAGAATTTTCGATTGAAAATTAGGATGCTTTTTTGATATTAAGTGAAAATAAGGCGAAATAATAAATATTTTTAATCAAATAAATTACAGTGTATTTGGGACATAATAAGGTAAGTTTTCACCAAATTTCGTATAAAAAAAAATTTTTTTGAAAAAGATATAAATAAAAAACCAAATACTTGGTTTTTTGAATTTTTCACCCAAATTTTGAGGTTATGTGAAAAAATTGCAAATACAAAAGTTGTAGATCTTTTTATTACCTACAACTTTGCCTTTAACTTTTTCGCATAGAACGTGTAGATTAGCCGGAAATCAAGATAAACCATTTTTTACCCTTAAAAGCTCACCCCCTCCCACTTCCCGAACTCGGATCGACCGTAATTTATTTTTCCTTTCATTTTGATCATATTCCCCTCCTTTTCCAATGGGTTTCATTCTATTGTAATTTTTTTTCATTTTTTACCATTTTTAAAGGCTTCGGCACTGGTCTACAAGGCAATGGTGTATTTTCGTTCTTCATATATGCAACGACGGTTTTTTTCGCGGACTCATCCTCTCCCCCTCTTCCTTCCCCTTCTCATCCTTCCCAACCCCTGTCGTGGAAGCGCGCGTCATATAGAAGGATATATATATATATGTTTTTTCAACAAGACAACCATTTCATCGAAATCACAATGTATAGTCCGCGTAAAACTTCTAGTCCGCTCTGAATATAGAAATGACAGGCGTTGCCATAGTAGATTGTATGCTCCTGCTCGCAACAACTTCAGAGCGGACTAGAAGTTCGGCGCGGACTATACGTAGTGCCGCGTTTACATGCTACACTTGCGGCTAACTTCAAAATGCTAGTGCGAGTCAGACTCGCATACTGAGTGTTCGGTACCACCAACTTTATTTTTTTTTTCGATTTTTAGTATTTATTATCATAGCAGTCGTGGAAGTGTATACATTGTGTAAATTGTATCTATTACGGTTCAATAGATGAAGCAAAAAATGCCGAAAAGAGGTTTCTTTTACTTGTATTATCCCCATTTATTCTGGATTATTTTATTTTTAGTATTTGTTATAGCGGCCATCTTTATATACTGTGAAAATTTCAAGTGTATATCAGTTACAGTTCCAGAGATAGAACACTGTTACAGACAGACAAACAGACGGACATACAAAGGAGGCTTAGTAATAGGGTTCCGTTTTTACCCTTTACGGAACCCTAAAAATCAAGCAATGCTATTGTTGTATTTGACACATCCATTCCATAGCTTAGCTACCTAGTCTATATTCTAGTCTAGTATTATAGGCGTGTCTGTTTGCATGGCCCACTAATGATGATTGCTTCTAACATGTAATGATGATAAAATGCACTGTATGTATGTCCGTTACCATGGTTATCAGTGGCTAGACAATACGAAGGACGTTTAACTATTTATTGAATCGATGCATGTCTTAGGTATGAATCAAATCAATTTTTTTTTTTTTATTCAAAATAGGTTCTTTACAGAACACTTTTTGAATGTCAATACAACTACCACCACTTCACATGGTGTTTCGTTATGGAGAAGAAGCGGCGAAAGAAACTCCATAACACACATCTTTTAAAAAAAAGAAAATGTTTTTGACAATGTCAACTTAACGTAATGGTACATGTGGAGCTGGAGCTAATTCAGACCAAACCGTTTTGTCAGTCAAATAATCACTTACTTTATAGTACGCTTTTTTACATAGCGTTAGTTTAACGACATGATTGAACTTTTTTTCTGTGAGATTAAAAATGTGGTCGGGTATTTTATTGTAGTAGCGAATACAGTTGCCCATGAAAGATCTAGCCACCTTACATAATCTATATTTAGGAATTGCTAATTTATTATAGTTTGATAGTATCTTATCGGACTAAACATAGAAGGTGGTAGAACCCTTTGTGGTTCGACTCCGGCGGCACCACCGCCACACCTATTTCTACCTAATACCTAACAGTTAGGCGCGCTGGGTTATTTACCATATACTCCGTAACGTAAGGTTTCTATTTTTTTTTTTTTTTCTATTTGTGTAGTTACTGTTTGGTCCTAGCGACCTGTACAGCTTCACCGGGTTTTGGAGGCGAGCTTAAAGCTCAGCCGGGACAAGAAAGTCTTCTTGTCCCGGCTGAGCTCTTCTCTGAGTGATTGAGTCTCCCTTCCAGCCCATGACTATGGCTTTGGTCGCCGTTGCCGGTTCCCTCGACCGTCCCCCTTCGCTAGAGGGAGAGAAGGTTGCGGACCCAGCTACTGCCGGAGTCCTGACCATCCACCTCTTGTCATATGGGGATTGCGGCTGACCCAAGGGCACCTCCTGTGAGGTAAGTCGTAACGTAAGGGCACACTAACTGCGCTGTGTACCCGTGGGCGAGAGCGGGCAGCGGAGGGTGCCAGGGGACCCGCGCTGTCTTCGTCACCTTAATATCTACAATTTGCTGTTGCGACGCGACTCGTATCTATATTCAGAGCGGGCTAGATGTTTGACGCGGACTATACCAATTTAACAAACGTTTGTAAATACAAATAAAACCAATTCATTTGTTAATAGATGTGTAAATAATCAACATAATGTATCTATTGTAACACATGAATCACATATGAACCGCATCGCGCCATCACATCGATAATTACCGTCCTTCATACCGCAAACACTGCGCCATGGCAACGGAAACACACACATTGCTTTTAAAAATACATTTATTTATTTATTTATTCACAACTTACATCTAACATTACAGGAAAAAAAATCCAAATGCGTTAGTGTAGCTTAAAAATAACAATAATTAACGTCCAAATTACATAAAATACATTAAATATTAAATAAAAGAAAATTTCATTAAGTAAATATTTTAAATGTCAAAAATAGCATTAAAATCGATAATAAAATCCAAATAAGAAATACAATAACAATGAAATTAAATGTCAAATAAAAACAAATAGGCAACAAATTAAACAGATTAAAATCAAATGACCATTACAATAGAGAATTAAAAATCAAATATCCAATAAATATATCTTAATTAAAATGAATTAATGATATGTCACAAATATATAATAAATTTATACAAGTAAAATAATTAATAATACATATATGAATGTTTCAATACTGCTAGATATTATTAAATTTCGAACTTTAAAATAAAAAAAAATAGATAGATTGTTTATTAAGAACGGGCCTCACCAATTTTTTTTCCTACATTGGTTGCTTTTGGAATAAATCGAAAATTAACGCAGAGATAAAAAAATATAATAAGCTCTGCAATATACAACACATGCAATCATCGATCACTAACCATGCAACCGAACGCAACATGTCCTCTTTTTCGAAGTCGTTTAAAGCTGTTTTTAAATTATATACCTCATTAAAAATAAAACATATTCATAATTCTTAATTCTAATATGTATAATTATCATAGATTGGTAAAGATTACTCACTCCTAACAAGAAAATGTACCCAGTTTTGAGAATTGAAATAGTTGCGTAAAAACGTTTTGCCACGTCTCCGTGCTAAAATGTCCCTAAAATATTTGAAATAATTATTTATTTATTACGTAAATTACGCAGTATTAGTTATTTATTCGTAAAATTTATCTAAAAATGTTTTTATTTGTCAAGAATTCAAAAAAAGAACTTACTAATAAGCCGTTTGTGGCTTCATTCAATTTCAAGGTGGCGAAGTATCTTTACTAATCTATGATAATTATATTAATTATATCATACTCGTATGTTATGATTGAAATAACAATAGGTCTTCCGTGAATCCCAAGTTCGGTTTTTTGCGCTTAAAAGTCCAATTTCGAGCATTGAGTCGGACAACAACATAAATCACGTAATAAATCATTACATTTCAATACGATTCCAGTAATGTACCACCTATGACGTCATACTTCGTGGAACCCGCTCAATTTGTAAAGCCATCATTTGTACGCCGTCATACAGCCAATGAGGTTTTAATGGTACAACCATAGATTAGTAAAGATTACTCACTCCTAACAAGAAAATGTACCCAGTTTTGAGAATTGAAGTAGTTGCGTAAAAAAGTTTTGTCACATCTCCGTGCTAAAATGTCCCTAAAATATTTGAAATTATTATTATAAATTATTTATTTATTATGTAAATTACGCAGTATTAATTATTTATTCGTAAATTTTCTCTAAAAATGTTTTTATTTGTCAAAAATTCAAAAAAAGAACTTACTATAATAAGCCGTTTGTGGCTTCATTCAATTTCAAGGCGGCGAAGTATCTTTACTAATCTATGGGTACAACCTAATGAGATTTCCACATAGCAAACCTATTCGTCATCGTCATTACCCTGTTTGTGTTATGCTTATGGTTTTAGGGTTCCGGAACCAAATGGTAAAAACGGGACGCTATTACTAAGGCTGTTTGTCCACTGCACAATCACCGATTCGATACCGAGAACGAGATTATTTTGGAGCTGATTATAATATGTCGTGACGGCGGTAGTATCTCCACCGCGACCGATACCGGCGGTTTATTTTGTTCGATCGATATCGGCGTGTGACGACAGTGTATGGATAACTTCCAATGTGTTTTATATTCTCGGTGCCGATCTACCGATCACGCCGATCTACTAGAAATATCGTCGGCCGGGATGACGGTGCTCGGGTGACGGGCGTGCGGTGGACAAGCTGCTATAATAAATGTATGAACGCTACTTCGGCGCCATTAATATTATCGGTATCGGCTCGGTATCGGTGGTCGGTGGACAAACAGCGTTAGTCTCCACTGTCTGACCGTCTGTCACAAGGCTCTATCTCTTGAATGGTAATAGACATAAACTTTTCTACAGTTACTATGACTATAATATAGTAAATAAAAGTTAAAAAGAAAATAGTTTTCAGTATGGGGATACTGAAAACTGACCTCAGATCAGGTCCAATAATAACAGCAGTTAGCAATTTTGCGTTTCAGAGGAAACTGTGGATGCTGGTAACCATCTTACGCCCGTTATAAATAATCAATCTATCCAATATCTATAAGCAGTGATAGCCTTTTTTGTCTTTTCGAGGGGGAAACCTTCAAAAGGTACCCGGTGCCGTGGGAGCGACAAGGTTATGTGGGATTCTTACCGCACTAAAGCCCCCCAGTAGCCGTCCTCGGCGCTGCGTAGAGGACTCCGGGATCTCTAAAGGAACGCAACCGGAGTTCTCATATTAAGCGCCTTATTGGTTGTATAAAAAAAAACTTTTCTAAGGTATGTAAAGTGTACCAATACGCACTTGGCCAGCGCGGTGGACTATGGCTTAATATTTCTCAATCAGAGAGGAGACCCGTGCCCAGCAATGGGACAGTAATGGGTTGATGAAGATGATACTGATGATTGGTTGACAAGCATTACCACTGAAACACAAAACTGTTTCACGCGACAAATAGGTGTGGCGGTGGTACTTCCCCATTTGAACATTTCAGTGCTTGACACTGCTTTTGTTAAGCAGAAATATGTATGAAGGCGTTGCCTCCGGACAAAAAAAGAAAAGGCGGCCGAGTTAGGCCTCATGGAAACGCATCTATCTACATCATTGAAGGTGGTAGAACCATTTGTGGTTCGACTCCGGCGGCACCACCGCCACACCTATTTCTACCTAATAACAGCAGTGTTAAGCGCTGCTGTGTTCCGGTTTGAAGGGTGTGGTAATGGAGACAGACTTTTTCGAGTCGTTTCAGCTTAGTCCTCAGGGGTAGTGGCGCATCTGTGGCCGACCTCAGCTAGGAATATCTTATGCTATCTGGGGTTGATTACAGATGTCCATGGGCGGCAGTAGCCATTTACCATCAGGTGGACTGCATGCTCGTCTGCTGCTCCTATATTATAAAAATAAATACATATACATGGGCAGCAATGTCCAGATTTTAATTAAAGTGTCAATTAATATTACAGATTCAACTTTAAGATAACACAGCAGGTGCCAGTAATTGCGTTAACCTTTTAGCGGAACACCACTCGTGCCAAATGTTGATGAACTTTGTCAAAAGGAATTTAACTTTTAGCAAATAAATAATATTTAGTTTAACCTTTTTTTATGCGACCACACATACCGCCGTTCTTCCCGGGGTCGCTTCCTGGACGGTTCGAGCTCCCACTCTTGCCGCCCGTAACCCCGGACGCCCCCGTTTAGTCGCCTCTTACGAAAGGCAGGGGATACCGTAACCCTATTCTGGTTCCGGAACTACAGGGACAGTTTAATTGAACCTAAGCTTAAGTTTGTATTAAACTGGAAATTGAAAAAAATGATTGCTATTTTTAGACGTTTTTTGCTTTATCTATTGAATTGTAATTTAATAACAAATACTAAAGATAAACAATAAATGAAAATTTGGTGGTACGGAACCCTCCACGTGCGAGTGCGATTCGCACTTGGACAATTATTTCTAAAAATGCACTTTCAATACAAAAGCGCACTTCTCACGAATAAATTTTAACCCGATGAATTTCCTAAAAGTTTTGGAAGGTGAAAAGGTCAGGGTTACTTAAATAAAAAAATAATTGGTTTCGCCGCCCGTCATATTGGATTTACCATGACGTCTCTAGCTTAGTGACGTCATACACCATCGCATTAACTGCTTATTCGTCTCTCACATAAAAACTAAAGTAGTAAATAACGACATTGTCTCAGACAGAGCTAATATCGTAAAATCCTAGTTTACTGAGAGCAGAGCCGTGTAATCGGCAGCTGGCAAGTCGCCAGAGGACTGATTCCACTAAATTTACCCTGTGTAGGACTTTTCGAACACGCAACCCGACATCAGTCCCCTGTTTTATGTAAAAGAAGCAATTATCACCACACTACATTTACATAGCTGTACATATGTATATAAGCAATGCCAAAAATAAATGAAATAAGTATATCTTGCATAGATACAATGTTTTTTCATCCCACAACCGAATCGGAACATGACCTCAATTGAGAAGTATTAGTTCATATAAACACCGTCAATGAACTTTGTTTTTTTTTCAACATTGAAGCAGGAAACCAGCATGCAGTCTGTATTAATACCAAATAAGATTCTTACCTCTTCTTCTTAGATCTTCGAACTGCAGTGATAGCCTAATGGTTAAGAAACTGAGCATTCCGGGAAACGAGGGTTCCGAGGTTCAAATCCCAGGCACGTACCTCAGATTTTTCAAACTTATGTGCGTATTAGAAACTAATTATAACTTGCTTAAAACGGTGAAGGAAAACACCGTGAGGCAACCTGCATACCTGAGAGAATTATATATAAAAAAATCTCAAAGGTATGTGAAGTCTACCAATCCGCACTTGACCAGCGTGGAGGACTATGGCCTAATCCTTCTCATTCTGAGAGGAGACCCGGCAGTGGAACAGTAATGGGTTGATGACGAATATTCTTACCCGAGGTTGCCCATGCATGAGTCACTACTCCTGAAGACTAAGCAAACACGTCAGGTCAGCATGTCTTCCTCACACCCTTCAAACCAAAATACATCAACGCTTAGCACTACGGGCTGCTTATCCGAGGGTTTCCAACTCAGTCCTCAGGTGCAGCACCGCATTTTAGCCTCCGCTATTAAGGTCCCTTTTCAGGGGTTGATGTAAGATATCTATAGGCAGCAGGAGCTACTTACCATGAAGTAGATAGCCAAGCTCGGTACTGTGGAAACAAAAATGATTTGACTACAAGGATAGCCACCACCGCCATCATGCCGTCGTGTGTAACCGCCCTGACATATTCAGTCTCAGGATGTTTTGTTTAAAGTGCCAATATGTTATGTCTAGTGCTTTAATCCGTTACTAAACCCAAACACACAATCATTGCTAAAGGCTTTCAAAATAAACTAGAGAATTATTAAAACAATACTCTAAGTGTTTAAACATTATAGTCTATGACATTCTTACAATTTAGATGAATCCAACGACATCTCATATGTTAAACAAGCTATACGTGAAAGAGATAGCGCCACGAGTAATCTGAATCACGTTATCGAAGTTTTCTAACCATCTTGTACATATACAACCTCCGAACTGAACTGTTGGAGCACGGCCGCTCTCCGGGCATGATCACCCAGCCCGGCAGGCGACCTCTTTTTGCCAAAGGCTGCAGAACGCGCCAAAGATACATACGAAAAACATTACCCTCGTCTATCAGATAATAAAAAAAATACTAATTAAAAATTAAATGTCCGTGTCGACACGAGAAATTAACTAAAACATCATGTGTGTTAGTAGAACTGATCCCGTTACATAACCGATGTAACAGTTGTAAATATTACGAGTTACTTCAAGGATCTTCCTCACACGCGGTCACCGCCTGTACTTCCCCGCTCTCCACAGTTCTCCGTGTTTCCACTACACGTTTTGTGCACACACACATAAACATGCATGCACGCAAGCACGCACACAAATACACAAAAATACTTCGAACTACGCTTAAAGCCGTGTGCAGTAATTTATAATATTTTATTTCTATTTAATTATTTTCTTAAATAAGTACTTATTCCATAAAACATGATGCATGATACATTCGAAATTATTCTCTATTTATATATACAATCATTGAACGTGTCATGTCAGACAAAACCACATTTTCTTATATTTAGACAGGTAGGGCCTCTGTTTATAGGAAGATATTTAATGTGACAGATTAAATGTTGATATATAAGCAGCTTTGCTACGACAAAATTTTATACATACTACTACGAAACATTTTTATATGTAATTTATACTATGTAGTAGCAAAGCGTACATACCCACATGAAGTTTAATCCCACCTGGAGCAGCCACTTACCATCAAGTTCGCATCTTGCACCATGCAATCCCATGCACGTTTGCTAATTCTATGAAGAAAAAAATGCCGTGACGTGTTGACAGTGGAGACCCGTCAACGAATGCCTATTTTTCCCGTATTCACGAGACTGTTGCCAGCCCTTCGCTTCCTGGTAACACGATACGAGTGAGATGTGCGAAAATATTGGCCGATGTTGCCAAAAACTAAATACGTTATCTTGAATATACTTAACATTTTTGTTAAAGTATATGGGTAAAAGAATATTATCTGTGGAACATTTCCAAATAATTTGAGGGCGGTAGAACCTTGTGTTTTTACTCCAGAGGCGCCACCACTCCGCCTATTAGTAAAGTGTGTTAAAGGAGACAAAAAAACAAAAAAAAAACGACTACTTAAATATAACCTATGACACTATCAACGAAAAGGAATCTAACGACCCAGCATATTGAGATGTATAAGTACACATAAATGCATACACTCGAAATACATTACCCTCCGCACTGGTGTAAAAGGTGGCAAACCTGGCTATGTTGGACATTGGTAGTACCATGGTAGAACCACGAAAGTTTCAACCTTCAAACCCTAAGGCCGAATTCAAACTAGCCTTTATTTTAACGAGGGGGAAACCTTCAAAAGGTACCCGGTGCCGTGGGAGCGACACAGGGTTATGTGGGATTTTTACCGCACTAAAACCCCCCCGGCGGCCGTCCTCGGCGCTGCGTAGAGGACTCCGGGATCTCCAACGAAACGCAACCGGAGTCCACTTGGCGCGTTTCGCCGTCGGGCTCCGCCCAGGTGAGCTTGAAACTCACCACACCATCTGGTGTTTACGACGGTATGCGACCACACATACCGCCATCCATCCCGGGGTTGCTGGCCGGGCGGTTCGAGCTCCAACTCTTACCGTCCGCAACCCTGGAAGCCCCTTCTTAGTCGCCTCTTACGACAGGCAGGGGATACCGTAGCCCTATTCTGGTCCCGGAACTACAGGGACAAAATTCAAACTAGCCTATCACTATTTCAATGTCATAAAAACTAAAAACACGTAAACATGTTTTTCTAACGGAATAATACGATTAGATTTATTCTAATCTCTCCCATCGATTACTTCTAATCCCCTTTTAGCATAAATTCGCGAAAATAAGGTTACTTTAATATTTGTAATGTTTATCTGTAAATGGATGATTAGATAGAATTCGCTTAACTATTACTCAGCCCTCGTAATAAAGAACGCAGTAATTTTGGCGCAATTCAGATTTTTTGCAGAAATGGCTACTGAAGATTATGAGATGAAGAAAAGAAATGTTTTTAGTTGCAGGCCGGTCAAATCGTCACGAAAAATACAGTATTTGCACTAGATTAAACAGTAATCCTTAATTTGAACGTTTTTTTTTCTGAGAACGATCATTTTAGTGTCTATAGTAGTAGTGCTATATACCTATACATAGTTTTTATACATATAATATGTACATTAGTATTAAATACTTTACGCATTTTCTAAATTTATTTAGAAGATCGTAACCGTTAAACTTCTATAAAACAGGATTGTTAAGCGCTGCTATGTTCTAGTTTGAAGAGTTGTAAGGGAGATAGTAATCTAAGGCGTTCCAACATAGCCTTCTAGAGTAGCAATGCGTTTATGGTCGACGTCGAGTAGACCTCTACTCTTATTTGCGGATGATAGTCAGACGCTTATCATCAAATTTTGAAAGTAGTAGAACCCTTTGTGATTCGACTCCGGCGGCACCACCGCCACACCTGTTTCTACCTAATAACAGCAGTGTTACACGCTGCTGTGTTCCGGTTTGAAGGGTGTGGTAAAGCAGACAGACTTTTCCGAGACCTTCCAGCTTAGTCCTCAGGAGTAGCGGCGCATCTGTGGCCGACCTCAGATAGGAATATCTAATCCTATCTGGAGTTGATTATAGATGTCTATGGGCGGCAGTAGCCACTTACCATCAGATGGACTAAATGCTCTGCTACTCCTATATTATAAATTCCAACTTAGCCTCCTAGAGTAGCAATCTATTTATGGTCGACGGCGACTCTTATCTGGGTCAGTCAGCGGGACGTCATACCCTCCGGGTCTCTCATATGCTAAGGCAATGTTAACATAAGGCCGGTGGGCATGGAATTTCGGGTCTCGAGGATTCCCACCTTTGCCCGGGCAGATTCTCAGGTGGTAAATACCCCCCGGATTCTTGATATTTATTCATAATAATATAGTGTTATTTAAAACATAATAAAATAATGAACAAATATTAAAAATATCTATCATCCCCCTGTTAAGGGGGTGATACTTATCTGGGGTGGATTACTGATCTTTATAGGCGGCAGTAGCATTACCATCAGGTGGAGTACATACTTGTTACTTCTATACATAGATTAGTAAAGATTACTCACTCCTAACAAGAAAATGTACCCAGTTTTGAGAATTGAAATAGTTGCGTAAAAAAGTTTTGCCACGTCTCCATGCTAAAATGTCCCTAAAATATTTGAAATTATTATTATAAATTATTTAATTATCATGTAAATTACGCAGTATTAGTTATTTATTCGTAAATTTTCTCTAAAAATGGTTTTATTTGTCAAGAATTCAAAAAAAGAACTTACTATAATAAGCCATTTGCGGCTTCATTCAATTTCAAGGCGGCGAAGTATCTTTACTAATCTATGCTTCTATATTATAAAAACTAAAAAGCCACGCAATAACATATAATTAACCTACCGTTTTATGCATTTGGCTTGCTTTCAGGTAATTTATTTCTATTTTACTACAAAGTATTACATTTAGTTACTGCCAAGTAAATAAATAATGGTTTCAACACGTCTATTTTATATTATATGATAAATTACTACGCAGTTTACTATCGTCGCATACTGTTTAACTATAGTCATTAGTCATTTTATGGAAATACGTATGCAGACGAGGTCGTGGTCTAAATCTAGTCATTACTTTCCCACCGCTGGGCTCGGGTCTCCTCTCATAATGAGAAGGATTAGGCCGTAGTCCACCGCGCTGGCCAAGTGCGTATTGGTAGACGTAGAGATTTTTTTATTATTTATAAATCTTTCAGGTTTACAAGTTTTCTCAAGATATTTCGCTTCACTGTTAAAGCAAGTGATAATTAATTTCTAATAAGCACAGGGTTTTGAAAAATCAGAAGCGCGCTTGCCTGTGATTTGAACCTCGGACCTCTGGCTCGAGAGGCTGAGTTTCAACCACTGTCAACTTCAACCACTCTTTTTATAATATAGGAGTAGCAGAGGAGCATGCATTGATATGATGGTAAGTGGCTACAGCCGCCCATGAACAGCTGTAATCAACCACAGATAGGATTAGATATTCCTAACTGAGGTCGGCCACAGACACGCCACTACACATGAGGACTAAACGCCTCGGAAAAGTATGTCTAAGGGAGACCACACCCTTCAAACCAGAACACAGCAGCGCTTAACACTGCTGTTATGAGGCAGAAATAGGTGTAGCGGTGGTGCCGCCGGAGTCGAACCACAAAGGGTTCTACCACCTTTAGTATTGTCTTCGACTTGTGACCGCAAGCGAAGCCGCGGGTAAAGCTAGTAATCTATAAAACCCTTTACCGACGCGCAACAGTTTCATGCTTGGTTTGTACTGTACAGCTTCACATAAGTAGCTTTAATTAAATCTTACACTTATGGCGTCAACACCGATTTGGATGTATGACGTCATATCAACTTCTTTACCATTAATCATGTCGAACTAAATTATATTTAAAGATTTGACCCACACAAATAGGTATGTACTAACAAGGAAATTTAAATAAAAAAATTGTTATGTATTTGTGAGTCAAGATCGCATACCGTACCACCAAATTCTTATTGTAAGGGTATATTTTTATAACAATACTTTTTAATTAAATTATGTTAATAAAAGGCAGGCAGTGATAGCCAAGTGGTTAAGAAACTCGGCCTCTCGATCGAGGGGTCCGAGGTTCAAATCCCTGGCACGCACCTCTGATTTTTCAAAGTTATGTGCGTATTAGAAATTAATTATCACTTGCTAAACGGTGAAGGGAAACAGTGCGAGGAAACCTGCATCCCTGAGAGATTTATAAAAAAAAAACTAAAAGGTATGTGTAGTCTACCAATACGCAGTTGTCCAGCGCGGTGGACTATGGCCTAATCCTTCTCATTATGTGAGGAGACCCGTGCCCAGCAGTGGGACAGTAATGGCCATCAGGTGCGAACCATCAGTAGATTATGCAGTTTATGCGAACCTAATCTTATTTGGGGTTGATTACAGATGTCCATGGGCGACAGTAGCCACTTACCATCAAGTGGACAGCAAGTTAGAATGAATAAATCACTTGCTAAACGGTGAAGGAAAACATCGCGAGGAAACCTGCATACCTGAGAAATTAAAAAGAAAAAAAAAGATTCTCAAAGGTAACTGAAGTCTACCAATACGCACTTGGCCAGCGCGGTGGACTATGGCCTAATCCTTCTCATTCTGAGAGGAGACCCGTGCCCAGCAGTGGGACAGTAATGGGTTGATGATGGCCAGCATGTTCGTCTACCATTCGTTTATTAATGTAATTCGTTTATTAATGTTTAGTAATTACCATTCGTTTATTATTTCGTTTATTATTATAAAAAAATCGATATGTAGTTATCTAGTAACGTCACTATCCAACAAAAACTCACCAGTAGTTACAGAAAACATTCGTAACCTCGCGATTCGCTGCATGACTTGCATGTTTTGAACTAAAAATAAAATAGGTATACCTACATTTTCAATGTCTGTTTACGAATTTAATAACATTTTAAGTTTGTCTCATTTTATAAGCCCCATGTGCTTTTTATAACAGCTTATTTTTTTATAACATAGGACTAGCAGACGAGCATGCAGTCCATCTGATGGTAAGTGGCACTGCCGCCCATGGACATCTGTCATCAACCACAAATAGGATTAGATATTCCTACCTGAGATCGTCCACAGCTGCGCCGTTACCCCTGAGGTCTAAGCTGGAACGCCTCGGAAGAGTATATATCCCTTACCATACCCTTCAAGATCGAAGATCTAGAGGTTCAATGTTCGAAAACTAGGCATATACCTACTGATTTTTCGAAGTTATTTACGAATTATAAATTAATTATCACTTATTGGTTGGTTGAAAACATCGTAAGGAAACCTACACGCCCGAGTGTTATTTAAAAGTTTTTCAGATCAACTGTAAAATTTACTGTAAAACTTAATAAAAAATATAACAAACAATCTCAATGAATAAATGATCTTATAAACGATGTCATTATTTACAATGGAATATAATGGCTTCATTTTTAGGGTTCTGTGTACGAAATATAAATCGGGACCTTATGACTGAATCGTAATAGGTAAAAGAAAGATTTTTACAGAGTGTGTATTACTATTATTTACTAGTGCCGCTATAAAAACAAACATTAATAAATACGTATGAAAATAAATGGGTTCCAAGTGTGGACAAGAAAGCTGTAATTTTCGGCGTTTTTGGGTAAATCTATTGAATCGTCACATAAACATAATTATTATATTAGTTGCAAAAATAACAAATTCTAAAAAAATACTTTGTTGGAAGCCTTTTTGAAAAACTTGCGACATTTACTTACCAACTTTATGGTGTAAATTTTCGATGTCGGTTATATAAAAAATCACTTTTATTATTCGTCCCGATTATGCGTTATTATGCGTCCCAAAATTACTGCCATATTTGGTAGTACGGAACCCACCGGGCCCGTTCCACTCGCACTTAGCCATTTTTTTGTGTCTCCTAGATCTGTATTCATGAATAAACTATAGATTAAAAATATTTTACGGCGATAACGTTGAATTATAACCTTGCTGTAAATAATGAGACAAATTGAGGCCAGACCGCGAGGACAGTACATGTACTTTTTAGTTGTGACATTGGCTATTTATGTTTTTATTCATATTTTGTATTACCCGACCGCGGAAGGTAAGGTTCTTCAAGTATATTTACATTTTGTTCATATATTTTGTATTTCCTGCGTATTTGCATATTTATTTATTTATTTAATTTTTTGAAACACCTTAAAGTAAGTGTTACAAGGGTAAACTTAATGCCTAATGGCATTCTCTGCCAGTCAACCCTAGGTGATGGCGATAACAAGTGGTAGGCTAATACAAAGAAAACAGTAACCTGCATACGATACAAATGAAACAGTTTATTCATATTTTGTTAATTTTTATTTTATTTTGTTATTTTATAGATAGATAATTTACCTAACTGCGTATAATCTTAAAATATATATAACTCAAAGGTGACTGACTGACATAGTGATCTATCAACGCACAGCCCAAACCACTGGACGGATCGGGCTGAAATTTGGCATGCAGGTAGATGTTATGTAGTAGGCATCCGCTAAGAAAGGATTTTGATAAATTCTACCCCCAGGGGGTAAAATAGGGGATGACAGTTTGTATAAATCTTCTTAGTTAATAATATTACTTCGTAACGCGAGCGAAGCCGCGGGCAAAAGCTTGTTAAGTATAATGTTTTTCGAGCGTATGTATGTTTGTTATTTTGTTTTACCCGATCGCGGAGGGTAATGTTTATGGAGTATATTTACATTTTTATTCATATTTTGTTTATTCTTACCTTACTGCGAAGTGTACCGTTTTCGAGCATATGTAAGTTTTTATTTTTTTACCCGACTGCAGTTTTATTCATATTTTATTATTTTTTTACTCCACTGCAGAGGGTAATGTTTTTCGAGTATGTATGTTTGTATCATTCTTTGGTACGTCCTAAAGCCCAAACGGCTTAACGGACTTTAACACAGCCCCGGATTTTCAATTTTTTTAGGCGGGAAAAAAACTGAAAATTGCCGCCCCCGACCATTTTTACCGAACTATGCCTACGCTTCTCGCGAATAATAATTTTCGTGCATAGTGTGTAAGTAAAAGTTTGGTGTTAAGTTAAGTTAACGTTTGTAAAGTGTGAATGCCGCCCTCTGAATTTGCCGCCCCGGAATAGGTCCCGGCTTGCCCACTAGATCCGGGCCTGCTTAACCATATTGCGGGAGTAACCATATGCTGTATACTTAGGTTTTTGTAAGTACTCCAGAAGGAACAACATCTATGCCTGGTCTCTTCTTCAGTACTATTATCATTCATTACTGATCACTGACCCACCGCTGGACACGGGCCTCCTCTCACAGTGGGATAGGTTTCGGCTATAGTCCATCGCTTTGACCAAGTGCTAATTATTAGACTTCACACATCTTTAATTTTTTTTAAAACTCTTAGGCGTGTGTGTATTCAGTATATTTTCCTTAAACATTAAAGTAAGTGATAATTAAATCCTAACACGTACATAAAGAAATACATTAGATCAATCTTAAGTGCGTGTCTGAGATCCGTACTTCGGATACCCCGATTACCGTCCATTATTAATACTAATTTACTATAAATATTAATAGTATTAATTTATTCTTTACGCTTTCTACACTTACAGCCCCACACTACGATTCCCTGTATCGTGGGTGCCATGGACACACACATACAAATACACAAAAAGCCAGACCCAGAAACAGAAATCTAAGCTCATCATTTAGAAATCTGTCGGGGACCGAAAAACTACTGTTTGCGAATGATAGATAAAAACAACTATTTTGATCTACTCCTAACCGCAAACCGCGAGTAAAAGGTAGTATAATAATAAATCTATCCGATTTTTTGATCACCAAAGAATAAAATTTGACAATTTATATCTGGGAGTACTAGAATTGTCCATTAATGTTCTTTGTGGCAAAAAAATGATAGAATAGTACATTACGATACGAGGACGAAAAATTTTTTTCTGACAAGTGTGAGTTTGCAGGCCGAGCCGCAGGCGAGGACTGCAATCACACGAGTCAGAAAAACATTTTTCGTCCGCGTGTTGTATAAAATTTTATATTACGGGGTCGGAAATGGGGGTTTTGCGCACGCGAAGCGTGCGTAAAACGTCCATTTACGCACGCCGTGATATAATGGTTATTAACGGGAGGACAAGATTATATTATGTAAATGTAAATTTACATGACAGGTTAAAGTTAGGCCTCTTACACACTAGCATTTATACGGCGTAAGCGTTCAATAATCGCATGCCGCAGACGCCGCGACGCAAACGCATTGTAGGCGTTTTACCAGCATACCTTATTAGTTCTGTAGACCCGGTAAATTATTAACTGGAACACATCATTTACAATTGCAAGGTGTAGCAGTGGTTAATATAGGAGTAGCAGACGAGCACGCACTCCAACTGATGGTAACATCTGTAATCAACTCCAGATAGGATTAGTTTCCCATCTGAGGTTGGTCACAGATGCGCCGCTACGCTTGTAAACTAAGCTAGAAAGCCGTGAAAAAGTATGTCTCCATTACCACACCCTAAAAATCAGAACGCTGCAGCACTTAACACAGCCGTTATTAGGTAGAAATAGGTGTGGCAGTGGTGCCGCCGGAGTGAAACCACAGAGTTCTACCACTATCTAGATACTAAACCGACATGAGTATAATGCTGTCGTGGTGTCTGCTCATGTGTTTAAGAATTGATTATGTTACTAAAACGCTAGTGCAAGACAGCCCTAAAAAAAATATGTTTAAATTTTTTTATAAATAAGGAAGGAAAAACATACTATCTAAGATTTGTATGTAGGGTTTCCCCTCACAGTTAAAATTGGAACAGGTAAATTAAAAGTCAAAAACCTTTATTACCTAGTTGTATTAGTAGTAGTGTTACGGTCACATATCCAATACCTTAATTCGCAAATCAGCCAACTCCACTTTTTGTCAAAATGGCTTTTTTATTTATTTTATAGTAAATGGCGTTGAACGAAATCAAAATACATAAAAAAAGAAAAATTATAAAAAGTGGAGTTGGCTGATTTGCGATATGTAAGAAATTGATTCAAAACCATTTAGGCATACAAAAAACACTTTTTGGTTTATTTTTTTTCCAAATTTGTCAATGCATAATCTCTCAATGAATCACAATAACTGAAAACTAATTTAGAATAGCTGATATAAGTTTGTATAAGGATATTTAAGGCAACGGTACCACACCTTTGTAGCCATAACACAACAGCGCTTAACTATGCCATTATAATACAGAAATAGATATTGTTGAGGTGCCTACAAGGTCAGACCAAGTCGATTTAAGGTATAAAATACTATGAGATTGAAAAAAAATGAACCTCCTCATTATAACCATATCATACAGATGTCTGTTGAGACAGAAATATTATAACTTATACAACTTATTATGCTTATAAGAACTGTCAAGATTATAAATATTCTCACTACCATTATTTAATGTTATATGAATTTAATACCGCGAAACAATCAAAGATAATATCAAACAAGCGAGCAGATGTTTTACAACATGCTCTTCTGAGAACGACGCCGGCGGTCCAACATTACACCATCAAGTATATATTAACTGAATGTTACGTAAATCTGCACGTAACATGTAAAATAAACTTCACTTTTGCGAATTTGAGTGATAAAATAACAATTTCAACGCCCAAATCCATCATAAAACACGTTTATGTAAGTTTTGCGAGTATCGATTTGGGAGGCTAGTTATATCGAAAAATGCGGTCAAGTAAAGAATAAAATGTTTAATACGCCGCCTAAATCGTTCTATTAACTAGTTGTACATCGTTTAGTTATGGAATTATACAGAAAAACGTAATACGTACCAATTTCATTGCAGTATGCGGCAGCAAGGTGTCTGCCATCACAATTACTTAATATTGCACAAAATACTGTTAAATAATACACTACTATCACATCTAACACTAATTTAAGTTACCGCTAATGTTTTAAAGGTTTCAATAAACAACAAATTAAACTTTATTGATAAAATTAACTGTAAATTAATCAATCACAAACACACCTTTTCTCCGATCATTCGAACTTTACGAAGAAAAAACCTTCATTTCAAAATAAAATCCATTATTGACATTTCAGAGTCACGTTCAGAAACTGTTACCCAACGTGGATTATTTTATTCCAATATTCGAAACAAAAAAATGGTTAGAGATAACACATACTTTTGGGAAAGTGTTATTTCGCAATATGATGAAGTTAATTAATAATTGCCGCTAAAAGTGTCCGGAAGATATTGTCAAAGAGTATAGTAGTCCATTGGATATTGTAGTCATATAAGTAGCAACCCCAAATACATTATCTTTCTTGTAAAAGCTGGCTTATAACGCCATCTATATTTCGGTCTGTTAACTAAAGCAGTTAGTATATTTATTTAAAAAAAGTTACATGATATATTAACTCCGATAAATATAATATTTTGTACACCTATTATATTTATCTGAACTACTTATAGAAATCATATCAATTTCTACCGATTGGGTAATTTAAGAAATAAAATAATGTTTAGTCAAGAAAATCATTTATTAAACAAATTATACAATATGGTTACAATTTTATGTTATAGTTACGTATTTTTATTTTTCTTCACATAACTATGAAATAACTAAGTTTATTAAGTACTTATAAATCTTCTATACTTACAATTAACTTTTGACATGAAATAAAACTAAATATTTTTATAAGTGTTTTTTAACAAATAATAAACAAAAATATGTAGTCACTTAATAAGTATGTACCTAGGTCATATATTTCAAATTTAAACACATTTTCAAAATTTTTAGGGCTTTGCTTTACACGAGGTCAGTATTCAAAATATGACAAAATAAACCTGCAACTTCATAACTTATAACATCAAGTATTATTATGTATATCTTGTAAATCATTTGTAATTTATGTATAATTCTATGTACCTATATGGTAATAAAGTTTATTACTTATGTATTATAATAGTTAAAAAATCTGTTATATATTATTAAGTTTCATAAGTATTTATTATCAAAAAATATTTTGTTTTCTTACATCTTGTAAAATAAAGATTTCAATTTTGTAAAAACTAGTTTTTGGCATACATCTTGTAATGAAATTTCATAATTTCAACCTTGTTTCATAAAGATTTCATCATTGCAAACTTCTCAGTAGTTTCCCGAGCCTTTTTCAAAAAGTTTTCATGATCAAACTTGTACTCTGTAGCTATGTCTGGATCTAGAGGATCTTCAGCATTTGGGTACGCTAGGAGGGCCTGGAAGGCGACCAGTACAGTTTCTACCTGGGTGGTCGGTAGCCATGAACCTTTTGGTGGCATTACTAAAATATCTAAGCAGATGCGGCCAGCTGAAATTATATGGATAATGTATCAATAGAGAACTGTGTTTGGCTGTTGCCTTAAGCTTTGTTTATTTATCCTTAATTTACCAAAAAGTAGATGAAATTAATTCTTAGTAGGAGAATACTTAACTGAGTAATGGTTAATTATTTTGAGTCTGATATTTTATTCATAAATTATATAAGAAGCAAACAGGCATGCAGTCCACCTGATGGTAAGTGGCCCATCGCCCATGGACATCTATAATCAACCACAGGGTTAGAGTACTACCTGAGATTGGCCCCGTACACACCATGAAGGGGTAACCTGTATAAAGTCATAAGTTTCTCCCTTGCTGTGGCAAGATAGGTGTGTCTAGCGAACAAAACAGCAGTATTTAAGAATGCCGTTATAACATAGAAAGTTGATTATGGTGTCTTCAGAGTCAATTCATGAAGGATTCTACTTAAGTTCTTACATTTATACATCAGGTGGACTGTCCGTTTATTCGGAGTTATGTACAAAAAACGTATAAAAGTATCTACCACTGTCAATATTAGGATGTCTTATTGGCGTAATTAATTTTATGTACGGCGGTTCGAATGGGTACTTGTCTGATAGATGGACTTCTAGATCAAAGATCCCTTTCTCGTAAGGAGATCCTTCAGGACCCTGTATGTTAGCCACCAACACGTCATACGTATCGTCGACTTTGGGTTTGCAAGTAATACCCCATGGTGGTGTTTCTGCAAGTTTTCGCATCTCTTCAGCCAACCGGGCCGTCCGCGCGCCTCTGTTCATCATTTTACTTATTTTATTCAAAACTTACGTTGCTATTTGTGATAAAAAATGTTATTTAGAGTAAAATTTTGTTTGTTTATATTTTTAGCTAAAACCGACTAAAACGAGTATTAATGACGGATTTGTCATTTTGCTGAATTTGGCATTTGGCAGTGACATTGTTCCTTAGTGGTGTCAATACTACCATTCGGTTATCAGTAGTCGATTATAAAAAAATCTGGTAGCAATCTATTTTAATCGAGTTTGAAAAATTATATTTATACGATATAACCTGAAGGCTAATAGGTATTTCATCTTAAAAATTAGCTTCGCCATATAGCCAGGAACATTTCGGATATTATGCACCAGTACATGGCGTGTAAATAGCGTAGCGTAAATAGCGTAGGAATAAGAGTATGTTGATGTTAACTCATGAGATTATCCTACCAAAAATCCCTTATCGAGATTTTAGATTTTACTAAAACTATAATAATATGGTCTCTATAATCGCGACATCTCGATCTTGTAGTCTGTCAGCTTGCTCACTTGTTTTCGTTTGTCACTGTCATAGCTTTGACTGCTAATTGAATCTTGTTGTGAATTGAATTTTGCGATAAACACCCAATTTCTTAATTCGACTTTATACTATATATTGGTTCTATTACATTCACAATGAGCGCGGGCGGGAATACATTGCGTATATTACGATTACGGAGGGAAATAGAGATGTTTGAAAAAGAACAAACCGGCTTCCTTTGTTACCCAAAAGTTGAGGATGTTTACGACGAATTGGTCGCGCATATGGAGGGTCCTGAGAAGTCTCCGTATGAAAACAAGACTTTTAAACTAAAAATTAGTCTGCCCGGGAATTATCCGCACGAGCCGCCACTCGTCAAGTTTACTACGCCGGTCTATCATCCGAACATAGATAAAGGTAAATTTAATTTTTATGTGTTCATGGTAGCCAATGTACCGTGAACGAACGTGTGCCGAATGTTCGTCGTTTGTATATAGTCCGCGTAAAACTGCTAGTCCGCTTTGAATATAGAAATGAATCGCGTCGCCATAGTAAATTGTATGCCTACACCTGCTCGCAACAACTTCAGAGCGGACTAGTAGTTTGGCGCGGACTATACCTATATACGAAATGTTGAGAAAAATTTGATAGCATGGTTCAGATGTGCGAACTCTTGAAAAGTTGCAAGAAGTCGCTACTCCTCAAGCTATGAACTGCTCTACAACCTATTGACATACAAGCATTATTTTGTAGAGGTGCGCATTATATATCACTGAAGTGAAAAGAGAGAGATATATCTTTTCAACTCAGTGATATATATCACTCTTTTAGCTCAGTAACTCACTTTAGCTCAGTAGCTCTGTAAAGATATAAGCGACATTTTATATCAGTATATCAGAGAATCTGATCAAAATGTTTTGACAACATTTTTGATTCCTATAATTAATACAAAACTGGCAAGAAATTATATATAAATTTCACAGCCAACACTATTTGTATATCCCTATTTTCATATTCTTAGCAAAGAAAAAAGATTTTAATTAGTGTTTAAGACGTAATGGATTTGACTCGAATCAGACTCTCTCAGTCAGTCGCTCATTTGACTCATAACTCACTCGCGAGCGAGTATAAAACTGTTGAGTTGAAGAAGATCTTATATCCGGAATCGTATAGACCTATGAACTTAACCATGTGACGCGGATATAAAGATATAATTCAAATTCGTCGGAGTTGATGAGTGATTAGCTCTTTGGTGAAGATATATATCTTTTATATCACTCACTCGCGAGCTACTCAAGTCTATTATTTTGCAAACACACACATGTTTTGATCCCTTTAGTATGTGATAACATTTCGTGACTCGTGACTAGTCCACTATTTCTTATCTATATTTTATTATGTAACAATGAGGATAAGTTTGATATTTGTATAAAATTTGTACATTTTTCCTTGTTCATTAGTTTATATTTTATTTATATTAGTTTACTGTTTAAATACAAATTTAGATAATGTCCTGTAATTAACATCATAATAAATGTACCCCTGTACCTGCCTTATGGGAACTCTCTCCCCGAGGAACTACACACTCAGAACACTGATTTAACCATAGATAAGTATAGATATCTCACCGCCTTGTAATTGAAGGAAGCCATTAAATGGCTTAAACGGCTGACAATTCTGTCGGCCGTTTAAGTCAGGCTTATTGGCTGCCATAATGTAATTAACGCGGAACAATGCCGACATGCGCAATTAAGTGGTGCAAAAAGATGAAATGGAAGAAAAAGTGCGGAGAAATATCATTTCATTCGTAAATGATCTCAAAACTACAATTTATTATATTTTTCAAACACCAAAATAGATGACTGTGACAATTTCAATCGTCAATACTGGTTACATTTTCTTGTTAGGTTGATTAATCTTTACTAATCTATTTATTTAACAAATACATGTTTGTTCATTACAGAAGGCCGTATCTGTTTGGACCTGTTGAAGAACAGTGAATGGAAGTCTACCAACAAGTTACTAGATGTATTAAACTCTATCAAGGTGCTGCTATCAAATCCTAATTGTGACGACCCACTCATGCAAGATATTGCTAATGAATACAGATTTAACAATACACAATATTTGGAAAACGCTAAGAAGAACTCTGGAGATTCAAGTCTAGCTTAATTTGCCGTGTAAGAGTCAGATGAACGTATCTACATTTTGTCAATTTGACAAGAGAGCAAAAATAGTGTGACTATTCGCCATTTCAAACTTTGCCAGCTGATTAATAGAGATTATATTCAGTTATGATATTGTGATGATACAGTGATGATATTGTGATGATACAGTGATGATATTGTGGACATACAATAATCTTTGATTAAAAACATATTTTTTGCAAATACGTTCTTATAGATCTAACAGTTACCATGACAATTAAAACTAATTTAACGGTACTCATAATACGTTATTCTGGTTCAGTCGTAGTGGGTCTTATGTTACTTCTTTTTTTGTTACTTGTGAAATATTGAATATAGCGTTACATCGTTTTGCCATTTCATAAAGGACTACATTGTGAACCATTTTGTGAAAAAAAAGGTTTTTTTTATTTTTTGTAGATACGTTTATCTGACTCTTACACTGCGAATTCAGTGAAACCTAAGTTGTGACCTTCCATGATTTGATGATCCAGTTTATTTCTTTAGTAGACCTGTTGAACGTAGAACCCACTGAGTTGAGAGTGCCTCGAAAAAGTATGTCTCCCCTACCACACCCTTAAAACCAGAACAGCAGCGTTTAATACTGCTGTTATTAGGTAGAAATAAGTGTGTTAGTGATGCCAGATGATTGACAGAGGGTTCTACCATTCTCCAAAAATATTACATAAGCAACTAAGGGGGTGGGAGGTCTTACTTTGCATTTTGATGGCCTGGATGGTGATTACATCACCAATCTAATTCCAATACTTATGTAAGCATAGCACAGGGGGCTAAAAAAAATGTAATACTTGAATGATAAATATTTAATGAAATGTGTTAAAGAAGGATAACTTCTTAATTATGTGCACATAACTCACACACTTTTTTGCATTTTAGCTAGTTTTATATTTTATAGTTTAACGTAGTTTCTAGTATTTTATAAGAGCTTTTTTTTTGACGAGGGGGAAACCTTCAAAAGGTACCCAGTGTCGTGGGAGCGACACAGGGTTATGTGGCATTTTTACCGCACTAAAACCCCCCGGTGGCCATCCTCAGCGCCGCGAAGAGGACTCCGGGGTTTCCAACTGAACGCAACCGGAGTTCTCTGAACGTGTTGCCCTATCAGGCTCCGCCGGTCCGCCCAGGTGAGCTCAGGCGCTCTCCACATCGTCAGGTGTTTACGACGGTATGCGACCACACATACCGCCGTCCTTCCCAGGGTCGCTTGCCGGACGGTTCGAGCTCCCACTCTTGTCGCCCGCAACCCCGGAAGCCCCCTTTTAGTCGCTTCCTACGACAGGCAGGGGATACCGTAGCCCTATTCTGATCCCGCTACTACAGGGACAATTTATAAGAGCTATTGTATACATAAAATAAGAATCAATCAAACTTTAAAGAATTTTTTTCAGATTATTACATATGATTGTTAATTTATTACTATACTGCAAGGAAGCCAACTGCGTAACCAATACGCATGCTATGTTTGTAGCGTCCTGTCCGCATGCTTGGCACTTGCAGACTACAAAAATCTACATATATTATATTTGACTTGATTTGGGGAATCAAAAGTTTAGCTACAAACGCTTGCAAATCTACACAAACACGATATATATATTAAAATATTGCAACGGTTTGATAAGGTTTAAAAAATGCAAGCACATTCTTGCATCTTTTATTTGCTAAGGATTATAATATAAGGGTATATTATATGATTTTTTTATATAGTAAGTTGAAATGTGAATAAAACCAAAAATATGCTGTAAGCAATATTATTATTAATTGGTTCACAAATTTTGTTATTTTTCTAAATAAATTGTGGTAAATTTTAAACCGAACGTATTTTTTTATTTTAAAATGTATTGAGAAATTCCTACTGACATATTTACAATAAAAAAAATGATTGAAAATAAAATACTATGGTGTGGTACTTATGAAAATTTTATCATTTTTTTTAGCTCCACTCTAAGATTTCTTTTGTCGTTGGTACCTGGGCACACAAACACCCAGATCTAGAAACAGAAATCTAAAATAAACATTTAGATATCTGTTTGGCCGGGGATCGCACCCGGGACTCTCTGCTCGTCAGACCGGTATGGTGACCGCTCCACCACGCTAGTCATTTTTGGTAATCATGAACAATCTCATTATTTTTGTGATAAGAATATTAAGTCAATAAAAAAATTCGTCAAATGATGGCAACACACCATTCTGAATCACTCCATCGTAATTTTCTATACATTTTGCATATGGAAGCTTCGATGCATCGAGAATGAAATCATTGAAGTACCTAGTAAAAGAGCATAATATAGTCCATCCGATGGTAAGTGGCAATTGCCACCTATAGGGGGCGTTCAAGTATTACGTAACGCAATTTGGGGGGAGGGGGGGTCTTGTAAAACGTTGAAATGAAATGAAATGAAATGAAATTTATTTATTGCAAGAATGTAGTACACAAAGATAGTTACAGCAAGAGAAGTTCGTACATTCTACCATTACAATGGTGTGCAATCATGTCAAGTTGTAAAATTTAGAAAAAAAATATAAAAATTAAAATTAAAAAATATATATATATATATCGTATTAAGTTATTACATGTCATTTTTATTCTGTACATTGAAAATATTCATTGATGTCATAAAAGCAGTGTTGCATAAGCCATTCGGTAATTTTCCTCTTAAAAATGTTTAAGGTCAGAGGTCTTTGTATTTGTCTGGTAAGTTGTTATATATTTTTATAGCTGTAAGATAAGCATTTTCCTATACAATTCTAGTCTCGATTTTGGCATGAATAATCTAAATTTATTTTTGTCTGCATTCCTAATATACATGCATGCTAGGGGCAGTATTCGATACTTTTTAAATAAAGTTCTACAAGAATCCATCTGCCAAGCTCCACAAATGGCTCTTACGCATTTTTTCTGAATGCGAAATGCTTTAATTATGTCTACCGAGTTCCCCGACAATAACAGGCCGTATAATAAAACTGAAGACACATATCCATGGTATACACTGAGTGCTGCTTCCGTCGATACCATAAGCCGTATTATTTTTATTGCAAACACAAACCTATCTAATTTATCACAAATATTTTCAATGTGGCCTCTCCAGTTACAGTTTTATGTCTAGAAATTAGATTTTCTCTACTTCTTCTATTGGAGTATTGTCATGAACTATATTTAGATTAATGTCTTTTATTATAAGTTTGGAATTGAATAATTTTGGTTTTATTAATGTTTATTTTTAAATTATTATTTTTAAGCCAATTAGATAATTTATTAATTGTTAAATTTATTTCTTCTTGGTATTGTTATTTTTGCATTTAATTATGACTGTAGTGTCATCTGCGAACAAAATAGTTTTATGATCTGTTACATTTGTGATGTCATTTATATAAATGAGAAACAGGAATGGTCCCAAAACACTACCTTGGGGGACTTTAAAGTTATTTGTTAAAAACGTTGATCTTGTTTTGATTTTAGTTTTGTTATTATTTTCAATTTTATTAATTTCAACTAATTATTTCATTAATTTATATTTCAGTATTTACAATTTTATTCAATTATTTCCATTTTAATTTGTATACTATTTTATGTTGTTCTATTATTTGCATTGTAGTTGGCACCTATAATTGAGTATGCGTCTTATTTCGTTTTGTGTACCTTTACCGATTGTTGGTGTATACTTTATTGGTGTAACATAATGAATAAATCAATTGTATGGTAAATTCTAACGTGTTTTTATTTAATAACGTAATGAAAAATATTAACTTGACATATTTACAATAATAACATTGGGTTAAGAATAAAATACTATGGTATGATACTTATGAAAACTATAGTAATCATGAACAATATTATTATTATTGTGAAAATATTAGCAACTAAATAAAAAAGATGACAACACACGATTCTGAATCACGCTATCGCAGTTTTCTTAACGTTTTGCATATGCAAGCTTCGAAATGAGACTTTCAGAGCATGACCACTCTCCATGCATGGTCATCTTGTCTGGTGGTAGGTTTTAATTAGTTGGAGTCACTTCTTAGATATGTCCATCTGGTGGTAATCTTTTTAATATCACTGAAGTTGCAAAATAAAATACAGTCTACCAGATGGTAAGTCGCAATTGCCACCCATGACTCTTATAATTAATGCCAGATAGGTCATACTTGTCCCTGTAGTTCCGGGACCAGAATAGGGCTACGGTATCCCCTGCCTGTCATAGGAGGCGACTAAAAGGGGGCTTCCGGGGTTGCGGGCGGCAAGAGTGAGAGCTCGAACCGCCCGGCCAGCGGCTCCGGGAAAGACGGTGGTATGTGTGGTCGCATACCGTCGTACGCACCAGACGGTGTGGCGAGCGTCAAGCTCACTTGGGCGGAGCCCGACGGGGCAACGCGCTGAGGGTTCCGGCTTTGGTTCCTTTGGGGATCCCGGATCTACACAGCGCCGAGGACGGCCACCGGGGGGCTTTTAGTGCGGTAAGAATCCCACATAACTCTGTCGCTCCCATGGCACAGGGTACATTTTGAAGGTTTCCCCATCATAACAAAAAAAAAAAAGATAACTTATATTTGAGGTTGGCCAAAATGGGTTGCTACTCCTGAGGACTAAGCTGAGAACTCATGGAAGGTTTTGCAACTGCCTTTGAGCGAAAACTGCTGTTATGAAATAGAAAATGTTCTATATTTTTTAAAACTGGTATGTAGGTTTCCTCAGAAGCTTTTCTTTCACCATTATAGCAAGCGATAATTAATTTCTAAAACCCAAATCGCTATAAACAGTTAATTATATGAGAGTGAGCTCATTTGGTAAGCAACATCACAGTTATAACTTATTATATTATATGATTTGTATTCTATTGAATTATCTGACTATAATACAATTATGTATTTATTCTGTATCATGTATTTTCCAATAGTCTTTATTTTTTTATTTTATTTGAGGGCTCTCAAGGATCAGGTCAGGGTAGACCGCCCGTTCCGCCTCTAAGTCCGCTAGAGGTCTACTCCTAACGCATTCATCCTGTGTCAGTGCTGCTTTCATCACCAGAGCTAGCACTTTCAGTTTCCGAGGAACTACTATTCTTATGCACCTTGACTTTCTGGGGTATAACAACTTGCTCACTTCCACTTCCACTAGCTTCTTTGGTCTTCTTTTTCCGTCCATCACTTGCGGTTGGTTTCAAGGTTTCTGTGGACACTGTGGTGACCATTTTCGACTCTGTCTTCGGTTCTGATGGCCTGAAATCTTCCTCATCGTCTTCTTCGACTGGTTTCTTGTATGTTGTGGCTGCTGCAATTGCCTCTTTGTATGCTTCAGGGTATTGTGAGCTGAAAGAAATTTTTAATTTCATTTAATATTACTCATATTCAAGGCAAGGCAGTGATAGCCCAATGGTTAAGAAACTCGGCCTCTTGATCGAGGGGTCCAAGGTTCAAATCCCAAGCATGCACCTCTGATTTTTTTAAATTATGTGTGTATTAGAAATTAATTATCACTTGCTAAAACGGTGAAGAAAAACATTGTAAGGAAACCTGCATACCTGAGAGATTTAAAAAAATCTCAAAGGTATGTGAAGTCTACCAATACGCACTTGACAATGCGGTGGACTATGGCCTAATCCTTCTCATTCTGAGAGGAGACCCATGCCCAGCAATACACAACAACAAACAATAATGGGTTGATGATGATAATACCTTAACTTAGTTTTAATAGCTCTGATCTTCTTGAAAATGAACTCGAGATCTTTCCTCATGTCCAACAGGAGTTGCGTGTGCCTCTTGAACTCAGTGGAAGCTGCCCGGAGACGACTGGCTGACAGCTGGTTGCAATTTGTCAGCATTTCTGTTGTTTTCTCGAACCGCTGTAGCCTGGAATGTGGTGTAATAATAATAATATAAACATTTATTGCCATAAAAATAAAAAAATACACATTACAAGATGATGACTAAAGATTAGATTTTAATTATAGAATAGGTGGTAGAACCCTTTGTGTTTCCACTCCGGCGGCACCACCGTCACACCTATTTCTACCTAATAACAGCAGCGTTAGGCGATGCTGGGTTCCGGTTTGAAGGGTGTGGTAAGGGAGACATCCTTTTCTGAGGCGTTCCTGCTTAGTCTTCAGGGGCCGACGTCAGGTAGGAATACCTAATCCTATCTGGGGTTGATTACAGATGTCCATGGGCGGCAGTAGCCACTTACCATCAGGTGAACTGCATGCTCGTCTGCTACTCCTATATTATAAAAAAAAAACCTTGCGAATCAAAATACCGCAGCGCTTGACAGTAACACGGATCGTTTCAGGTAGAAACATAGTGTGGCGTTAATGTCTCCGCAGTCAAACATAAAGGTTTCTATCTACCTTAAGCCTACAGCCTGCTACGTATTTTTAAATTTACGTACATATTTTTCTGTGCCCGTATGATAACTTCCACGTCGCTCTGGTCAACCATTCCCGCCAAGCCCTGAACAAACACTTCCGGTGCGGAGTAGTTTTGAAAACATTCTATTGAGAAGTCACTTTCCGGTGTATCGTTTGCCATTTTAATATTATACTTCTAAAATAAATATTTTGAATGGAAAATCGTATCTGCACAATAACAATAAGAACTGTCAATAATTTGAATCAATAAAATTGTCACTTGTCAGTGTCACAAAAACAAAACAATGGCAGACTGATGTGAGTGTTTACGAATTAAGTTATAGATCGTAATAAGAACACTAACTCAAATGATTTATCTATCTAAATAAGTTATGGCGAATTTGTTCATTTATTTCCTTTTTAATAGCTTTTTATTTTGTGTATCTAGTAAATGGGTAAAATTTTTAAAAGTTTACACGCCATCTATGATTGCGTTATAGACTTAAAAATCAACAAGATGCTTACATAAAGAAACTATAGAAATATCCAGTAGATAGAGCTATGGGTAACGTAATGTACCTAAATCAAACTGAAATCTCGTAGTGGACTATGCTCCTAATGAATAAATAAAAAGATTATTAAATGCTGTACTTAATATAATTCTGACATTGTCTCTTTAAAACAATATTTAAAGAAATATTAGAGTACATTCGCGTATTGATCACAAAATAATTTTGATAGATTCGAATAGAATAGGATTAAATCATTTCAAAATACATATATATTTTCAAAATCTCTTGTTTCAGTTCCAAGTATGTAGTATTTTTGGCGGTGGATGCCTTGTAGCTCTGTAACTCGTATTATTCTGAAATAAATGTTTTCAAAACCATTAATTTATTTGGCCCAGTCCTTGAATTTCTAAATCGAATGGCACCCCGTGGCTCGGATGCGGCATATTTCTTCTCCAAATAACTCTATTTCTACCTACTTTGTTTTGTAGTCTTTCTTTTTGTTGCGATGTTAAGGGGAACAAATTCTTCTTAGCTCTTCTTAAGTTCTTGTTTTTATACGTCACTATTGCATCATACATGCGTTGGGGTATATAAATATTATTATTTTCGGAGTGTGGAAGAATTTTGTTGTTGCTACGATTTCCATACAATAGTTCAATTATTTCTGCCTTTACATCTTCATCTGCAATTGGTTTTTGGTCATTTTTATTCTTCAAAAGTTTTAGCTGTTTTCTTTGGTATGGCAATAGTTGAGATATGCCAGTAACGGTGCCGCTCCCCTTCACATATTTTAATAGCCAGTTTGCGATCCGCTTTTTACCTTCTTCGTAATATTGAGCTAAATCCTCAGGATTAACATATTCACTGTCAACGGTTTGTTTGGTCAACTTATTGCTTTTATCCGAAGGTTTTAAGTTCCTTAAATCAACATCTCTGAGATCAACGATTTTAACATTATCACTGAGGTCTTGTAATTTATTCATGATTAGTTTTTCTTGTGAATCTGGGACCTCCAAGAATATAATATCTAAATCCTCGTCCATTTTTTTATCATAATTTTTCTTTAAATTTAGATCTAAGTCATCATAGTCAGCTTGATTATCGCCATAATCCTCCTTATCATCCAGTTTCCCGTCTAAATTTCGGTTGTTATTCAAATCTTTATTAAGATCTTTTAGAAGTTGATCTACATCATCAACAGTTTCAATTTCTGCTTTTGAAGGTTTCCCACACCTGGACCCACTGCAGCCGCATCTGCCCGTCATCTTGCACATTTTATCGCTATCAGCATTCATTGCCTGTTCCAAATCATCTGCCAATTGTTTCTTATTTCTTAAATTGTTGTGCTTGAAATAAAGGTTCAAAGTTTGAATATTCATCAAATTTGGATTATTTTCATCACCTCTGTGCTTGTGTCTTTGTTGAGGTCTAGAATAATATGGAAGTTTTTGGTGTTGAACAGCTCTGTGTTGTGGATTTTTTTCGGCCAAAAAGTCCAGGAGTTTTTGAATTTCCGCTACCGGTTTATTCTTTTGCTCAGTGATGGTAAATATAGCGAAAACAAAAGTGAGATAAAGGATTACTGAAGGCATTTTCGTGAAGGTATTTAATAGAGATTTACCATCCTGTTCCTAGCGGGTGGAGATAAGCGAAAGTAATTGATTTCTGAACTTGATTTTCCTGTAATCAAGCGGATATTAAACAAAGCGTGTAATTGCCGTTACAGTAAATTGAAGTTTACGGGCCAAACACATGCGTAAACAATTTTATCTCTACGCAGGTACTTTACGTCACGAAGAAAAATGGTGTACGATATTCTGATGATATAGAGTATTATTTATAAAAGCGTTAGCATATAACATTAGTCGTATTTTCAGGTATTTATGAAAAAATAATGCGATAACTTATATTATTCCTATCACGCGGCATAGCAATAAATGGTATTTTTAGTTGTTTAAATTCAACTTCAATTTTTGTTTTTATGTTTTATGAAAATATTGTAATGTTGTACTTGGAAATTATTCATAGATCTAGATTTCACAATATATAAGATTAATCAATACCGTGATCTGTTTTGAACCCAGCAACAGCTCGAGGCATTCCAACTTAGTCTTCAAGAATTATTTACCTGTAGCCTACTTAAGATAAAACTCAAATTCATGTGAGATTAATATTTATGGTTTACAGATAGACGAATGTTGCTGAAATAAAAAAGCGTCTGATGTTTTAACAATTTATTTATTCATTAGCTTTCGGGTACCAAATAACCACTGACTTTCATGTCAATGGGAAAGGCATAATCGAACATATCTGGATCCGTGCCTATTTTCCTATACCCTGCAACGTTTCCATCTGCCCCTGATCTTCTTGTCGGCACTCTTGCACGAATATCATTGAAATCATCCTCTTTGTTATTATCTCGCTCGCCAAATCGTCTAGAAGATGCCATTCTAAGAAGAATAGAATTCGCTAAACTATTAATTTGAGCGTCTGTTTCCCTTCTCAACTTCTTCGCTAACTTCTTCCTCGCCTTTCGAGATCTTAGCACAGCATCCTGAAGATCTTTATTAGTGTCTTTTGCTTTGACAGTTTTAAGTTTCTTCTTGATGTTGTGTTTCCGACGGTAGTCGATTGAGCCGTCGCTCCTGAAGTACTTGTTTTGGTAATCTATGAGGGAAGACATATCGTATCTGTCGTTATGGTCGCCGAAGGTCACGTCTGGTCTCAATCCGGTATTGACTACGTACTGACTGAACACTGGCGTCGAGAAGATGAATATACAATGGAGTATCTAGAATCAGATTAATTTGATACAATCATTTTCTAATAGAATAAGCATTCACTTGTTATGTAGTTTTCACACAAAAATAATTAATAAAGATTCTACTGATGGATTCTTCTCTAAATATGGGAAGATGGGAACTTTGTCGGTCGTAGATATGTCAAGTATTCTAGCTTAGCACAGAGAGTAATTATGCATTTCTATTTCTTCTTTGTTTATTTTGTGATCACGATTTTTTATTTAGATTTTGTTGTATGGATCTGGGATTGGCTGATCTGTGATCTAATGTTGATCCCGATTTTATATAGTTTTTTTTTAATAGATGACGGTTGATGTAACTCACTAAACATTAAATTCTCTTTATATTGCCCATTATTATATTACAAAAAGACAAGTTCTAGAAATCAGGAAAAATACGTACCACGTGACTTAATTGCATTTTTAATTATTCTTTCCATAAATCAGAATATTAAAGTAATCACTTATACCAAAGTACACACGTAAAACTAAGGAAGGAGATTTCAACTTGAAATATGAAAAAGCGGCAATGCGACAGGCTTATCTCAAACGATATTATTTTTTGATTGCAAGTCGAAATTAATTTTCAATTCCTTATATCCTCGGGTAAAATTAGTTTCATATCGACATAGATGACAATTACCGTAGTGATGTATAAATATGGGGAAATAAGGTTTTTAAAAAGGAAATTAAAATGTATATTAATATTATTATAACGTATATTAATATTATTATTAATTTTTATAATTAATACAATTCATTATTATGCAATGTAATTAATTGATTTTCATAAAGTGGTTTATAAGTCCCTACTTTTAAATTAATATTTTGACTTAGACTTTTACCAAATAATACTCCATTCTACATTTCGAAAATATATTTTTGATCAGGAATATTTGAGTTAACTGTTATAAAATATTTTTTTCTTTTTTTTCAGGAAAACTGCTGCTTCATAACGATCTCCACAAACTCGTGGTTGGCAGGAAAAAAATGCAAATGGCGGCGTGACGTCACGTCCGCTGGCACCGCGTGTGTTCTGCCTGATGTTGTTTTAATTACGACCAACACATTTCATTCTGCCACAAGTTTTCGTTAACCGGAGCAATGTAGCCGAGATTTTGAGAACTACGAATAACTTTAGTTGGATATTTTCTTATTTTATCATATAGGAGTAGCTGACGAGCATGCAGTCCACCTGATGGTAAGTGGCTACTGCCGCCCATGGACATCTGTGATCAACACCAAATAGGATTAGATATTCCTACCTGAGGTCGTCTATAGATGCGCCGTTACCCCTGAGGACTAAGCTGGAACACCTCAGAAAAGTATGTCTCCCTTACCACACTGTTCAAACCAGGACACAGCAGCATTTATAGCGGAGGTGCCGCTGGAGTCGAACCACAGAAGGTGCCACCACCTTCAAAGATATCATTGATTCGTGCCTGAACTTTGGACCTTGGTGTCGATTAAGAGGGTAATTCTAATCACTAGGATATCACTGCTTTTAAATAATACTACATAGTTATTGTCCGCGCCAAACTTCTAGTCCGCTCTGAAGTTGTTGCGCGTAGTTTTAGTTAGCATATACTCCGTAACGTAAGGGCGCACTAACACAGCTATGTCCCCGTGGGCGTGAGCGGGCAGCGGAGGGTGCCGGGGGGGCGCTGTCTTCGTCCCGCTTATACCTACAATTTGCTGTTGCGACGCGACTCGTTTCTATATTCAGAGCGGACTAGAAGTTCGGCGCGAACGAGACTATAATAAAATGGCAAGCGGAAATGGTCAAGCGTAGTCGGGTGTAAATGTTTTACTGCTGGTTTATGGTCTGTAATTACTTCGCATTCTAGAGCAAGAAGCGCTAAAAGATCTGCGTTGGCGTTGATATTATGGAGGTTTTATTTAATAGAAGTAGCATAGTAAAGTCCGCGCCAAACTTTTAGTCCTCTCTGAAGTTGCGCGCAGGTGTAGTCAGAGAGCCAATGAGATCGAACACAACTACAAGCATATACTCCGTAGCAACGTAAGTGCACACTAACGCAGCTATGTACCCGAGGGCGCGAACGGCAATGGCGCTAATATCTGCTATGCCAATTTACTGTTGCGATGCGACTATCTATATTCAGAGCGGACTAGATGTTTGGCGCGGACTAGACTACAATAAAATGGCGTGTCTGGTTACAAGCGGAAATGGTCAAGCGTAGTCGGGTGTAAATGTTTTACTGCTGGTTTATGGTCCGTAATTACATTGCATTCTAGAGCAAGAGGCGCTAATAGATCTGCGTTGGCGGTGATGTTATGGAGATTTTATTTAATAGAAGTAGCACAGTAGCAAGCCAGTTAGTAAGTAGCCGATATCATGGGAGCAACACCAGATTACGTGGGATTTTACTTAATACAATCCCTCCGATGGTCGTCCTCAGCGCTGCGTAGAGGGCGGGGGATTTCCATCCGAACGCAACTGGAGTCTTCTGAGCGTGGTGCCCTTGTTGGGAGCCCGGGAGAGCTTTACGCTCATCGTAAACTTTCTTTCGGGTGTTTACGACAAAATGCGGTCACACATACTGTCTTCATTCCCGGAGACGATGAATGGACGGTTCGAGCACCTACTCTTGCCGTTCACGACCCCGGAAGCCCCCTTTTAGTCGCTCTTACGACAGGTAGAGAATACCGTTGCTCTATTCAAGTCCTGAGGCTACAGGACTAACACAGATACTACCTAAAGGGAATAGCCTGATTAAGATTGTCTTAAGTAAGTCGGCTGCCATCAACACCCTTTCTTTCAAACGCAAAACTGATTCATGCTAGAAATTGGTGTGGTGGTCTTATCTTCCCGAACTAACCCATCTGGTTTTACTACCTGTTAAAGACCACGGTATTTATATTATTAAATTAGCAAATGAGCACGAAGTCCACTTTATGGTGGCGAATGTCGCTCATGGACATCTATCATCAGCCCCAAATAGAATTAGGATACTGCCTGAGGTCCGACGGGAATATATTGCCCCTTCAAGCCGCTATTATTAGACAGAAATAGGTGTGGCGGCGGTGCCGCCGGAGGCGAACCAGAAAAGGTTCGACCACCCTCAAAAGATGTGGCGTCACCTCCATGCCATCAAAATGATTTTGTACATGAATTAAACTAGTTGACGTGCTATTAACACCAAAACCTTCAAACCTGGACATTAGAAGTTGTAGGTAAGAGCGATCAGCTGGTCGTTACGTCACCGTTATGTAACACACAATGGCATCTCAGCTTACCATAGGGTTGCCACTACATGGTACTTTTGTCACACTGATTTTTAACACGTTCTTATTTTAATATGAAAATAAAATGTAACTTTTCTTGTATGTTTTATTAAGTTAATCCTAACTTATCTAACGATCAAGAATAATAAATATGAGTTATTTTATACCTATGAGTGACTTTTTGTAAAATGGCGTCCCCTAATAAAACAAGATCTAAATTCATTGTATAATATCAACATGTAATTTTATTTAATTAAAAAATACGCTTATATTGTCACTTCTCTACTAAGTTACCACACCTTTTTTCATTTTATTTTGATAAGTCTGATTAATAAATAAAAAGAAAGATTTCCTTAATAAATTTCAACGCCGTTTTTTATTAGATATATAATTTAAATAAAGAAATCATATTTTTTAATTTATTTACTTTTAACACCTAATATAAAATTCAAACTTTAACATACTTCTTACTTACTTTTTAATTCTAGTCTAAATGAAATATCTAAAAACATACCTACAAATTCCGAAAAAGTGTTACACTTTGTACAACCTTACTTCTTCTCCATGATTTATCTCATATGCCTACCAGGTGTGACTGATCGACAATTACAACACTTCTCAGGTGGAATCCGCAGGTGTGATAGGAATGTGTCGGTAAACTATACATGTGTTCTTAACTTACGCGAAGGTCATATGTTAATTAATTAGATGTTTTTGTACTATAGCAAATGAGAGTCAGTTCACTTGATGGTAAGTTGCTATCGTTGTACATGGATATCTGTATTTAACCCCAGATAAGATTAGATTCCTTCCTTGGCTAGGTCCGCAACACATCTGTTGTTGTGGTAAGTAAAACACTTCCGACGCATTCCGACTTCTTCCTCAGGACCGACCCCAATTAATTGACCTCAAGTAACAATCTAAACTTATCTGGGAGTTATTACAGATGTCCCCGGGTGGCAGTGGCCACTTACCATCAGATAGCAGCATAGATAGCATTTAATATTAGCAGTGTTAGGCGCTGCTGTGTTCCGTTTTGAAGGGTGTGGTAAGGGAGACATACTTTTCCGAGGCGTTCCAGCTTAGTCCTCAGGGGTAGCGGCGCATCTGTGTCCGACCTCAGGTAGGAATATCTTATCCTATCTGGGGTTGATTACAGATGTTCGTGGGCGGCAGTAGTCACTTATCATCAGATGGACTGCATGCTCGTCTGCTACTCCTATATTATAAAAAAGAAAAAAAAGATAGACGGCAAGGTCATTGCCTGCTACGATAAACATGATTTTGAAAATAATAGGCTTTTCTTTTAAAAATATGAACCCAAAACACCTTTTACACCATGATTATTGACCACTGGCCTTGTAAATAATTCACGCAGTAATCATCCCTTACTTATCTACGGGGTTTTATAGGGGTTGATGGCTAGAATGTGTAATTTCAAACCTTTTGTTTTCAACTATTCATCATAAACATGATAATCTTTGATAAATTATTTATTAATGAGCGTCTTTCGTTTGTTTTTAACACGCTTTTATTAGCTTGGGTTGTATGTATGTTGTATGTAGGTATGTATGTAACTAAGTAACGGAATCTTTGAACCCCATTTCTATTCACTTTGAACGTTCAGTTTAATTCAAAATTTTGAAGAATTATCAAAAACCGATGACAATACACGATTTTAATATTTTTGTACCATTGTCCTTATCAACATCCTCAGGATTAACGATTTTCGAGGCGAGATTGTTCGAGCGCCTTAGAGAAAGTTTATCACAAAGTTACTAGATTGCAACAATTATTGCTTTTTAGTTCTGTTATAGCATGTTTTTTTAGTTTTTTATACTATATTTATTTTGATTTTAATTTGTAAATAGAAAAAATACCATAAAATTCTGTCGAAAATTCCTTTTACTAAAGTCAGTAACGATTGTTTTTCCTATAATTTTACATGATTTTGAAAGATAAAAAATTCGTGACTGAGATTTGAACTCTGGACCTTCAACTTGAGATGCCAAATTTTTATCCATACCACCAACAGGCTATCACATCTTGTACACATTTTTATGTATACCTAACAAAATTAATTATGTATTTTTTTAATATATAGGAGCAGCTGACGAGCATACAGTCCACCTCATGGTAAGTGGCTACTGCCGCCTATGGACATCTGTAATCAACCCCATATAGGATTAGATATTCCTACCTGAGGTCGGCCACAGATGCGCCGCTACCACTGAGGACTAAGCTGGAACGCCTCGGAAAAGTATGTCTCTCTTACCACACCCTTCAAACCAGAACAGAGCAGCGCTTAACACTGCTGTTATGAGGCAGAAATAGGTGTGTGTGTACACACACCTATTTCTTTTACACACACCTATATTTGATATACATATCAAAGACAAACCATAAACAATTCATACCATAATCATTGTTTCACTTGTCTATGCTTCCATCGCTGACCATTCCCGCCCCGCAATTTGGATGAATTATTAATTTCAATGGGTTTCATAAAAATTACTTTTATTTTTCGAAAGATAAGTACTGTGGACTTATATTATATATTTTATAGCAGGTATTTTATAGTAAGTACTAATATTTTTGAAATTATATGATATAGAAAGGTATTTTTTTTATTAAGTTTCTTTCTTCACAGACTCGTAATGATTGTTTAACACTAGAAATATGTGTGTTGGTATCTCCTAGGTATTTTAGATCCTGTTTCGTTTTAGAAAGTAAATTCAAGAATTATTACAACTAAAATATATGCTAAGTCGCTCCCACAATTTACATAAATCCAACGACACGTCATAATAATAACAGTAGTGTTATGTACTACTGTGTTCTGGTTTGAAGGGAGACATACTTTTCCGAGTCGTTCCAGCTTAATCCTTGGAAGTAGCGGCGCATCTGTGACCGACCTAAGGTAGAAAAGTAGGAAGGTAGGTGTGACTGCGGCACCACCCTGATCTTTCAGATTACGTAGATAAATCTATCTTTGAGACAAATGGTTACTAAAATTATGACAAATCAAATTCTTCTAATAACCATATTAACTCAGAACTATTTATAAATTACATAAAGCCATAACATAAACACATACAGATTTGTCGTGACAGCGGTACCATACATGCAATCTATACATAACGAGGCCATATCATTATAAACCACACTTTTCCGAACACCAGGTGGCGCTAAATTTGCGGAACCAATATTGCACGTACAGTCGAGAACGTAACACTTTATGTTACGTTACGTAATACGTGGGTCTTGTGCTTTGGAATAAATGTAATGTAATAGAATATACTTAAATACAGTATATTGTTAGGTAACTGACTCAATCGATGAAATATATTTACATTAAATAGTTTTGTGCTTCTGTCAAATGTCATATCAAAAACAAAAATGGCTGACACCATAGATTAGTAAAGATACTTCGCCGCCTTGAAATTGAATGAAGCCACAAACGGCTTATTTTAGTAAGTTCTTTTTTTGAATCCTTGACAAATAAAAACATTTTTAGAGAAAATTCACGAATAAATAACTAATTTACGTAATAATTACGTAATTTACGTAATAAATAAATAATTATTTCAAATATTTTAGGGACATTTTAGCACGGAGACGTGGCAAAACTTTTTTACGCAACTATTTCCATTCTCAAAACTGGGTACATTTTCTTGTTAGGAGTGAGTAATCTTTACTAATCTATGGCTGACACAAACAGCTTAAATCAGTGGGTCAAAAGGTTTTTTTTAGCTAACGGAGGTACCTGTGGAAGGTAATGTTTTTCGAGCTGATATACGAATACATGTTTCAGATTTTTGTATTAACTTATTTAAACCCTCAAAAAATGTTTTGTCCTTGTCGGAAAAATTGCGTCCTTAACTTCTTCGTCTGTAGAAAATGTATATCCACGAAGCTTTTTTTCATTTTTGGAAAGAGATAATAAGCGCTGTGGGTGATTTAAAATATCCTCGTAAGTGCAACGTTTTAATATAATTTAATTCTCTCAACTTAAAAGTTATGTTCGCGTCAGTACCAAACTCATTCTGGTATCGACGCTGCCACTGCACTTAGATTTTACGACACACATCATTACGACACAACTTATCGACTATTTACGACAAATTACCAGTTATATCATCTACATGTAATTAGTGATAGCATCGATAAATTGCCAATTGGTTACAACTCCCTTTGTACTCCATTTTGTATCCCCTTGATGGGCACGGATCTCTTTATATATAGGGTAGATCAAGGCATTCTGTTGAATCATTTGTGGTTTGAATCCGGAGGAACAGCCACCAAACATTTCATCATCATCAACCCATTACTGTCCCACTGCTGGGCACGGGTCTCCTCTCAGAATGAGAAGGATTTGGCCATAGTCCACCGCGCTGGCCAAGTGCGTATAGGTAGACTTCACATACCTTTGAGATTTTTTTTTATAAATCTCTCGGGTATGCAGGTTTCCTCACGATGTTTTCCTTCACCGTTTAAGCAAGTGATAATTAATTTCTAATACGCACATAAATTTGAAATTAGAGGTGCGTGCCTGGGATTTGAACCTCGGACCCCTCATCGAGAGGCCGCGTTTCTTAACCAATAGGCTATCACTGCCAAACATTTATATATATATATATATATATATAAAATATGAAAGTAGTAGACAAGCATGCAGCTTGATGGCAAGTGGCTACTGCCGGTCATGAACATCTTTAATTAACCCCCGATAACATTAGATTCCTATCTGAAGTTGGTAGCGAATGCGTTGCTTCTCCAGAGGACTCAGACTTTAGAATACCTGTAGGTAGAACCCTTTGTGGTTTAAAACCGAAAGCACCACCGCCAAATTTATTTTTGCTTAATAAATAGTGTACAGCACTGCTGTGTTCTGGTTTGTGGATAAGGGAGATATAGATATGTACTTTATACACGAATACATAACAACAGTGCCTCGGTGGCTGACTTCAGATATACATTTTATCCGGGGTTGATTACGGGTTGATTGGGGGGATGGTTATGGGCGGCAGTGGCCACCGTCAGGTGGATTGCATGCTTGTTTGCTACTGACATATTATAAAAAACATTAGCGTTACATTGATTTTAAAATATGAGTGTCATTGATAAAGTCGGCGCCAAACTGCTAGTCCGCTCTGAATATAGAAATGAGTCGCGTCGCCATAGCAAATTGCATGACTACTTTTGCTCGCAACAACTTCAGAGCGGACTAGCAGTTACGCGTATATACTACCACTTTAAATCATAAAGAGGTTCACTCCTTTTAAAAATGAAGGCGAAAGAGAACACTTAAATTACCTCTGCCATTTTAAAAACAATATCGTTAAAACCTGGGATAGGATTTAGAATAAAGAATCACAGTAGGTAGTCATGTGCAGGCTTAAATAATATTCGCGCCCTACAGCGCTCTGGGCAAACAAACGATGCCGCCCAGCAGTTTTCATTAAGGCCGGAACGCATGTGGCGGTTGGGCGGTTGGAACGCGCGTTTATTTAAACGTTAGTCCAATCTCAATTAGGTACTTAAATCATTATTTTTAATGTTTTTATTTACTTAGATGTTTTTAGACTTAACAACTATGCGATTAAAACTATGTTTTAGGCCTTAAATTAGTTTAAGAGAGGAGTTATTTTGTTATTTTTTCGTCAAATATTTGTTGTATCACCAGTTTTTTATGGTCCTAGAAAACTGAGATCCTCAATTATTACAGTGTTTGCCTACTACAGACTAAATACACTATAATTCAATAATGATTGTATACTTACTTAGTTTATTTTTCAAAGAAATGAAATTAATTTTAAAGACGTTATGTTAATTACATAAACCTTAACATACTAAGAGGATGCTTACTTATTTTAACGCGACTAAATAAATTATTCACGATTTAAGTTTCCCCACACCGTAACAGTTAGGTATAGTATTCGTTTTCTATGGAATTGTAGCAGCAAAAGAGAATACAGTTCACCTGATTGTGAGTATTTAGCGTTCGCCAAACTGCTGCTATTTGTTATGTCTATGTATGTTTCGCAAAGAAACATAAAATAAAATAAGTTCCAAATAGTATTGAAGTCCTACAAAAGGTGATCCATACATATGGTGCTACCAACGAATTAAACCAAATGCATTCTTTTTTAGCGCGAGCGTGGAAAATAAAGAAAATTATCTGAAGCAAGAAAACCGCTAATGTGTTTGACGCCCAAAATCGGCCGGCACGGCACCGGGCGGGCGCTCCCGCCCTCAGTTCTCGCCCGAACGCATCTCGGCACGGACGCTTTCCTTCCACCACACACGCGAACACGTTCGGAAACCCAACTTTTTTGTATATCTGTTCATTAATTTGTGTTATCTGTGAAAATTCAGTGATTTATCCAGTGTGTGCAGTGCACTAATAAAATTTTTGTCTGCTAACTGTCATCTGTCAAAACGCTGAGGTGAGTGCCAAAGAAATTTATTAGCGGCTATAAATTATGTGAAAACCGTTTGTAACTTTTTATTTACAGGTAGGCGGTTGTCAAAACATGTAAATTACTTGAAATACGTACAGAAATTTCCGTTTCGGAACGAATATGAAATTGTGCAGATAAGAAATTCGTTTTGCTGTAATTTTTGAGGATTTACGATTAACGAATAAATAAATGTTTATTATCGTAAATGTCGAAGTTGCAAACGGCCAACAATGTAAATAAACGATTGCATAAATTACCTAAGCATGACATTCTTTCTTCAAATTAAGTAAAACTTATTTTCATTTTATTTTAATTTCTCTTGATTGGATTAACTTGAGAAATAAAACTAGTCTATTGAATTACTTTTAAATTGAAATAATGTGTTAAATTATAAATGCGTTTATGTTGTAATTTATTATTCGATCTTCATGTTTTGCCATTAGGTTCTAAGCCCTAATCCACGCAAAAGAATACAATCGGTATATTCAGAAAAGTGTCTAACTAGACCTAGCTGCAGTCTTCTTGTAGACCAATACGCACTTGGCCAGCGCGGTGGACTATGGCCTAATCCTTCTCATTATGAGAGGAGACCCGTGCCCAGCAGTGGGACAGGAATGGGTTGATGATGATGATGATGATGTTGTCACTCATTATTGTTCCTTTGTTGGTCTCTTTTTTAAGAATTTTCATTCGTCTGTTTTCTAACGGACTTGTTCCTAACCGTTTAAGCAAGTGATTTTTAATTTTTAATATCCATATAAATTTGAAAAATTAGAAATGCAAGCTTGGGATTCAAATCTCCAACCTCTTAATTAAGAGGCTGAGTTCCAACCGCTAGGCTGCTGCTCTGTATTCTGCAATTTTGGAAAATATTACCAGGCTATTTCTGGATATGGATGAATCCATGTCATTGGCCAAATTGTCGTGCAAAATCTTAGGAGTGAACTTTACAGGGAAGATTATACAACTTTATGATGCAAAAATATTTTTGGAATTCTCTACAAAAAGAAAACCTTCCAACAAGGGGTGCGCGGTTACAAAACCATCACAACTTAATAAAAGTTTATTTAAGAAACATCTATTATTAGGAACAAATTAAAACAAAGAGCTGTTTTGATAAATATTAATTTATATTTTTTAAACGGTGCTGAAAGAAAGCGCGAAAACCATGTCACTTAGCGCTTAAAACTTGAATGCTGAAAGTTTTTCCGCTACGTAACGGGATCGAACCAATAAATAAATGTTATTACGCTCCACACACACCTGGGGCGGGCGGCAGCTGGCGTCAATATTGCCGCGATTAATCCTTCAGCCGTTAATACTCTACTTACTGTAATACATTGTTCTATGTAAACTTATGTATATAATTATTTACTTAAGTTAGTTATCCAACTTTCTTAAAGAAGCTTCAACTTGCATCATTTGTTCGTTTGTACTGTATTATATTCATCAAATTTTGTTTTTTTTTTTTTACTTCAAATAACATCAATAGTAAGAGATTAGTATAATTAAAAAACTAGAACATTTTTTAATAATACATTTTTTTCCGCTACGTAACGAGATCGAACCAATAAACAAATGTTATTACGCTCCACACACCTGGGGCGGGCGGCAGCTGGCGTCAATATTGCCGCGATTAATCCTTCAGCCGTTAATATTCTACTTACCGTTATATATTGTTCCTACTAAACAAATGTATTTATATGTAATTATGTGCTTAAGTTAGTCATCCAACTTACTTAATTAAGCTTCAACTCGCATCATTTATTCGTTTGTACTGTATTATATTAAACATTTTTTTTTTTATAATTTTTATAATTAAAAAACTAGAACATTTTTTAATAATACATTTTTTCCGCTACGTAACGAGATCGAACCAATAAACAAATGTTATTACGCTCCACACACCTGGGGCGGGCGGCAGCTGGCGTCAATATTGCCGCGATTAATCCTTCAGTCGTTAATACTCCACTTACACTTACATTATATATTGTTCCTACTAAACTTATATGTGTTTACTAATGTTAGTCATCCAACTTTTGTAAATATTAAGCTGCAACTCCACCAAATATTCCTTTGTACTGTATATTCGTGAAATTCTGTTTCTTTACATACAAAAATATAGAAGATTATATTATATACATTTGTAGGATATTTTAAAAGAATAAGAAAATCCTTTTTTTAATAATACTAGAAATTAATTTGTTTTTCCGCTACGTAATGGGATCCAGCTGGCGTCAATATTGCCGCGATTAGCCCTTCAGCCGTTAGTATTCTCCTTACATGCTATTAAAAACAGTGTAATATGTCCCTTGTAATGTGAGATCACAAATAAAATTACCGTCACCGACCTATCGGAAAAAAATACTTGCAGTACCCGTATTCGCAGTTCTATGATGCTCTAATCGACCTGATATAGAGACTAATATCAGGCACACAAAAAAGTGAAAAAAAAATCAAGCGTTGAATTAATTCTTAATAATAAAAATCTCTACTTGCTTATTAATGTACTATATATCTACTATCTTATTCATAGATAAGTAAAAATTACTCACTAGTAACAAGAAAATGTACCAAGTTTTGAGAATTGAAATAGTTGCGTAAAAAAGTTTTGCCACGTCTCCGTGCTAAAATGTCCCTAAAATATTTGAAATAATTATTTATTTATTATGTAAATTACGCAGTATTACTTATTTTTTTTTTATTTACCTATAGTTTATTTAAAATTATGATAAATATAATTTACAACAACATAGTTATTCTATCTATTTACAAACTTAAAATCTATATACAATATACACAAAAAATATAATTTAAACAATAAAAGAAATATTAAAACTTAAATAATTAAATATAAAACAATGAGTCCAAATTACTGCCTCCCGGTAGAGTCCCAAGAATGCTGGCTGCGTTGCCGCGTTGTATGGCCAAACTTATTCTTTGGCCAAAGTACGCACCAGCTCTTGGGTCTCCAGAAACGTCAACCAGACGCGACGACATTTCTTTGAAGAACCGTCGTGCTTCTGGCCCCCACGGATCCAGAGTCTCTACCGCAAACGGCAAAAATATGTAGCCATCCCCCAAGGCTGCATATTTGCGCCGCTTCACAGATTCAGCCGCCTCTGCCGCACCTCCTGCATGCGTCGAGGTCACTGAAATATGGGATGGAGCCAGCGTATCCACGCAAGTCGCATCCCATACAAGCGACTTCCCCTGTTTCCAGGGAACGAGAGTCATGTCTGAGCGTCTGGTTGACGTTTCTGGAGACCCAAGAGCTGGTGCGTACTTTGGCCAAAGAATAAGTTTGGCCATACAACGCGGCAACGTAGCCAGCATTCTTGGGACTCTACCGGGAGGCAGTGATTTGGACTCATTGTTTTATATTTAATTATTTAAGTTTTAATATTTCTTTTTTTGATTACTTATTTATTCGTAAATTTTCTCTAAAAATAATTTTATTTGTCAAGAATTCAAAAAAAGAACTTAAGTACTAATAAGCCGTTTGTGGCTTCATCCAATTTCAAGGCGGCGAAGTATCTTTACTAATCTATGATCTCATTATGTAACATGTATTTAAATGACCCCGTTCCTGTGGAAACTTTATAAAAAGTTAATTTAAAAATGCAACGTTATGTATAAAAACTACCTACCTGATTTTCGTAATTATTATACGAAACCTATACTAATATTGTCGTAGAAATACAGGTGATATTTCTCAAGATGCCAGATGGCGCCCATATTGCCGCGTAAAATCTGTCAGCCATTGTTAATGTTTTACTCTATCCATAGATTTAAATCTATGACCTAAGTATAATGTTAAAAAGTAGACAGCCAAGTTTGTGAAATAAAGTAGTTGAGCTTAAATTACCGTTATTATAATACGTAGAGAAATAATAATTAATAAAAAAATAATAAGTAGATAAAAATTGTAGCTTAACCATCGACGTTGACTCTATGATGAGATATAAAAACTAACTTTATATAAATCGTATATAATCAGTAATTAATAATAAATTAAGAGAAAAAAAATAACTTACAAACGTTAGAAATTTTCGGAATAAATCTTAATTAAAAAAAAATACGCAGTGTGCCGTAATCTAAGTAAATTAACACAGCAGTGCCACAAACCTTAAGACAGTTAGCAGTGGCGAGATGCCGTCATAGTCGTTCTATACATATATGCCAGTACGAAACTGTAGGGTTTAATATCGTCGGCACAGATGCAGTACCCAGGTGCGCCCTACGGAACGCAATAACATTTTATTTATTCCCTCCAATACTTTCGCCAATAAAATTTTAGTTTCCCCTCATATTTGTTACTTCAACTCAAGTGCGTTTCTGTTTTAATACTTATTTGGCAAATAGTAATCGAAATTACAATTAGGGTACATAGATCATCGTGTTTATGAAATTTTCGGGCAGATGGCATTCATTTATCTAAAGCAGACATGAAAATAAAATATCAACAAAAAACGACATACTACTTTATTATTATCATAGATTAGTAAAGATACTTCGCCACCTTGAAATTGAATGAAGCCACAAACGGCTTATTAGTAAGTTCTTTTTTTGAATTCTTGACAAATAAAAACATTTTTAGAGAAAATTTACGAAAAAATAACTAATACTGCGTAATTTACATAATTGCAAAACTTTTTACGCAACTATTTCAATTCTCAAAACTGGGTACATTTTCTTGTTAGGAGTGAGTAATCTTTACTAATCTATAATTATTATTATCAAAGTAAGTGCGTTTTAAAAATCAATTTCACTATTACTTTAAAGTTGAAGGAAAACACGAAACAAGAAATATTGATTCGTGTTTGAATATTGAACAAATATTGTGAAAATATTGATAATAAAAGATATTAATTAATTGAATTTCATTTGTAATATTTTATTTAACACGTAATTTCTTTACAACACATAAACTACGAATATTAGATAACACGAGTCTCAAAATTATTATTGTACAAACTATTTACAAGAATTAAAAAAAAATCTTTATTAGGTATATTTTAAACTGGTAATAATTTATCTGTGCTTCTACACAGACTACATATTATGGTAGTATCACTAAAATGCCTCCGCCAAAAAAAAATTATTTTTCTTTTGTTTTTTTACGTCATTCTGCCTAAATACTTGTCACTTCAAATATTCAAAAATACACTGGTTACCTCTCATACCCAAAGCATTGTATTGCGAAAGTTGCCCGCATCTACCCGTATCGGAGACATCAATATACCCGTATTTGATCTGTTATTTACTCTCCTTGTGATAAATAGGGGTTGGTGTCATGGTTGAATATCATGTCTACCCATTATTGTTTCATTGCCGTTAGAGTAAGATTTAGGTCATAGTCCACCATGTTGGTCAAGTGAGAATCAATAGACTTTGTAAAGCACAATTTGAGATGTTTTTTTAAGATCTTTCACTCACGAAGTTTTTATTTACCGATATAGTATATTATAACTAGTGTTAATTAATTTACTCGTATTTCTAAAATCGTAGGTTTCTGAAGGTGGTAGAACCCTTTGTGGTTCGACTCCGGCGGCACCACCGCCACACCTATTTCTGCCTAATAATAGCAGTGTTAGGCGCTGCTGTGTTCCGGTTTGAAGGGTGTGGTAAGGGAGACATACTTTTCCGAGGCGTTCCAGCTTAGTCTTCAGGGGTAGCGCATCTGTGGCCAACCTCAGATAGGAATATCTAATCCTATCTGGGGTTGATCACAGATGTCCACGGGCGGCAATAGCCACTTGTCGTCAGGTGGACTGCATGCTCGTCTGCTACTCCTATAATATAAAAAAAGGTTCGTGACTGCGCGTGACTGGAATTCGAACCTAAAGTGTTTGTTGTTTGTTGTTGTTGTTCAACTCTACAGGCACCACCGTCACACCTATTTCTGCATAATAATAGCAACATTTAGCGCTGCTGTGTTCTGGTTCCATGGTTGATTGGTTGTATGGTAAATGTGATCTAGTTATCTCAGGTATTCCAACTTTGTTCTCAGGTAGAAATGCTTATATATTGCATTTTTTATGCTTATAAAAGTAAATATATTTCATTAGATAAAGCGAAAAACGCCGAAAATAGTGATTTCTTGTATGGTGGCTACCATTTATTCAAGATTTTTTTATAGTATTTGTTGTTATAGCAGCCACTCTTATCCTAATTTGTAAAAGTTTCAAGTGTCTATCTATTACGGTACTGGAGATAGAGCCCTGTGAGAGCCGGACAGACTCCCTTCAACTCTGCAAGTGCCAATGGCGAGTGCCATCTCCAAAAGATGGTGAATCTTTCTGAAACAAAAAAATATTTGAATCGATTCGAATCGAAGTGTGATAAATCGATTCACAAAAAATCGAGGACCAAAGAATCGATCTTCGATCTTTTCAGCTAAAAGGGCGAAGGTACCGAAAACAAAATAATTTTAAAAATGAACAGTTACTGTATGTTGCGCTATATTTATCATGGAAATGTAACCTAATATAAATTAATGCTGCTACACCTAGTATTTTGTGACGCTCTCTCAGGGCATCACATATTGCTTATATTTTGTTGTAAGTTGTGTGTGTATTTTGCAATAAATAAATAAAAAATGGTCATCAGGACCAAACGAGCACTGAAATCCGTCAATTGTTAATTCAATGTTCAATCAACTTCAAAAAAAATCGACTTTCGATTTTCTAGGAAGAAAAATCGATTCACTGAATCGATCCATTACTGGAGATCGATTAAAATAATCATTGAAATATTTGGTCCAAAAAATCGGTTCTTCGATTAATCGCTCTCAGATCGCCATCCCTAGTTTAAAAGTGAGTTACTTTTCTAAAAATACATCCACACATCTAATACAACACAAGTTGTCGTGCGCTGACGTCACCACTGTTGTTGCACGCCACCTGTGCAAGCGGCGCGTGCGGCGAACATTTGCTGTTACAACTGTTCCGACTATTTCTGTTGTCGACGGAGCAAGATGAACGGTATACCATCCAGTTCAATAGTTAAAATGAAATACGTCGAAAAATAGCGGGTTCTTGTATGACGCCCTCGTTTATTTTTAATTTTATTTTTCTTTTAGTATTTATTGTTATAGCGGCCACCATTATACATACTCTGTGAAAAAACAAGTGTATATATATTACGGTTTAGGTGATAGAGTTCTGGGACAGACAGACTCCGTTCAACTTGCCGAGTGCCAAATAACCCTTAACGCACAAAAAGAAACACAACTTCAAAACAGAGTAACTTTTCTAAAAATACAACCACACATCTAATACAACACAAGTTGTCGTGCTCTGACGTCACCACTGTTGTTGCACGCCACCTGTGCAAGCGGCGCGTGCGGCGAACATTTGCTATTACAACTGTATCGACTATTTCTGTTGTCGAGAGACCAACTTGCTGTTGAGAGATATTTCTATTTCCTTGGCTTTAGGAGCTTTGAAGGTGGTAGAACCCTTTGTGGTTCGACTCCGGCGGCACCACCGCCACACCTATTTCTGCCTTATAACAGCAGCGTTAAGGGCTGCTGTGTTCTGGTTTGAAGGGTGTGGTAAGGTAGACATACTTTTACGAGGCGTTCTAGCTTAGTCCTCAGGGGTAGCGGCGCATCTGTGGCCGACGCAGGTAGGAATATCTAATCCTATCTGGGGTTGATGCTCGTCTGCTACTCCTATATTATATATATAAAAAAAGAGTTCCATGACCATAACATTGGTCAATAACTGCAAGTTTCAGAAAGGGCTACCAACAAAGTAATTTTAATTATTTTGTTTTTAGGTACAATATGCTATTACAATACGCGTAGCGTACGGCCTGTTTTTTTTATTAAATATGTAAAAAAGTACCTATAACTTCAAGTTTAAATGTACACATATCGATACTTTAATTTGCAAACCAGCCAATTCCACTTTTCAAAATGTTTTATTTTATTTATTTTGATTTCGTTTAACGCAATTTATAATAAAAAAAAAAAAAAAAAAAACATTTTGAAAAAAGTGGAGTTAGCTGGTTTGCGAATTAAGGTTATGATAGGCTTTCATTATTAAGATCGAGGTATCTAAGGAGAAATATCCTTGTGATGGTAAATGCACTAACATCCATGCATACAGGGGTTGCCATTGCTGAATACTAAAATGGTCGTGTCACATGTAAATATGTATGTAGACGGCATTAACACGTTCGCTGCGTAAAAAAAAACAGTAACTTTCAGCTAGTGCGACGGCAGTCCAAAAATGCATCCACTTGACTTTCTTATTGTGCGTGGCAGGCCTTTTCGACCCGACACCTCTGGGTGGTATTGAAGCCCTATTATCTTAGTCAAGGCGCATTTTACATTATAAATTTTTATACTTTTAAAATCCTCATGAATCACTTGTCTATACATTAGTCCCGCCCCTGGCTCCTCCAAATAGAAAATTAGAAATTAGCAATCAAAAATGTCTGGTCGATAAGGCCCGATACCGCACTAGAGTGTAATTTCTGTAGTGATGGGATAGTAAAAGAAAAGAAAATATCGAGTCATTAATTTTATTAAATTTTAATAAACACAAGCCGAGCCTTTTTAATGTGTTACACATAAGTCAAAAATTGTAATTATAAAGGTAGACCAAAATTTTATATAATTACAAAGATTTTTCTTAGGGATTTCGAAATATGAACCACCGTATTCTTCTTCGTTATCACTATCATTTTCTAGTACTATTTTGTTTTTACAATGCGCCATTGTAACGAAGCTTGCAGGAAACCGAGTAGCGCGAGCGCGTCCTCCTCTCGAAGCTAGCACAACACTACTAGCGGGTCAACGCGTACGCATCTGCACAGTGCGGCAACAGGTCGCGAGCGGTCATCCACCAAAACAGGCCTGCCCCCGCACTGAGATAACTTTTTTTACGTTCTATGCGGTGGAGGTCGAAAAAGGCCTGCCGTAAAAATACCCAAGAAACAGGTTTCGCACTAGCGAGAAAGACCTATTTTTCCTGTGCGCATATTGGTTTGGAACCGCGTCGGGCCGATTGTGGGTGAACCGCAGTGAACGTGTTAAATGAAAATATCTCCCTAAAGAAAATTGTTTTCATGATCAAACTAAAAAATACTTTCGTAACGCAAGCAGAGACACACTAATAAGTTAATTATAGTAAAGGAGATTCAAATGATACATTTAATTGACGACATTTGACGACCCGCGTGGCGGAGCGGTCACCACACCGGTCTGACGCGCAAAGGGTCCCGGGTTCGATTCCCGGCCAGACATATATCTAAATGATTAATTTTGATTTCTGTTTCTGGGTCTGGGTGTTTGTGTATTTGTCTATGTGTGTGTACATAGCACCCACGACACAGGGAATCCTAGTGTGGGGCTATGAGTGTAGAAAGTGTAGAAAACGTTTATTTAATTAATAGGAGTACGATATAGTTTTGTGGCGCCAAGCAACGGCGTCAGTTGACACAGGTGACGGATGATCTCCTTAATAAAATTCCGTTTTTTGTAACTAAAATAGCAAGCAAGCTTATTGTCCTGGTGTTTTTTTATAATATAGGAGTGGCAGACGAACATGCAGTTCATCGATGGTAAGTGGCTACTGCTGCCCCTGGACATCTGTAATCAACCCCAGATAAGATTTGATAGAGTGTGTGAAATCTACCAATTACCGACTATGCCCAGCAGTGGAATTGTAATGGGTTGAGGACGACAGTCACCTATTAATGTAGTAAACATCTATTTCTGCCTCATAACAGCAATGTTTAGCGCTGCTGTGTTTTGGTTTGAATGGCGTGGTAAGGGAGACATACTTTTCCAAAGCGTTCCAGCTTAGTCCTAAGAGGTAGCGGCGCATCTATGGCCGACCTCAAGTAGGAATATCTAATCCTATTTGGAGTTGATTACAGATGTCCATGGGCAGCAGTAGCTTACCGTCAAGTGGACTGCATGCTCGTCTGCTACTCATATATTATAAAACTTCAAGTAATATTTTATTTAATACATCACAAACTTGTTTCTATATCGTTATTCTTAATTAACAGTAATGTTTGGTATGAGGGGCCGCACGCGCTACAAACAATATGTTTGAACAGCTGACAGGTGCCATATTGTTTGAAACATGTCTGCTTCGCGTGACGAATTGTTTTGTTCTAGAATTGAAGGTGGTGGTGAGTGGTCACTGTTGTCCGTGGATATAGGTCTTAAAAACATATGTGCGTAGATGTTATACCTAACCCTATTTTTTAGGAAATAAAATTCTCAGTAAATTTTTATAACACTTAAAAGTATTTCACTATTTTCTTGAAAAATAATCTATTATTATGATCGATTAAGAAATGATGTATTGACAACTTTGGAAACAAATGACGTAATAAAACAAAAACCGGGCAAGAAGGGAATAAACCGGCTTGGAGAAGGTACCGAACAAAAATACTGTAATAAAAACACATTCTCCCATATCACGTTTATCGTATACCAACTAAAAAAAACAAGTTTATTCGTGTACTTTTAAGACCATAGACATCATGTAGGACATATATATTATATGAAGTAAGGAACGATTTTCTGTATTATTTTCGAAATTCTTGTCTCAGTAGTTTCGGAAATATAAGGGGGGAGGGTCAGTATGCAATAAGGATAATATATGTTATGTCATTGAGTTCAAGGTAATAGAATCTTTCGCGGTGTCACTCCGAGGGCATCACCTCTAAATTCTCTAATCTTATTTTTGCCTTACAATAGTGTAAAGCGCTGCTGTGATCTGGTTTATAGAGACATGCTTGTTTGAAAACTTCCAATTTAGTTTATGATGTAAATACCAACTCATTAATTTCATTGTTGGCCAGAGGTCTCTTACAGAGGGGTATTTTGCCATATTAAAAAGCTGGCGTAATATCGATTGGAAAAGCACCCTAATAGCTTGTAGTGCGACACGCACCTTACCGTGGGAACCGTGCGAGCTCACACCTGCGCCCATTCAATAATTGTGCCCTTAATGACGGGCGGTAGCCGCGATCATTAGTCTGATGTGTGAATGAGACATTACCGATTAGTTGGTAGGAAAAAATAATGAAGGGTTTAATTTTGTTTTGACCAAAGACAGCTGTTATTGGTACGATATGAAGGTGGTAGAACTCTTTATGCACCGGCGGCACCAAAGCCACACCTATTTCTGCCTAATAACAGCAGTTAAGCGCTGCTGTGTTCTGGTTTGAAGGGTGTGGTAAGGGAGATGTACTTTTCCGAGGCATTCCAGCTTAGTCCTCAGGAGTAGCGGCGCATCTGTGGCCGATCTCAGGCAGGAATATATAATCCTATCTGGGTTGATTACAGATGTCCGTGGACGGCAGTAGCGTACCATCAGGTGGACTGTATGCTCGTCTGCTACTCCTATATTATAAAAACTAGAGCATGCCCCCAGTTGTAATAATTAGGTGTTAATTATATAATTTGGTGCACAATTTATGAGCGGTGCGGGCCGTCTCGTAATGCCCGCATACTGGTCATGCGGACAGACAGCAAAAACATTTTTGTACAACATTTTCTTAGTAATGCATGCAATAGTATTTTCTTACTAACGAAAATATTGTAAATCACATTTTGCATTAAGAATTAAAGACATATGTATAACTATAGAAATTAATTATCACTTGCTTAAACGGTGAAGGAAAACATCGTGAGGAAACCTGCATACCTGAGAGATTTATACAAAAAGTTCTCATAGGTATATGAAGTCTACCAGTATGCACTTGGCCAGCGCGGTGGACTATGGCCTAATCCATCTCATTCTGCGAGGAGACCCGTGCCCAGCAGTAGGACAGTAATGGGTTGATGATGATGTGTAACTATTTTTACCGAACTGCGGAGTGTAATGTTTTTCGAGTGAAATAATTTTTTAATCTTATAAATAAAATGTTACAATGTTAGTTACCGTACTACTCCGAAACGGCTTTACCGATTTTCACCAAATTTTATATGCATATTCAGTAGGTCTGAGAATCGGCTACTGTCTATTTTTCATATCCCTAAGTGATAAGGGTTGTTCACCTTTAACATGTTTTTATTTTTATGGCAACACAACGTTTGCCGGGTCAGCTAGTTTTAACATAATATGAAGTGTCGTCGGATTCATCTAAATTGTAGGACTAACATGGTTATATTTTTAGCTAGATTGGTTTTTACCACGCTTTTATTAGCTTGACCTGTATGTATGTAACGGAATTTTTGAACTCAATTTTTACCCACTTCAGTCACGGTCAGTTTAATTTAAAACTTTGAACAATTATAAAGAACCGATAATAATATACCATTTAATGTTTTCTCCGGAGACGCAGCCTAAAAAGATCACGTTTGAAAAAAGAAGGAAAAAATAAATTATTTACCTGCTGGAAAACATCACAAAAACCGAGCCTGGACATTACTACAACTTTGACAATGCAAGAAATATAAAATATTAAAGGATTTTAGGTATACAATTCTTGTAGATGAAACAACGACTGAACCCTAATTTGTTACAAATCTAAAAAATAGTTTTGCTGACGGTACCAACGCCCGCATCGCCGAGATATAGGTAGCGTTTGTTGTTTGGGGCACTTTATCTGCTACACGAGTTATATCGATGACCGGCTGCTGGTAGGAAGATAGGTACCCATTGCTCTCACACTGCTGGGCTTTAGTGTGAGTGCTTAGGCCGCAGTCTACCGCACCGGCAGAGTAGGATACATGCCAATTGGTAGTCGTGATCAGCCGAATTTTGAAACCAAAATATAGTTTAAAAAACTAAAAATCACACTTTTATGATAAAATCAACTAAAAAATAGAAAGTAATTTTCAATCTAGGAATCAATTAAGGTAAATAGTATAATTGTAAAAGAAGCGTGGGGTGCTTCATTTATCAGTTTTCGAACTAAGACTTTCGACTGCATGCTCGCCTGCTATTCTTATATTATAAAAAAAATATCGAAGGCAGGGAACACTTACGAGGGAAAACTGTTTCATAAAAAAAAAAAAATACATACATAGGCTTAAAACTAACACTACAGGTAACCTCAAGTCGTTAGTGCCCCTAATTTTCGAATTAATGATTTTTTTTATATTATAGGAGTAGCAGACGAGCATGCAGTCCACCTGATGGTAAGTGGCTACTGCCGCCCATGGACATATGTAATCAACCCCAGATAGAATTAGATATTCCTACCTGAGGTCAGCCACAGATGCGCTGCTACCCTTGAGAACTAAGCTGGAACGCCTCGGAAAAGTCTTTATACCTTACCACACCCTTCAAACCGGAACACAGCAGCGCCTAACACTGCTGTTATTAGGCAGAAATAGGTGTGGCGGTGGTGCCGCCGGAGTCGAACCACAAAGGGTTCTACCACCTTCAACGTATACCATTAAAGTATATGAAGTAAATGAAATATACGTATTCAATAGATATAAAAATCAGAGTACGTCAATAGATAAAACACGGGGCCCGCATGCAGAGGACCTCGTCTCCAATCTGTATTCTGATAGCTTTGTCACATAGGGGCTGCAATTGTTTTATTTACCGTCAGCTATACACAAGGTAGGGACTATAATTTAAATTTATATTTCTATTACTATTTTACATATAAAATTCCCCTGTCACAATGTTAGTAACCGAACTCCTCCGATACGGCTTTACCGATTTTTACCAAATTTTATATGCATATTCAGTAGGTCTGAGAATCGGCTATCCATTTTTCATACTCCGAAGTAATAAGGGTTCTAAACATTTTTTTATTTTGGCAACATAACGTTTGACGGGTCAGCTAGTATTACTATAAGTATGTAGTAACCGCGCATGCAGTCCATGTAAATAGATTTTTATAAGATCGAAATAGTAATCGTGAATGCAGTCCAAATACTTACCTTAAGTGGCTACTACTGTCCATGGACATCTGTAATCATTTTTTTTAATATAAGAGTAGCAGACGAGCATGCAGTCCACCTGATGGTAAGTGGTTATTCCTACCCATAGATATTTGTAATCAAATCTAGGTAAAATTAAAATCGTTTTTGAGATCGCCACCGATACAATGCTACCTAAGAGGACTAAGTGGTGACGCTTCAGATAAGTATATCTCTCTTAGCGCACTTTTCGCTTTCGTATACTTTTCTACATTCACCGCCCTACATTAGAATTCCTTGTGTGGGTGCCATGAACACACAAATACATAGACCCATAACAATATCTGTTCGTCATTCAGATATCTGTCTGGCCGGGGATCGAACCCGAAACCCTTTGCGCGTCAGACTAGTATAATGACCGCTAACGCCATGCGGGTCACATATAGCAGCGTTTAATACTGCTGTTATAAATTGCACCACAAAGGGTTCTATTACTCATCATCATCATCATCAACCCATTACTGTCCCACTGCTGGGCATGGGTCTCCTCTCAGAATGAGAAGGATTAGGCCATAGTCCACCGCGCTGGCCAAGTGCGTATTGGCAGACTTCACATTTTGAAACATTTTACATTAATGAAAGCTTTTTTTTTGTTATGCAGGTTTCCTCACGATGTTTTCCTTCACTGTTTAAGCGAGTGTTAATATGATAATTAGTGTTATAATGATAATTAATTTCTAATACGCACATAATTTTGAAAAAAATTGGCGCTTGCCTGGAATTTGAACCTTGGATCCCTCGATCAAGAGGCTGAATTCTTAACCACCGGGCTATCACTGCTATTACAATTAGTTTCCTATTAGTTCAAATTATCTGGTTATCTTTACTTATCACGCTCATAACACGTGATGAGATGATACGAAGCCTATAGATACGGTGGCACCTGTCCAAAGAGTGGCACAGGTGTCGTCTGCAGATGGCATTGTTGGTGTTAGGCAACACAGGTGATCTGGTAGACTGGTGGCCTAGACCCGCTTGAGATGGTAGTGTCTTTGTTTGATATGAGGGCATTTTAGGGCAATCCTCGATGCAAAAGGTGTAATACGAGTAGCTCAATTTTTATTATCTTACTAGTGGTGCCCGCGGCTTCGCCCGCATTTTAAAGAAATAATATGACATACATAAAACAAAAAAAATGTACCTTAATTGGAACGACAGTGGCCCCATCTAGCGAAAATTGGTCGCACCAACTCTGGAAGCTTCGTGGGCTCATGAACAACAATGCTGCTAAAGATCATCACTTGATGAAATGCATAGTTTACGATTAAATCCTTACTAATATTGATTAAAATAATCGATTTTTTTGGTCCAAAAGATCGATTCTCTGAGTAATCGATCTTAGATCGCCACCGCTAGTTCCCGTGGGATTTCCGGGATAAAAACTATCCTATGTGCTTTCTCGGGTCTCAGACTATATTTGTACAAAATTTCATTAAAATCGAATCAGTGGTTTAGGCGTGAAGAAAAGACAACCAGACAGACAGACAGACAGAGTTACTTTCGGATTTATAATATTATATATAGTAAGGATAGTAAGGATTGTTTAAAAGGTAACTAAATAGAGAGTGTTCCTAGCTATGATTAAAGATTTGTTTAGTTGTTTGATGTTCAACTCTTCTTGTTGGAATGAGTGGTGTTTATTTACGTTTAAAGTTGTTTTTAAGGAAATTAAAATAAAGTGTTTTTATACTAACACGTTCGATATTGCATTACGTATTGGCGACTATTCGGCCGCGGTATCGAAATCGCGCGTTTTAACGCCGGTAATAATGCTACATAGCGTTTTTTTGCGTTCAGTTGCTGCATTGAGTCAGTAGTAGCTGCGACAGGAGCTTAAGTGTGTGTGTGTGTGCGTGTGTGCGTGTGTGCGTGTGTGTGTGTGTGTGTGTGTGTGTGTGTGTGTGTGTGTGTGTGTATGTGTGTGTGTGTGCAGGATTTGATCGCTGTATCTAGTCTACAAGAAGCCGCTAAATCATCACATGTTACAAATAGCATATTTGCCTAGTAGGTAGTAGGACCACATGTGCTGAGATGATACGAAACCTTCAGATACGGTGGCACCTGTCCAAAGAGTGGCACAGGTGCCGTCTGCAGATGGCATTGTTGGCGTTAGGCAACACAGGTGATCTGGTAGACTGGTGGCCTAGACCCGCTTGAGATGGTAGTGTCTTTGTTTGATATGAGGGCATTTTAGGGCATCTTGGCACTTTATTTTCCCGACGCAAAAGGCGTAATAGTGTAAGTATGTATTGTAGCTCATAATTATGAGTCAATTTTGATTAAGTTATTTTTGTTTGAAAGGTAACTAACTAAGTTTTCTTAGAATAAACCTTCGTTTAACTGTTTAAAATTCACCTCCTTTTTAGTTTTGTCACTCTTTAACTTGTTTTTAAGTAAATTGGTCGTTCCCACAGCACTGGGTACTTTTCGAAGGTTTCCCCAACGAAAACAAAAAAAAGCAACACAGTTGATCTGCTGAGACGGCCGGCCTAGACCTACTTGAGATGGTAACTTCTTTGTTTGACTAGAATCTACAAATTTTTTGAGATGAGACTTTATTTACTGTGTATGATAAAACATATAGTACAACATATGAAAAAGGGAATAAAGTACCTACTTATTATTATTATTATGTATTACCGAGCTTCTGCCCCTGGCTTCGGTCGGGTTACGAAGTAATATTTTCATCCCCTATTTTATCCCCTTGGGGGTAGAATTGATCAAAATCCGTTCTTAGCGGATGCCTACGTCATAACATCTACCTGCATGCCAAATTTCAGCCCGATCCGTCCAGTGGTTTGGGCTGTGGGTTGATAGATCACTATGTCAGTCAGTCACCTTTGAGTTATATATATTCAAATTAAATGTAGTAAAGCGGAAATCGATCGACGACAAAAACGGGTCGTGAATAATAAGTTATCTCTATATTTTTTAACAATATAAACAATATGTTTAAGTATTGCACTATTGCTCTTTGAATGCTTTGTAAAAATTATATATTTTCGTGTTTTTTATTGATATAAATTACGGGTTAAAAAAAATCCAAAACCCGGATAAAAATAAAATCAATTTAAAAATAATGTCCGTTATACTTTATTATATATTTAAAACATGAAATTAAATACTAATTAAAATAAATTAAACTATATACAAATAATAAAATTACCTAAACATAACCTACAATTTTAAATTAAAATATAAATAATAACAAAATTAAACTTATAAAATAAAAACGTCGTCCAAAACCCTTTCTTGTTATCCGTTATTAATTTTTAATTTACTAATTTTTTGCCTAGTTAACATCGACATTAGACAATTATACTAAACACATAAATAAGTAAAGATTACTCACTCCTAACAAGAAAATGTACCCAGTTTTGATAATTGAAATAGTTGCGTAAAAAAGTTTTGCCACGTCTCCGTGTTAAAATGTCCCTAAAATATTTGAAATAATTATTTATTTATTATGTAAATTACGCAGTATTAGCTATTTATTCGTAAATTTTCTCTTAAAATGTTTTTATTTGTCAAGAATTCAAAAAAAGAACTTACTAATAAGCCGTTTGTGGCTTCATTCAATTTTAAGGCGGCGAAGTATCTTTACTAATCTATGACTAAACATTATTAAATTTCAATCTACGGTGACTAAAGTTGAATAGATCGATTATAGACATGATCTTTTATTGTCAAGTGTCAAACCTGACAGCCGCGGTCTGTGCGTACCGCGGCCCTAATTGATCTGTCACTCGCACGCCGGCAACTTTGATTGCACGCAATTCTGCGATAGTGTAGAGATGCCATTATCAAATTTTATGTATCTCTATGAACGATAGTGTAGAGACGCCATTATACAGTTTAAATAGAAAAGGAACAAGCTGGATCCTTGATGGGGAGTGCCCGTGGATATCTGTTATCTTGAGAGGTAGAGCCAGTATAGTTCCGAGGAGGTATCTCCACCACACCTTTTTATGGCGTGAAGCAGTTCTGCGGTGGAAGGATATGGAAGCCGATGGACTTATATATAAGGCGACTAAGTAGTCCTCAGGGGTAGCTATGCATCTGTGGTCGATCTCAGATAGGAATGTAATCTTATCTAGGACTCAGTACAGATGTCGACGGGTGGCAGTGGCTACTTACCATCAGGTGGACTGCACGTGTACTGCTTAAATGTCCCATAAAATTAATTAAACTATGTTACCATTGGCACTGCCTTTTTAAAAATAAACCGCGTCTAAAATAAACCATTAAAATTAAAAAACTAATTTTTGATTTCTTATATTTTCACAAAAATCGCCAAATTCCAAATACACAGCTTGTGCTGTGTTAATATATTATTGTTAATATTATAATTATAACATACAAGCACCCATTAACTTTAAATTAAATTTATTTATATTTGGCTGTATAGTTTAAATATTGTGCTACGTCAAAACCATACTTTTATATATAATCTGTGGTGTTGTAAAGCGCGGGCGCGGCATAATCGAGCTGTCAAGTGCATAGCGCGAAAGTTTGATTAAGCGCGATTCAATCAAGAATTGCTATATACTTCTGTAGTTTCTAGAACCTATGTAGATGGTATAATTTTGTGATTAGGTACTTTATATCGTTGACCCTGTAGTTCCGGGACTAGAATAGGGCTACGGTATCCCCTGTCTGTCGTTAAAGGCGGTTAAGGGGGTTTCCGGGATTACGGGTGGCAAGAGTGGGAGCTTGAACCGTCCAGAAAGCGACCCTGGGACGGATGGCGGTATGCGTGGTCGTATACCGTCGTAGACACCAGATGGTGTGGGAGGAGCGAAAACTGCTCCCTCCAGGACAGAGCTCGATAGGGTATCGCGTCGCTACCTCTAAGGACCTTGGCACGCCTCGCATAAGTGCTAAACCTTTGATCCAGAACACAGCAGCGCATTACACTGCTGTTATAAGGTAGAAATTGATTTGGTACTTGTTGAAAAGATTTTTAATTTAAAAATAATAATACTATAGTCTGATTCATAATTAGGTGTCCAAAATGTAAACAAACAAATGTCACTGTCAAAATTAACAAGAAATAAAAACTTTAACAAACTTAACAAAAAACGAAAACTTTACAATTATTCACAATTTAACAAACGCGCTATGAAAACGATAATATATTCGAGTTCAATTACAATCACGAAAATGAATAACATCAGCTACGAAACATAAAAATGACGACACAAGAAATGTTCGGGGTTCCGATTGTGTTACCATTATCACATTTTAATTTTCTACCATAAACCTTGTTTTTTATTATTATTACTTTATGGAACGAAATTGAGGTAATATAAATATTAGAAAATATAAATTGATCTTATTTTTTTTAGATTATTATTTTATTATTGTTGTATTAATTTAATATTGTCAAAAATAAGAAACTACCATTTGAAACGTATTTTCTTGATAGGTCAACACCTATGTTTACATTTTGGACACCTAATTATGAATCAGACTATAGCGGAACATCAGACAATTTTCAAAATGATTCCAAGAATATTTTCCCGCCAACGTACGTACGTCTGTCAATAGCAGTTGAATCATTATTGTTCTACCAGCCAAAAAATAATTTAATATTATCCGAATTTTTCACAAAAGTACTAATTTCCGAGAAATAGCATTTTGAAATAATATTTTCCAGCATTATCCCATGTACAACCGATTTATATATTATTTTGTTTTTTGCTTACACTTAAGCTAACTAAATAGTAGAATGAATGAAGTACTGATTTTCAAAAATTGGCATTCCGAAACTATTTTATTTTTCAGTCAACCGACCCTCATTCGATTTACACCACTAAATTCAAAATTAATCATTTTTAATCATTTTTTTTGGTGCAAAAAGCCTCCCATCCACAGCAGTAATATCTAGTTTTTGCGATACCTAATCTGTGGCGTCCAGAGCGCGGGAACGGCCATCAGCGAGCTGTCAGGCGCACAGCTGCGAGCAAACTTTGATTAAACGCGATTCAATCAACTAACTGCTTGTGATTTTGGATAATAGCGCGGGAATTGAACAGGTGGCTGTTTGTGGAAAATCATTTGCGAAAATATGGCCGCCTGAAGGTTGCACAGATAATTAATTGAGCGATGAATAGACAATTTATAATTTTATGTCTATGTGTATGTAAATAGAATTGAAAATTGGAAACGGTTTAGCTGATTTTGGCAGAGATTTCACACATCTTAGACGGAAATGGAATATTTTCAAATTATAATTCATCAATTTATATTAATCATTATTAAACTATTATAGTTATAGGCCAGTGGTCTGATTTCTAATGGACCCTTCCATTGAAGGGGTGTATTTCGTGAAACTTTGTCTATAATAGAAACCTTAATACGAATAAATTTAAATATAGGATAATTTTTAAGTTTAATTTATTAGGGGTCTTGCAGACTATTGTAAAATCTTGTTTTAAAGCCTTTGCCTGAAATAAAGATAGATCCATTAAAATAAATATTTCTGATGTAAGTACTACCTAATTCTAATAAGAAAATTAAAAGGAAAACTCAATTTACTTAATAGAAATTGTGCTGACGACAGGTGGCAAGTATGAGAGTAAAATCTTTATAGGCAAATTATTGCGAAGATAATGAATTTTACAACGTACTAACAGATAGGCAGTATATTACTGTAAAAAATACTCCCTTGCCCATTTAAGGAATACCAACTTTTATTAAATTAAATTGATATAAGAAAAATTAGCTACCCGAGAAATCCAGGGTGGAATCCCAAAATCAATTTTAAAAACAATTAAAATTGGCGTACCTATTTATGTTCAGTAAAATAATTGTTTAAATCTTTGGTTAAAATAAAGCGAGAAAACTAATGAAAAAGACATATAACAAGGTGTAAAAGGACAAGGGTTGACCCTATAGTCTTTAATTTGTATTTATGTTATATGTTAATGATTATATTAATCAAAGTATTAAATACTTGTTTTTCTACTAAGTGTTTGTATTATTTTTTAATAAGTAATTTGTTACTCCAATCCAACTCCTAACTCCAATGTGTTTTGCCCACCATGACTTATGCTTCTGAAACATGGACCCTAACTAAAGAGATAGTGGAAAAGATGCGAATTTCTCAAAGAGCCATGGAACGTGCAATGCTCGGAATCTCCCTCAAAGACAGAATACCCAATGTCACCATACGAAAGAAGACAAAGGTGGTAGACATAGGGGATAGCATTGCTGCACTAAAGTGGAGATGGGCAGGGCACCTAAGCCGTCTACCGGTGGAAAGATGGACTCTCAAGGTCACAGAATGGCGACCACGGACGGGCCACAGAAACGTCGGCAGACAACCAGCCAGATGGACCGATGACATCATACGAGTGATGGGAAGAGGCTGGATGAGGACAGCGCGAGATCGGGACTTGTGGAAGTCAAGTGAGAAGTCCTACATCCAGCAGTGGGTGACAAAGGGCTGAAGAAGAAGAATTTGTTACTTACTTTAGTTGAACTATTGTGAATCTTCAAATACTCCATAATCATGTAATTCATGCTTACAGCGATATGCGACCACACAAAACCGCTGTCCTTCCCTGGGTCGCTTGCTGGACGGTTTGAGCTCCCACTCTTGCCGGACCCCGGAAGCCCCTTTTAGTCGCCTCTTACGACAGGCAGAGAATACCGTAGCCCTATCCCGTCTAGTCTAATCTAATCTAGTCCCGAGTATACAGGGACAATGTAATTCATTCTACAAACCACATAGAATCCATATATAACTTTTTACTGTTCCTTTGGATTTCTGATTCGAATTTCTGTACGCATTTGCCTTACCTACCCCAGATTTAAGTGTCCTATAAACCGAGGAATAAAAATCAAAGAGTTCTCAAGCCAGCGATCCTGGCACACAAACAGGCGTTCATTTGGATTTTTATAATGAATTCCCGAACGCGCCATAAAATATATAAGCGACATAAAGTTAGACGACGCAGATGGCGCCACTCGCCGACCTATTTGGTCCAACCGCTGCGGTTTTCAAACTAAATAAAATATAGAAATGTGAAAAAGTATGAAATCGGAATATTTTGCGGAAATTCCTTGGGTTTTTCACGACTTTATATAATTCTTAATTGTTGAAAGATAGGACTGTGACTGAGCGTTGATAGTTTAAAAATGTAAGTTACTGAATAGCATCTAGAAATGGTTCAGTTTTAAAGCTCTCTTTAATTATGTGTGAAAGTACGATGCCTCTGTAGGCATGCTCTTATATCTAAGAACTTATATTGTTTTTAGGTACTTAAAAAAGTAAATAACTAGTCAGAAGGGCGCTTTCACTGATACGCCCCACTTATACGCGTCCCAACACATTAATCTAACAAGTAAAAGGTATTTAATTAGCATAGTACCTTGGTAACACTAAAATTGTTATTTATCAGGCTTTATAACATCTGAAACTCAAATTAGGGTTGGCGATACTAGATTGCCAATCGATTACACGAAAAATCGAATTTTTGGAAACTACTTTTAAATCAATAGTGTTACGCACATCACTATTGAAAGAATAGTTCGATGCCCATAGCTGTCAGGTAGACAGTTATATGCCCTTTTGAGTAGCAGAAAACTTGATACTCCCTGTTCTACTATTAAATTATACGTTTTTAATACTTTATTAATACTAAGGAATCGATCTTACCAGAAAAACAAATGTAGATTTTTTCGGTGGCAATGATACAAAAACTTTCAGAATTAGCTTTTTGTTGAAAGATAGACGATCTTTTTACTCTAAATCGTAGTTTTTCTTGTAGATCGATTTTGATCGATTCGTATCTTATCTGAAGGTTTTTAAGTTCGACGTGTCGAGTGAAATTTTCATAAGATGAATTGAAATGATAGATTGTACGATTTTAAAAAAGATGGAATGGTTTCCAACTTGGTAAATTTTGTTATATTTGTATAATGTTTATTAGTTAAAGCATTCGTGAAATCAGAATCACACAAACGTATTTCTTTGAATATTTGTTATTACGAGTATATTTAAATCTAAGGTATCATATTTTTATTAAAATTGGCCTCCTATAAGGGCGTCAATACTTCAAATTCCCAATTTTCAAGTTAGAAATTCTCGAAGATTTGTGCATATTAAATTTTTATATACCTATTTACTCTTGTTTTAACGATTAATAACAACATCGTGATGATACATTCTGAAAATTGTGTAAAAAAATCTCAAAAGTGTTTTAAGTATTTTTTCGCACTTGGTCAGCAATTCAGCATAGTATCCTAAATTAGGGATTCGAAGGGTCAGAAGTCACTTGAAAAATTCCATGCCCAGCAATGGGCCAGTATCATGTCGATGATGAAGGTAAAGTAACTAAGCCGTGTACTTACAAAACCAAATACTAAACCTATACATACCTAAATTTAAGACCTAAGTCTTAAGCTAAACCTGCCTAGTAAAATATTCCTTCAGTAGCCAAGTGTAATCCTTCAGGTAACATCTGCGTGGGAAATCTCTCGCGAGCAGCTGTCAGCCGCCGCTTATTTATCACAAACTTACAAATTTATTCGTATTACACTTACACAGTACACTTATACATTATTGAATTTGTTATTGAGCTATTTTTATTTAAATCACTGTTCTTCCGTAAAATTAAATAACTGTGCAGTGTCAAAGGTGTAAGTGAAGATAGATCGACCCCTCCTACGTATAATATCGTAATCCACAAAAGTACCTTTTATTGACACAAGGAACGTTTTAAAGCGTATAAAATAAAACATATATACAAAATTTCATAGAGATACCTGAAGAAATGCAGATTTTATTCGCATTTTAGCATATTCGAAACTTTGAAACGCTCTCCTGTAAAGTTGACATTTTTCAGTTACGATATTATACGTAGGAGGGGTCGAGATAGTAAGTGTAGATGTATTAAAAATGAAAAATCAAATTTCACATTCGGTATCCTGCTACTTTAAATGAAACCTAAACATACCTAAACCTAGACCTAAAAAACCTAAAAACTAAACCTGCGTAGTAAAATATTCCTTCAGTAGCCAAGTGTAATCCTTCAGGTAACATCTGCGTGGGAAATCTCTCGCGAGCAGCTGTCAGCCGCGGCTTATTTATCACAACTTACAAATTTATTCGTATTACACTTACACAGTACGCTAAGGTATACATTATTGAATTAGTTATTGAGCTATTTTTAATCAAAAAAAGGGTTATTGCATAAAATTAAACATCTTGTCAAAGGCGTTAGTGTAATTAGATAGTAAGTGTACATGTATTCAAAATGAAAAATCAAATTTCACATTCGGTATCCTGCTACTTTCAATGAAACTTAAGCATACCTAAACCTAGACCTAAATTCCTTAAAACTAAACCTGCCTAGTAAAATATTCCTTCAGTAGCCAAGTGTAATCCTTCAGGTAACATCTGCGTGGGAAATCTCTCGAGAGCAGCTGTCAGCCGCGGCTTATTTATCACAAACTTACAAATTTATTCGTATTACACTTACACAGTACACGTACACATCATTGAATTTGTAATTTCACTATTTTTATTCAAAAACAAGGTTCTTGCATAAAATTAAACAACTTTGCAGTGTCAAAGGTGTAAGTGTAGATAGATAGTAAGTGTAGATGTATTAAAAATGAAAAACCAATTTCACATTCCTGCTACTTTAAATGAAACCTAGACCTAAAAGACCTAAAAACTAAACCTGCCTAGTAAAATATTCCTTCAGTAGCCAAGTGTAATCCTTCAGGTAACATCTGCGTGGGAAATCTCTCGCGAGCAGCTGTCAGCCGCGGCTTATTTATCACAAACTTACAAATTTATTCGTATTACACTTACACAGTACACTTATACATTGTTGAATTTGTTATTTCACTATTTTTTATTCAAAAACAGGGTTATTGCATAAAATTAAACAACTTTCTAATGTCAGACGTGTAAGTGTAGATAAATAGTAAGTGTTAATAGATTAAAAATGAAAAATCAAATTTCATATTCGGTATCCTGCTACTTTAAATGAAACCTAAACATACCTAAACCTAGACCTAAAAGACCTAAAAACTAAACTTGCGTACAGTAAAATATTCCTTCAGTAGCCAAGTGTAATCCTTCAGGTAACATCTGCGTGGGAAATCTCTCGCGAGCAGCTGTCAGCCGCGGCTTATTTATCACAAACTTACAAATTTATTCGTATTACACTTACATAGTACACTTATACATTATTGAATTTGTTATTGAGGTATTTTTTTGTTCAAAAACAGGGTTATTGCATAAAATTAAACAACTATGCAATGAAAAATCAATTGTCACGTTTGGTATTCTGCTAACTAAGAGTTTAAATAAACAATGCATTTTATTTAATATTCGAACCTAGGGGTAAGGCGGATGGGCTATCTGATGGAAAGTATAACACATAAATATACATATATCGTACATACATAGTCATAAATACTTCACTGACTTTGGCGGAGAGCTCTTTTTGCAACTTTTTTATAAAAGAGTCGTATTTACATCATAATTTCCTTTCACATGATTTTTTAACCCAAACTAGTTAACACTAGTTTTTAACCTAAAATCGTTGTTTCGCTATGGACGAGTGTAACAACACTTTGTTTTCCGAAATTTCTTGTTACAGCAAGAAGCTTCGAAAAAGTAGACAATATGTATGTATAATGACTTCAAAAATGACTTTTATAAACAACACACGCATTTTTGGAGTTTACTCCTTAAGAAACGATTTGAGTTATAAGGCCCGGTACGGAAATTTTGAGGAGTAAAATCAAGTGTAACACGAAAAGTTGAGGCGTAACGGAAACCAAAATATGAATCAAGAGTGCTTTTATTAATTTAAAATACAGTAAGTTCAAATCCCATATGAAAGTAATTATTACAATAAAAATAATTAGCAATATATAAAACATTAAAACGTCATTAACTAATTTGTTTACATTTTTGCATAAATTAAGTTATAGGTTTGATCATTTATAAACACTGTGAAAAATATGAACACTGGCGCCATAATATGATTAACAATCTTTTATGAACGTTTTTAAAGAAGAGTAACATATAAAATCAGTAAGCAATTGAATAAGATATAATATTAGCAAAATAAGTTTTTAACATAAAGAGGCTTTTGTAAGTTACTGATATATTAATTTAACTTATAAAAATGGATGCATTATTGATCAGCACCATCTATCAACGATAAACGGGCAAAATCAAAACAGTATTATTTAATATTTATTACAGAATTATTGCTAATGAATTATGTTCAAAATAAGTTATATAAAATTAGCAATACGTTTTAAATGAATTCTAGAATTATAAAACATTCAGAAACAATCCAAATTACATATAATAACATGTTTATTGAGTCCCATATAAATTTCATCCGTAAATTGCAACAAGGATATTTTATAGATGGCAAAGAAATTATAATTATTAAGTTTTAAGTTATAAAACGTTTAACATTGTTTTAAATATAAATAATTATATTATATTAAAATTTACTTTAATATAAACAATTATATTAAGTTACCATTATAATATTTGGAACCAAAATACATAGATTGATAAACTTGCAAACTTACAATTTATAAAACTTGCCACTAGATGGCGCTATTTTATATTATTTTGTAACATACTTTATGTAATACGCATTATTGAAGTAATATAAATAATCCGAATAATTACAGATATATGTTTGTTTCTCTTATCATTTTAGCAGATGCGTTCATTTACCTACCCTTTTTTCTATTCGATATATATCATAATTATCATTCGTAAGGAGTAAACTCCAATCGTGCGTCGTAGCTGACACACACACACTTTTTTTTTACTCCTAAAGTAAGTAAATATCGGTAAATTAATTTACGTTTCAAAAATGGCATATTTTTATGAACTATACTAACGTTATTTTATTTAATATTGTAGGTAAATATAAGTAAATTAATCCGTGCAATAGGTATCTTGAACTGTAGCATCTAGTAATTGTTATCCTTCAGACATCATCTGCGTTTGAAACCTCGCTTGCTGTCAGCCGCAGCTCATTATTTATCACAAACTTATTCTTGAAGGTAGAAAGAACCCTTTGTGGTTCGAATCCGGCGGCAATACCGCCACACCTATATCTGCCTATTAATAGCAGTTTTAAGCGCTGCTGTGTTCCGGTTTGAAGGGTGTGGTAAGGGAGACATACTTTTCCGAGTCGTTCCAGCTTAATCCTCGGGGGTACCGACGCATCTGTGGCCGAACTCAGGTAGGAATGTCCTAATCCTACCTTGGTGACCATGGGCGGCAGTAGCCACATCAAGTGGATTGTATGCTCGTCTGTTATATTATAAAAAATACTTATACCATATGAATACAAAAATAACACCTTTATTTACAATACGTTTTTTACTTGTTTATTAATCTACCTGTAGGTACTTATTGAGTAAATAAGTACCTATAGGAGATTAATATCTGTACAAAGGATAGGTACCATGAACTGTAGCATCTAGCAGTAATTGTTATCCTTCAGGCAGCATCTGCGTCGGAAACCTCTCGCGAGCCGTCAGCCGCAGCCGCTTATTTATCACAAACTTACAAACTGATCCGTTTTATATTTCCATTAATAATCCATTGCTTTTGGATATATTTTTGTTGTATATTGAACTCTTCCGCATTGATAGATACATAGATCTTAGTAACAACATAGTTTTATTAGAGTATATTAGTTTATTTTTTAGAATGGCTATGTAATAGAAGGAAAAGCCTACACTCACAGCTCACAATATGATTCCGTTTGTCGTGGGTGCAATAGACACACACAGGCAAATACACAAACACCCAGACCCCAAAAAGGGAAACTTAATTCATGAATTTGTCTGACCGGAGATCGAACCCGGGACACTACGCGTCAGTCCGGGTAGTCGGCGGGTAACTGTAGTATTACAAATAAATTAGAAAACAAAGATAATATATACGACTTTTTTTTCTTTAATTTTTATTGATGATGTTTTACAAATAACTTTAAATATCTGAATCAAGTACATGTTTTCATATAATTTAGTAAGTGACGCATGTTTTTAATTACTCATAATTGATTTCATTATAGTTATACCAGTATGTAACATAATATAACATGTACCCAGTATGACACCAATATTTATTAAAAAACAGTTAACACACACACACACAAGAACTGTTAGTTCTTGTGTAGATTTGCTACAATTAATACACGTATGATATACATATATTAAAAATTAAATCATGATAAAACAATACAATTATAAAAAATATTTTTCAAAATTGAAAATTCCAATATTTTCTTCTCCACCAGAAACCAGTGAGGGTGGGGGTAACATCTGTGCGTCCCTGGCAGACGGCTGTCAACCGCAGCTGTGGCTTATTCGTTTCCAAATTGATTGCTTATATACTTGTGTAACTTGTAAATCCAGGCTTATAAAGGTCATGCTTATACTAAGCATAACTGTTTAGGTAACACATAATAATACACATTATACCTTATTCCATACAGATTGTATTGGAATAAGGTATGCAATGGAAAGAGTAATTGGTTAATAATTGTAGGTAAGTAAACGTAAATGTTTTAACTCTAACGGCTTACACCGTATATTAGCTTCAAACTTACAAAGGTGTGTAATTTGTAGTTTTTAGTTTGTCAGGAATAGTAAAGCAGATATTAGATACTAGTAATATTAGAAATTATTATCACTTGCTTAAACGGCGAAGGAACACGTGAGAAATTCTGTATACCTGAGAAATCTTTAAAATAAAAGTTTTCAAGGGTATGTGAAGTCTACCAATTCGCACTTGGCCAGCGCGGTGGACTATGGCCTAATCCTTCTCATTTTGACAGGAGACCCGTGCCCAGCAGTGGGACATTGATGGGTTGATAATGATGAATGATGATGGTGACTAATCGAGTATAAGGCGTTTCAACTTAGTACTCAAAGGTAACACATGAATGTTCAAACTAAAGTCCTGTCTTATGTATCACTAGTTACAAATCCATTCTGCATTGCACAGTTTTTATAGGATATATAGCAAACATGTATTATACCTATGCGACCAAATTATATACTCATATAGAGGACTATGTAGGAGACTTTACAGTTAAGTAGTTCTTGGCGATGGCGGTGGTGCCTGGGAAGCTACTACCAGGGAATAGAACTGTAATGATTCTACCACCTTTAAATTACTTGAGAAAGGTACATACCTTTCTCAATTAATTTAAAGGTTTTTTTTTTTGTTGACGAGGGGGAAACCTTCAAAAGGTACCCTATGCCGTGGGAGCGGCACGGGGTTATGTGGGATTCTTACCGCACTAAAACCCCCCCCAGTGGCCGTCCTCGGCGCTGCGTAGAGGACTCCGGGATCTCCAACGGAACGCAACCGGAGTCCACTTGACGCGTTGCCCCGTCGGGCTCCGCCCAGGTGAGCTTGAAACTCACCACACCATCTGGTGTTCACGACGGTATGCGACCACACATACCGCCGTCGATCCCGGGGTTGCTGGCCAGGCGGTTCGAGCTCCCACTCTTGCCGTCCGCAACCCCGGAAGCCCCCTTTTAGTCGCCTCTTACGACAGGCAGGGGATACCGTAGCCCTATTCTGGTCCCGGAACTACAGGGACAAAGAAAAAAAAAAAGGTACATACCTTACCTATTTACATTATATACAAAAACAACACATGATTATTTTTCAGACTTTTTTTCCAGCAAGGGTGTGTGGGGGCGACATGTGTGCGTACAATCTCTGGCAACAGCTCTCCACACCCTGCCACCGACGGTGGTACTTCCACTACCTCCCCGGTAGAAAAGGCAATGTTTTAGCATCTTTAAAATTAAGTTAAGCTAGAGTACATACCTTACTTATTTAGGTTAGGTTAGGTTTAGGTTTGAAGATGGCAGAACCCTTTATGGTTCGACTCCGGCGACACTACCACACCTATTTCTGTCTCACAACAGCAGTGTTAAATGCCGCTGTATTCTGGTTTGATAGATGGTAAGGAATACTTACTTTTCCGAGGCGTTCCAGCGTAGTTAGGAGTAGCCGCATCTGTGGCCGACCTAGGGTATATGTAATCCTATCTGAGGTTGATTATAGATGTCCATAGGCGGCAGTAGCCACTTATAATCGGGTGGACCGCTCGTCTGCTACTACTATATTATAAAAGGTACATTATGTACTAAAACACATAATTATTTTTCAGCAAGGGTGTGTGGGGGCGACATGTGTGCGTACAATCTCTGGCAGCAGCTCTCCACACCCTGCCACCTAAACGTGGCACTGTGACAGTAGTACCTTTTTTGTAGGGTAACCCTACGTGGGTTCCTCTCAGCTTGCAGCGGAGAGGATATGCCGGACTCCTACCAGCTAAAACCCCACGGTGTTCTTCTGGACGCCTTTTGTCGGGACCACGGGTACGTCGTAACATTCGTCCGCGGTCCCGAAGGATGACAGTGTTACCTACTCCACAGAAAAGGCAATGTCTTTACCACCTTTAAAATTAAACTAATCTAGAGTATAGTCTGCGCCAAACTGCTAGTGCGCTCTGAAGTTGTTGCGAGCAGGTGTAGTCATACAATTTGCTATGGCGACGCGATTCATTTCTATATTCAGAGCTAGCAGTTTTACGCGGACTGTACATGGCTTATCTTAGGTAAGTTACCTATTTACATTATATACAAAAACACATGATTATTTTTCAGCAAGGGTGTGTGGGGGCGACATCTGTGTACAATCTCTGGCGGCTGTCAACCGCAGCTGCGGCTTATTCGTTTGAGGCCCAAATTGATTCGTTTGATACGGCCCTGTGCCCTGTTGTGAGCTACATTTTCAGATTGTGATGTTAGATTGGAAATTGTCTAGATTTTTACGCAACACGTTTAAATTCTCTTGAAGACATTAATTCTCAAATTAAAGTTATCGATTTCTAAGAAAAGGTAAATAATAATTTGTTCAAATAATCATTTGCGAAACACACTTTAATTCTTTTGAAGATAAGATTAATTCCCTAATTAAAGAGAATAGATTCTCAACACAGGGTAAATAATAATATGTGTAAATTTGCTTTGTTAGATATTTTTTTATAAATTTCAGATTTTTTATAAGTTATATGTTCAGGCCTGTTTCTAGTAATGGACAATTATACAGAAACTAGCTAACCCGGCAAACGTTGTGTTGCCATATAAATAAAAAAAAATGTTAAGAGTGAACAACCCTTATCACTTAGTGGTATGAAAAATAGATAGTAGCCGATTCTCAGACCTACTGAATACGCATGTAAAATTTGGTGAAAATCGGTAAAGCCGTTGCGGAGGAGTACGGTAACTAACATTGTGACACGAGAATTTTATATATAAGATAACCAAGAACCATATAGCACCTGATTTGGTGGACGCTAGCGGCCATGGACATCTGTAATCAACCCCAGATAGAATTAGAATCCTAATATCGGTCACAGATGCGTCGCTGCCCCTGAGGATTAAATTGGAAAGCCTTTACGAGGCTCTTTCTGCCACGTATCAAACATACAAGTCTTCTTCATCATCAACTCATTAGTATAACACTACTGGACACAACTCCCCTTAATCAAAAAGAACTTACGCCATAATGTAGACCATAGTCTACCACGCTGGCCCAGCGTATAAATAGACTTCACACACTTAAAAAACTTTTTAATTTTCATGCAGGTAGCTTTCCACATGTTATTTATCTTCGCCGTAAAACCAAGGGATACTCGAAAGCGCTTGGGTCTAACGTAGACTTGAGTGGCCACCCAAACAGCGTTAATTCCACTCAACGTATATAATTCTCGCAATTCACACAAGGTTTAAAAAATTGGGCATAAAAACTCACATTAGCGCCAGCCTAACGCTGTAATATTATACGATTTCCTAAATGAAAATCCATATAACACACCAGTCGGTGGCATATGGTGGCTTACAACGCGCTACAGGGAATGGATGTGGCGTGAGCGGAGTGACGCGTGGGATTCGAGCGTACTTGAAGTTAATGTTTTATTAAACAGTGTTGTAGATAGTAAAGTGGAATTTTTACCTTCCACTTTACTGTTTGAGTTGCTATTTATTACTGTAAGTTTTTACCCAATTTTAGTAATGTTTTACGAAATGTGTGCAGTCCTACAGCCCAAATGGAACACATATAAACTGTAGGAGTGACGTAGGCCGTATTTTTAAAGTTTGTTTTTTTTTTTGTTAATATTTTTTTAATTAGAGTCTTTTAATAATTCTAAAATTAAGTTTTTATTAAGACTTCTTATGATGTTTCTTTGATTTATAATTTACCGCTTATAACACCTCCAATAATTTTTAATTGAGCCTGTTTCTTTACTGCAGTCGTTAATTATATATCGTATAAAAACTTACCGAACCTTACCCTTCGAAGAACGGACGCGCATGAAAGTCACCCATTCAACACCCGTCCTTGCTTAACTTAGAGTTAATCCCGATATACATTTCAGATTAGTAAATAGTTAAAAGAAAATCAAAGGCCACATCCAGTCCCACCTACACTTGAACAACATTCATTAAAATTTGCCAAAGCCGGCGCGTCGCCCGCACCTGACGCGCTGGCGAGCGGCCGAACGACGCTCTGTGTACTGCGATATACATTGCTGCTTTGCTGTACATTACGCATTACTATGTACATAGCTACGCAGCAATAGATACTGTATATTAGAGAGTTACAACGATGTAAAGGGAAAGAGTGGTCTGCTAATCTACTGTGTCGAAACGAATGAAGGCATCTGGTTTACGATATACATTGCTGCTTTGCTGTACATTACGCATTACTATGTACATAGCTACGCAGCAATAGATACTGCATATTAGAGAGTTACAACGATGTAAAGGGAAAGAGTGGTCTGCTAATCTACCGTGTCCAAACGAATGAAGACATCTGGTTTACGATATACATTGCTGCTTTGCTGTACTTTACGCATTACTATGTACATAGCTACGCAGCAATAGATACTGGAAAATACAGAGTTACAACTATGTAGAGGAAAAAGTGGTGTCCTGTGTTGGAACGAATTAAGGTCTCTGGTTTACGATATACATTGCTGCTTTGCTGTACATTACGCATTACTAATTACCTAGCTACGCAGCAATAGATACTTCATATTTGTGAGTTACAACAATGTAAAGAGAAAAATGAATAAAGGTCTCCGTTTTACGGTATACATTGCTGCTTTACTGTACATTACGCATCACTATATACACAGATATGCAGCAATAAATACTGCATATTAGAGAGTTACAACGATGTAAAAGAAAAAAGTGGTCTGCTAATCTTCTGCGTTGAAACGAATGAACGCTGCTTTACGATGTACATTGCTGCTTTACGGTACATTACGCTTTATTATATACATATCTACGCAGCAATAGATACCACACATTACAAAGATACAATGACGTAAATCTTCTGCATTGCAACGAACGAATTGAGCAACTAAGTTTCAATCACTAGATTTTTTATTATTTCTCGTGGTAAATTATATATTATTCCTTTTGTTGCTAAACGAGATATAATTAATTATAATAATAGCATATTATGAAGATTAATATCTTATTAAACTGTCCTATAAATACACTACAATACATACAATTTGAAGGTGGCAGAACCTTTTGTGGTTCGACTCCGGCGGCACCACCGCCACACCTATTTCTACCTAATAACAGCAGTGTTAGGCGCTGCTGTGTTCCGGTTTGAAGGGTGTGGTAAGGGAGACAGACTTTTCCGAGGCGTTCCAGCTTAGTCCTCAGGGGTAGCGGCGCATCTGAGGCCGACCTTATGTGGGAATATCTAATCCTATCTGGGGTTGATTACAGATGTCCATGGGCGGCAGTAACCACTTACCATCAGGTGGAGTGTATGCTCGTCTGCTACTCCTATCCTACTCCTGTCTGAGTCTCCTATATATATATATATATATATATATATATATATATATATATGCTATATATATATATATATATATATATATATATATATACAGGAGACTCAGACAGGAGTAGGATAGGAGTAGCAGACGAGCATATATATATATATATATATATATATATATATATATATATATATATGGGTGTTTTGTTTTCGAAACGTGTATATAAGCACTAAGGAAATGTATGTTTCAAATTTAACAGCAGTATTAAACCCTGCTGTGTTTTGGTTTAAAGGGGGTGGTAAGAGAGACTTTTCCGAGGCGTTCCAGCTTACTCCTCAGGGGTAGCGGCGCATCTGTGACCGACCTCAGATAGGAATATCTAATCCTATCTGGGGTTGATTACAGATGGCCATGCTTACAGTGCTTATATTTGTTACATTTATTTGCCGTTGAATATTGAGGTATATTTGAATGAAACACACTGCACTGCTCACACGAATGCTAGTTTATTACTGAACGTCAAGATGCCGCGTACAGAGATACATAACGTACACATCATTCCTCCACACTTAATTTGTTTGGTACCTGGTGACAAAATGATAACTTATTTGAATAACAATAAATTGTACACGTTAACTAACAGCTACATTACTTAAAATATTTTTTATAATCTACCGGCTTCCGGGGCCGCTTGACACGTGTAAGTGACGGTGACGGTGCTGGTGAGATATCAGCGCGGTTGTTAGTACTAGAAGTTGGCTCCCTTGGAATGCATGATGTCAAGGACGGTAAAGACTCGCGTGTCTGTGTGTCCGCGGTCGCACAGGTTTTCGGCTCGTTTTCTACACCCTCACAGTCACCCCATTCTTCTCCATCATCACAATCTGGAGCATTTTCAGCCAATGATGCCGACGGTGCCTCACTAATTCCAGTTTCCGTGGTATGCTCGGCAGTAGTCTCATTAATTAAGGCTGACGGAACTTCATTTGGTGTCGCTGGAGGACTTAAATCTGTATCATACGCCGGCGGAGAATGGAACTGATGAGGCACGTCACTATTAATATCTTTTACGTTACAATGTAAATTATAACCCGTATATTTCAATATCTGATCGACATGTCTAATAATATAAACATCCAAGTCTTTTATAAAGATTTTATACATTCTATTTCCTATCTTTTCACTTATTGAACCTAATTTCCAAGTTTCCTTCCGTCCACTGTACCAACGGATCCAAACAACATTGCCAGATTCAAATTTCCTGTTTCCTGATATTGGTAAGTTATTTGTAATTTTATTAGATGGTAAAATTAAATCGAGACGTGAGCGGAGCATTCGTCCAAACATTAACTTGGCAGGTGTTTCACCTGTGGTACAATGCACGGTATTTCTATAATTAAATAAATATCCTAACAACTCTTCATTCATTTGATTTAATGATAAAGTATCTTTTAAAATACATTTTAACATTTTCTTACATATCCGGACAGCGTTTTCAGCTTGACCGTTGCTCGGCGGGTGATAAATAGGAGACGTCATATATTTAATACCGTTACAGGCACAGAAATTTTTAAATTCAATAGAGTTAATTTTTACGTCATTGTCGGACACTAGAACTTCTGGTATCCCAAAAATAGAAAAAATAATTTTATATCACGGCGTGCGTAAATTGACGTTTTACGCACGCTTCGCGTGCGCAAAACCCCCATTTCCGACCCCGTAATATAAAATTTTATACAACACGCGGACGAAAAATGTTTTTCTGACTCGTGTGATTGCAGTCCTCGCCTGCGGCTCGGCCTGCAAACTCACACTTGTCAGAAAAAAATTTTTCGTCCTCGTATTGTAATGTACTATTATATCACGGCGTGCGTAAATGGACGTTTTACGCACGCTTCGCGTGCGCAAAACCCCCATTTCCGACCCCGTAATATAAAATTTTATACAACACGCGGACGAAAAATGTTTTTCTGACTCGTGTGATTGCAGTCCTCGCCTGCGGCTCGGCCTGCAAACTCACACTTGTCAGAAAAAAATTTTTCGTCCTCGTATTGTAATGTACTATTTAATCGTGACACTAAAGCCTTACTAGATGTGCCATTATGCATGTGCAAGCATTCCAACCATTTTGTATATGAGTCGATAACCACCAAAAATACCCTTTGCCCCACCGTCATATAATCTATGTGAACGCGCTGCCACGGCGCGGTCGCGGCGGGCCACGGCGCGGGCGGCTCACGCGGCGGCGCTGTGCGAACGCTCACACAAGTAGAACAAGAACCTATCCATCTTTCAATATCGATATCGATGCCCGGCCACCACATTCTGCTTCGCGCGTTACACTTACTTTTTATAATACCTAAATGAGAATCGTGTAATTCATGTAGCATTTTTTTTCTCAAAGCCTCCGGAATAACTATTCTATGACCCCTAAATAAGCAGCCGTTTTCGTACTGTAAATCTGATTTACATTGAAAATATGGTAATATCGATTTACAATTAATTTTACGGGGCCAACCACGACACATATATTTTATGACCATCTTTAGTACATTATCGTTTTGGGTTATTCGTTCTATGTCAGTAATTGTAGTCGCCGGGGCCACTTCACTCATAAATTTAAGAACGTAGTAGGTATCTAAATTATCTTCGATGCTATCCGACGCACGTGTGCATTCTACCGGCGCGCGAGAAAAATAGTCTGCTACGCAATTGTCATCGCTAGGTACATAATGCACAACGTAATTATAAGCGGATAAAATAATTGCGTATCGCTGAAGTCTAAGTGCGGTAGTAACCGGTATCCCCGTCTTAGTATTAAATATAGACACTAAGGGTCTGTGGTCTGTTTTTAATATAAACGGATCTTTACGGCCATAAAGATATTGGTGAAAACGCCTCACCCCGAATATGATCGCGGTCGCCTCCTTTTGAATCTGACTGTAATTCCGTTCACTGGCCGAGAGTGAACGAGAGGCATAAGCTAGAGGGCGATCGCGCCCTTCATCGTCTCGTTGCGATAACACGGCCCCGAGACCGCCGGGACCCGCGTCTACCGCTAGAACTAACTGCGCGTCGGGCTCGAAATGCGCGAGCACACGCTCTGATGCCAATTCACGACGAATAGCTGCTATGCTACGCCGCTGTCTTTCGCCCCACTCCCACGATGCATTGTTTCGCAATAATTCGTGAAGAGGGCTCAATACGGATGATGCGTTAGGAATAAAACTCCTATAATAATTAACTACACCTAAGAACCTCTTTACTTCAATAACGTTGCGGGGCTCGGGTGCTTCAAGTATCGCTTGAACTTTTTCGGGACAAGTCTTCAAGCCCGTCTTACTTATAATGTATCCTAAGTACCTTACGCTTTCCTGAAAAAAATCGCACTTTTCCCTCTGCAAACGTAACCCAGCTTCGTTTAATCGATTAAGAACTTCCTCTAATCTTTTAATGTGAGATAATTTATCTGGTCCCGTTATACATATATCATCGAGCCAAACGCTTACCCCTTCTATCCCTGAGAGAAGTGTTTCCATAGATTTTTGAAATATTGCTGGGGCGTTAGCCAACCCATATACTAATCTTGTATATTTAAACAAACCCTTATGAGTATTTATCGTAGTAAGATCCTGCGAGGGTTCATCTAAAATAAATTGATTGTAAGCATTTTTTAAATCTATTTTACTATATCGTTCGCCCCCTCCAATTTTGGCGAAGACCTCTTCAATTCGAGGCAAGGGGTATTTCTCAATCAGAAGGTCTTTATTTAAGGTGACAGAAAAATCTCCTGCAATTTTCACTTGACCGTTATCTTTCAATACTGGCACTATAGGGGTAGCGTATACAGAGTAATTAACAGGAATTAAAATACCTAAGCCTACTAGCCTATCTAGCTCCTTTTCAACCTTATCTTTTAGGGCAAAGGGTACAGTTCGTGCTTTAAAAAACTTTGGAACCGAATTTTGCTTTAATTGCAGTGTAATTTTAAATTTATTAAAAGACCCCAATTCATCACGCCACAAATCGGGATAGTTTTCTAATATGGTATTGATTTCCGTAACATTAGACAAAGAATAATTACCAGTTGTAATAATTAAATCAAAGGCGGACATGAAATCCCTCCCTAGTAATGGCGGTCCCCCATCTTTAACAACAAATATTTTTAAAAATTTCTTAATATTATTGTAAGTAGCTTCTACGATGAAATAACCTAAGGGGGTGATTTTATGCCCGTTATATAAACACATTTTTAAATTACAATACTTTAAAGGCAAGTTAGAAAATTTATCTTTGTATAACCTATCTGAAATGACGTTACTACCAGAACCAGAATCAATTTCCATAGTAATTTTATTATGTCCTAACATTAATTCTATTTCGAAAGGCCTATTCGACACATACCTTAAATTAAAATTTTGACATTCCTCGCACGGTTTGTCCGTTGTCACCTCGCCGTCTGGATCCGTGGCGATGTGGTTAATATACGAACGCTTTACCACATTACTGCACACCTTCTTTAAATGCCCTTTTACGCCACATCTTTGACACCTATATTCCTTATAGCGGCACTTTTCACTATTATGGTTCTTCAATCCACATACTGAGCACCGGGCACCGTTACCCAGCTGATCACGGCGCCCCGCAATGTCAACGCTGCTCCCGCCGCTGTCGAACCGCCTTGCTAATCCACCGCGGCTCGGTTGACCTTGGAATCCAGCACGAAATATTGGCTCTTCCTTAACCACACCAACTTCATTATTAGAAAACATCACCTTCGCCTCCTTTACACAAGCCACTTGCTCCGCCAATTCTATAGCCCTCGACAATGTAAGCGTCGCCGGGTTCTGTTCGAATAACTTGTCGCGCTCGGGACCCGGGCCCAGGCCGAGGACAAAACGGTCCCGTAGATTGGTTTCTAAAGCAGCACCAAAGTCGCAGTAGCTTGCAAGACCTCTTAATCGCGCCACCCATTCGCCCAAAGTTTCGCCTGACCCTCTCATCGCCCCGTGAAAATTTGCTTTGTCCACAAAGGAGGCCTGTTTCTGTCTGAAGTGGCCGTCGAGTAATTTCACAAGATTCGTGTAGCTTTGCGAGTCCAACTCTTCTGGATATGCGAGATTACGCAGTAAACGGTACGTCTCGTCGCTTAGATGCGTAAGAAGAATTCCGCATTTATTATCCTCTTCGACTTTATTTATCTTGATAAATTGCGATAATCTGCCTTTGAATATTGACCATTCGCCAGTTTTATGATCAAATATCGTTAAATTTCCTAGAAAAGCCATTGCAATTTTTATTTTTTAAACGCGGGTACAACTACGTCGTCGCCAGTGAGGTATATTTGAATGAAACACACTGCACTGCTCACACGAATGCTAGTTTATTACTGAACGTCAAGATGCCGCGTACAGAGATACATAACGTACACATCAAATATACATTATAATTTTCATGTTCTGATACAACTAAATAGCATGAACTAAATTGTTGCTAGAGAATTAAATATTATTACTAACATTATACTATACTACACAAAATAATAATATTATTTATATAACATTTTCTTTTTATTATGTGTTGCGCTAGTGAAATTAGTCTAAAATTTTGACTTATTTTTCAGTTTAAGAACATGCTGTATGTACAAATAACTAAGCGTCTGCTTATAATTTAAGCCCCATTTTGTAAGCTAATACTTATAAGCACGATACCGAAACAAAAGCATTAGGCAATACACAGCACCGATTTCGATTAAGTTTTCAGAAAATATAAGAGACGAGCTTTTGCCCGCGGTTTCGCTCGCGTTACGAAGTAATATTTTCATCCCCAATTTTATCCCCTTGGGGTAGAATTGATCAAAATCCTTTCTTAGCGGATGCCTGCGTCATAATATCTACCTGCATGCCAAATTTCAGTCCGATCCGTCCTGTGCGTTGATAAATCACTATGTCAGTCAGTCACCTCTGAATTATATATATTTAGATTTAAAGATTGAGAGCTGCTGTTTTTTTTAATCCAAAATACTTTGGGGCTAAGCCTAAATTAAAAAAAAACCCTTTGTACCTAAATACGAGTATTATATTGGATAAATGTGTAAGATATTTTGACACTATTTTTCAGTGCGTATTAAGCAGTAACAACTTAGTGGTTTGAAATTCGGTCTCTCATCCTGCGAGTCCGGGATTCGATTTCCAGGAATATTTTTTCAAAGTTTTTTCTACTCGTATATAAATCCAATTGGAACCGTATTATGAGAGAGGTCCGTGCCCAGCTGTGGGACTAGGTTGATTTTAGTTGTTATTCGTTCTTAAAGGTATGATTTTCCATTAAGTAGTTTAAGGTTCTACCATTTTTGACCCTATAAATAAAAATAAAATAAAAATAGCCTGTATTTATAGAAGTAGAGAACATACCTAACATAAAATAAATATAGTTCAAAAAACTAAAAAACACGCTTTTATGATAAAATCAACTAAAAAGTAGAAAATAATTTTCAATCTAGGAATCAATTAAGGAACAGTAAATTGTGTAATTGTAAAAAAAGCGTGGAGTGCTCCACTTATCAATTTTCGAAAAGCACCCCACACTTTTTCCACAATTATACAATTTACTGTTCCTTAATTGATTCCTAGATTGAAAATTATTTTCTACTTTTTAGTTGATTTTATCATAAAAGCGTGTTTTTTAGTTTTTGAACTATATTTATTTTATTAATTTTTAGTACTTGTTGTTATAGCGACCATCATTATGCATCGTCTGTAAAAAAATCAAGTGTCTATCTATTACGGTTTAAGAGATAAAGCCCTGTGACTCACGAACAGACAGCGGAGGGTTTCGTTTTATCCTTTGAGTACAGAATCCTAAAAATCATTCTACAAGATGGCATTATAGATATGTTTCAGTACATTTGAGTTATAGGGAAATAACATTATTATTTTCCAAAGCTAAAAATCAATCTAGTAACTTTGCCTGAACGCTCCATAAGGCGCTTTCTCTCGCCTCGAAAATCGTTAATCGTGAGGATATTAATAAGGACAATAGTACAAAATTATTAAAATCGTGTATTGTCATCGGTTTTTGATAATTCTTCAAAATTTAGAATTAAACTGAACGTTCAAAGTGGATAGAAATCGGGCTCAAAGATTCCGTTACTGTTACGACATACATACATACAAACGTACAACCAAAGTACATAAAAATTTTTTTTTTTAGAAATACTGAAAACTCAACTATTTCATATCTAATACTATACAATTATAATAATTCTCCTATATAATGTCTCTGACTTCAACGAGCCTCTTGGCATATGCCTCCTCTAGTTTTGACCCTATGGATAAACCTTAATAAACAGATAAGATGTACAACTAGAATTTTTAAAATTTGAATTGATAGCCGATATAAGCGAATGAGCGAATGAGAGCTATCTCACATAATGTAAGAGATTTTTCAAATTCCCGCATAAAACCATTCGTACACAATCGCTCGCTTCATCTCTCAGGTGGTGAGTTTCCCACCAGGGTTGCCATACTTTACTAAAACAGGACTTATAAAACGTGTTGGTAAAAGTATGGTACGATCGGGGAGGTACCGTCGTCATACCTATTTCTAGCAGCAGTGCTGTGATGGAAGGTAGAACATTTACTTTTCATCATCATCAACCCATTATTGTATCACTGCTGGGCATGGGTCTCAGAATGAGAAGGATAAGGCCGTAAATTTAAAAAGTAAAAGGGCCGTGATAGTCCAATGGTTAAGAAGTGTCTATCTATTACGGCCTCTCGATCGAGGGTCCGAGGCTCAATTCCAAGCTACGCATCTCTGATTATTCGAATTTATATGCGTATTAGAAATTAATAATTACTTGTTTCAACGGTGGAGGAAAACATCGCGAAGAAACCTGCATACCTGCGAGATCTTTAAGAAAAAGAAAATCTCACAGGTATGTGAAGTCTACGCACTTGTCCAGCGCGGTGGACTATGGCCTAATCCTTCTCATTCTGAGAGGGGCCCCGTGACCAGCAGTGGGACAATAATGAGTTGACGATATCCTTTGGGTCTGGGTGTTTGTACTTATATGTGTGTGTACAATGACACCCACAACACATCTTAATGTGTAACTAAGAAAACATTACACATTCGACTAAAATCCAACGCGTACCAACCCTACACAGTATGCTAATATTGTAACCACATCTTCGTTTGTAGTTCCTCTGGCATCTACAAGCGAATCTGACCCATAATTCATGAAACATAAAGCCTATATTGCTGTGCATTCCATTCTAGTAAAATACGATTAAACTTGCGATTTTCGCCTTTACCACTATATAGTATTAAGGGTATTATTCCTTTGAAGGGTAAAGGGCCATGTGACAGTTCCCATGGCTATGGAATTTTTGTTTTGATAGGGTTCTGTATTGTTTTAATTTTAATTTGTAAGGGTCCTACCCCGATCGCGGTTCAAATCCAATTTTATTTTTTACGTTCTGTGGTTAGGATTATAATGGTATTTGAATGGGGGTGGTTATGGTGTAGCTATGTATTCGACATCAACCCATTATTGTCCCACTGCTGAGCACGGGTCTCCTCTCATAATGTGAAGGATTAGGCCTTAGCCCACCGCGCTGGCCAAGTGCGTATTGGTAGACTTCACATACCTCTGAGATTTTTTTTAATAAATCTCTCAGGTATGCAGGTTTCTTCACGTAGTTTTCCTTCGGCGTTTAGCAAGTGATAAGTAATTTATAATACGCACGTAACTTTGAAAAATTAGAAGTGTGTGCCTAGTATTTGAACCTCGTACCCCTCGATCGAGAGGCCGAATTTCTTAACCACTAGGCTATCACTGCATTATACCAAACAGCTATGTATATCAAAAAGTAAAGTAAAATTGTGTTCACTTTGGCGGAACACTGTGTTTTAACTTCAGAGGCTTCGTCTCTATTTCTGCCTTACAACAGTGTTAAGCGCTGCTTTGTTCTGGTTTGAAGTGTGGTAATAGACATACGTTTCCGAGGCGTTCCAGCTTAGTCCTCAGGGGTAGTGGCGCATCTGAGGCCGTCCATAGGAATATAATCTTATCTGGGGTTGCTTACATATGTCCATGGGCGCCAGTAGTCACTTACCATGGGGTGGACTGCATGCTTGCTGCTGCTCAGAATGAGAATGGTCATAGTCCATCGCGCTGGGCAAGTGCAGATTGGTATTATCCGCGCCAGACTGCTAGTCCGCTCTGAAGTTGCCATTCATTTCAATATTCAGAGCGGTCTAGAGCGCGGACTATAACATAGTTTTGAATATACTTAACACACTTTTGAAAACCTTTTATATATATAATGAACACCTGTCGCCATTTTCTCCATCTTCCAAGGGATGACTGGCAGAGAATGCCATTAGGCATTAACTTTGCCCTATTGCCCTATTTATATATATAATGAACACCTGTCGCCATTTTCTCCATCTTCCAAGGGATGACTGGCAGAGAATGCCTTTAGGCATTAACTTTGCCCTATTGCCCTATTTATATATATAATGAACACCTGTCGCCATTTTCTCCATCTTCCAAGGGATGACTGGCAGAGAATGCCTTTAGGCATTAACTTTGCCCTATTGCCCTATTTATATATATAATGAACACCTGTCGCCATTTTCTCCATCTTCCAAGGGATGACTGGCAGAGAATGCCTTTAGGCATTAACTTTGCCCTATTGCCCTATTTATATATATAATGAACACCTGTCGCCATTTTCTCCATCTTCCAAGGGATGACTGGCAGAGAATGCCTTTAGGCATTAACTTTGCCCTATTGCCCTATTTATATATATAATGAACACCTGTCGCCATTTTCTCCATCTTCCAAGGGATGACTGGCAGAGAATGCCTTTAGGCATTAACTTTGCCCTATTGCCCTATTTATATATATAATGAACACCTGTCGCCATTTTCTCCATCTTCCAAGGGATGACTGGCAGAGAATGCCTTTAGGCATTAACTTTGCCCTATTGCCCTATTTATATATATAATGAACACCTGTCGCCATTTTCTCCATCTTCCAAGGGATGACTGGCAGAGAATGCCTTTAGGCATTAACTTTGCCCTATTGCCCTATTTATATATATAATGAACACCTGTCGCCATTTTCTCCATCTTCCAAGGGATGACTGGCAGAGAATGCCATTAGGCATTAACTTTGCCCTATTGCCCTATTTATATATATAATGAACACCTGTCGCCATTTTCTCCATCTTCCAAGGGATGACTGGCAGAGAATGCCTTTAGGCATTAACTTTGCCCTATTGCCCTATTTATATATATAATGAACACCTGTCGCCATTTTCTCCATCTTCCAAGGGATGACTGGCAGAGAATGCCATTAGGCATTAACTTTGCCCTATTGTATCTTTTATTTTTATAGAGGTGCAATAAATAAATAAATATTTTTTTTAAACTCTCATGCTTTCCTTACGATGTAATTCTTCACAGTTAGGACCTGTGGTAATAAATTTCTGGTAGCCTAGTACTCGAACCTGGGACCCTCGGATTGAGAGACCGAATCACCAACCACTAAACTATCACTACTATTCTACGCTAGGTTATCACTACGGGTAGAACCATAGAAAAGAAAAGCAAGTAGAAGTGGTAAGTTCGAGCGAATGTATCGGAACCGTTGTCCCCAAACTCACACTTGCGTTTTTCTTGTTACATATAACCATGGTAGAACCCTTTACAAAAGCTCACTACTATAATATAATCTTATATACGAGTATAAAATTCTCGTGTCACAATGTTAGTTACCGTGCTCCTCCGAAACGGTTTTACCGATTTTCACCAAATTTTATATGCATATTCAGTAGGTCTGAAAATCGGCTACTATCTATTTTTCAAACCCCTAAGTGATAAGGGTTGTTCACCCTTAACATTTTTTTATTTATATGGCAACACAACGTTTGCCGGGTCTGCTAGTAATTGATATAATATATAAAAATGAATGATTGTCTGTATATGCTTTATATAATCGTAAACTATGCATTTGATTGATTGATCTTTAGCAAAGTTGTTGTGCATGAGCCCACGAAGGTTTCTAAGTTGCTACCAATTTTCGACAGATGTCGCCACTGTCATTTCAATGATATATTTTTTCAGTTATATGTATATCATGTTATTGTATAAAATGCGAGCGACGCCGCAGGCACTACTAGTATAATAATATTTACAAGTTACACCCCTAAAAACCGCCCTAGCACCATGTGGAGTTACACGGTAAAGCCTTATGTTAAAGCCTTTGGTTCCCAATACACCTGGGTACTGTTTCAAATTGTACAGGTGTTCGCCATTAGAGAGCCAATATCATTTCTCATTTTTATTTTTGAGAAAAAGTAATATATTATGACCATAATTATCTAAGCACAATTAACTAGAAAGACTGGTTATGGGGATAAAAAGTGTTATCTACAAGTCATTACCAATTGTGAAGCGGCGTAAAAGTTTTTGTATGAAATCTCTTTGTTTTTAATCCATTTTTACCCCATTGCTGGGCATAGGTCTCAGAGTAAAAAGCATTTATATAATATACTAGCTATGTACCGCGGTTTCACCCTCATTTAAAAAAATACCTTTTTATTTTTCATGATATTCAGCCTATATTAATTCCAATTTAAATATTGGTGATTTATTTTTGGAAATGGTCCAATCACTTTTGAGGTTATTCATTACAAACATACAAAAAATATATTTCCTCTTTATAATATTAGTATAGATAAAATTGTGAAACATTTTCATTATTGTCGACTCTATGGATTTGTTATTTTTTAGTATACTTAGTTAAATATAAGGAATATATAAATAAGAAACAGTTCATCTGTGTTTCCACAATTTGGCTCAGCCGGAAATGGAATTTAAATAGTGCTACGGCTACGGGAGGTTTTGTAGCGCCGTAGCTCTCCGCCCTACAGGCTCTACGAGTATCCCGATTTGCATTATTGCAAACATTATTTTCTTTAAACTAAATATTTTTACTTTTATATATGGTTATAATAACGGTAAGACAAAGTATTTTAAATATATTTACTACCACAATATATAATGGTCTAACAAAGTTTTAAATCGTTAAAAAAGTCCAAAATTAAAATTACAAAATAAAAAAAAATCCTTAATCGATCTAAAAATAGGAATACCAAAGCAATAAACAAAAAATATAAGCTTTAAATTCTCCCTTTTTTAAATCGGATATTAGTTTAATACATATCTATATTATCAGGAGTGTATTGAGCTAGTTATTTTTTTATAACAAAGGAGTAGCCGACGAGCATGCAGTTCACCTGATGGTAAGTGGTTACTGTCGCCCATGGACATCTGTAATCAATAACATTAGTTTCCTACCTGAGGTGGGCCACAGATGCGCCGCTACCCCGGAGGACTAAGCTGGAACGCCTCGGAAAAAGATGTCTCCCTTACCACACCCTTAAAACCAGTACCCTTACCAGGAGTTTTTACGTTTCGACAAATATGACTGTTTTGGTATTTGTTTACGTATTGGCCCATACGATTTCCTAGTTCTGACAAAATCCGCTAGGGGCGCTGATTGGAATTCGTATGGGCAAATACGTAAACAAATACCAAAACAGTCATATTTGTCGAAACGTTAAAACTCCTGGTAAGGGTACTGAACACAGCGCTTAACGCTGCTGTTATAAGGCAGAAATAGGTGTGGCGGTGGTGCCGCCGGAGTCGAACCACAAAGGGTTCTACCACCTTAAAATAGTTACTTATTTATAATATCGAATATCTAACGCAATCCAAAGCTAATTCCTAATTCTATAATTAGGAGTAAATTTGTATATCTATATATACAAATGTCTGTTTGTCCATTGTGTTTGTGCACATGGGACCCGCTCGCATTAATTTATATGTTTGAACATACAATACCCCCATAAAGTTTGATTTTAATTAGAACTGATACGATTACGAAGTAAGCGTGGCCCACCAGTGGGCCTTAATGAACTGTGGGCGTAAAGTGTAAAATAATTAAGTGTTAATATTGAACGTTTTTTACTACCTAAAATACTTAGTCAAAGTTAAGTATGGAGACAAAAAATAGTTAAAATTTTGATTTTAGGAGACGATCTAGCTTTCTCCATAACGAAACACCTTGTGAAGTGGTGGTAGTTGAATTGACATTCAAAAAGTGCTCATTATTTTCTTCATTCAAAAAGTGAACCTAGTTTGAATAAAAATGTTTGATTTGATTTGATTTGACCAGCATACGCAATAAGCCAATAAATTTCAGGTAGAAGCCATGGATTTGGTTATAGATGCATCACCGTTTTAGCAAGTGATAATCAATTTCTAATGCGCACATAATTTCACATACACATACTAATTTCATAAATCCGAAAGTAACTCTGTCTGTCTGTTTGTCTCTTCTTTACGCCTAAACCACTGAACCGATTTTAATGAAATTTTGTACAAAGATAAAGTCCCGAGAAAGGACATAGGATAGTTTTTATCCCGGAAATCCCACGGGAACTAGGGATGGCGATCTAACATCGATTAATCGGAGAATCGATTTTTTGGACCAATCGATTATTTTAATCGATATTAGTAAGGATTGAATCGTAAACTATGCATTTGTTCAAGTTCAATTTTCGCCAGATGGGACCACTGTCATTCTAATGGTACGAATTTTCAGTTTTATTTATGTTAGTATGCCATATTATTTTCTTTTAAACGCGGGCGAAGCCGCGGGCAAAAACTAGTAATAAAATAATTCAGCCACAAATTTCCTTTCCACCCGTTGCCAGCGAAATCGTTAAGCTAAATCCAAAATTATCTCTACATACAAGCGTGTTTGTCCGGTCTGTTTGTACGCGGACCGACACATGGGGCTCGGAATAAATTTATATGTTTGCATTGCCTTACATACAAACTTTGCCCCCATAATTTTCTTTGTTTGTGTATCTGTCGGATTTTTAATGATGGAAACGGGGATTCCGTTTTAAATGCTACAAGAGATCGACTTTAAGAGGTATTTATTAAATTAGAACTCTTTGTGGAATCTTATATGTAAAATATAGTAAATTAAAACGTCTTTCGATAAAGGTGGTAGAGTCCCTTGTGTTTTTTTTATAATAAAAGAGTAGCAGACGAGCATGCAGTCCACCTGATGGTAAGTGGTTACTGCCGCCCATGGACATCTGTAATCAATCTCCAAATAGGATTAGATATTACTACCTGAGGTCGGCCACAGATGCGCCGCTACCCCTGAGGACTAAGCTGGAATGCCTCGGAAAAGTTAGTCTTCCTTACCACACCCTTCAAAACGGCGCCTAACACTGCTGTTATTAGGCAGAAATAGGTGTGACGGTGGTGCCACCGGAGTCGAACCACAAAGGGTTCTACTCCGGCGGCACTACTGCCATACCAATTTCTGTTTAGCGCTGCTATGTTCTGGTTGGAGTGTGGAAAGGGAGACGTTGTCAGGGGTTCACAGAAGGGTATGGCTACCTATTATCTACAAAGAAAGTACCGTCCCTAGTATTATATAAAAACCTCGGGCTACGAGCAAAGCTAAGGTAAGGATAGTAATTACATAAACGTTCGCATGAATTTTAACCCGAAGCGTTAATTATTATTTTATCTTTTAAATAAAGCTGGTGACTGCAATAATTACTGCAATTTTGCAGTAAAAAACTTGAAAAACAATTTCTGCAATCCATTCCGGTTCGTAGCGTTATTGATTGCTGCAACGCGCAGAAGGCGCCACTTGTTGGCAATCGTTTCTGTATTAACCCGGTGACAGCTGCGCTGCATCTGTCCATATTAACCCTTCTTGAATTTATCAACGAAGGAAATGGCTGAAAACTGTAGGCGGTTTATGAGAGCGACATACTATTGAGTCGTGAGGGTTAATATTTAGAACTTACTTGTGGCATACTTGGGGTGTAGGGTTCGATTCCCCGACATTCATTTATATTTTTTAATATAGAAATTTTGCTTTTAATTAGAAGTCCGAAGTGTTCAACTTTTAAACAAAAACCCGTAACTGCAATAATTACTGCAACTTTAAAAGATTTTCTCAATCCATTCCGGTCAGTAGCGTTATTGATTGCTGCAACGTGCAGAGGGCGCCACTTGTTGGAAATCGTTTTTGTATTAACCCGGTGACAGCTGCGCTGCATCTGATATTAACCCTTCCTGAATGTATTCTGAACCATAGACGGGTTATGAAAACGACAAGTACAAATTGGTAGACTTCATACCCACTTGTGATTTTTTTAGACATCTCAGGCGTTCAAGTTTCCTCATGATGTTTTTCTTCGCCGTTTAAACAAGTGATAATTTATTTATGCTCATAACTTAGAAAAGTCAGAGGTGCCTGGGATTTGGTCCTTGGACCCCCCGAATGTGAGGTCGAATTTCTAGGCTCTCAGTAGTCTAAAAAAATTTTGAAAAACTATTTCTAATATTGAGTCCGGTCTGTAGCGTCATAAATTGCTGCAACGTGCAGAGGGCGCCACTTGTCGGCAATCGTTTCTGTATTAACCCGGTGACAGCTGCGCTGCATCTGGTATTAACCCTTCCTGAATTTATCAACGGAGGAAGGCTGAATTAGAAAAAAGGCGTGAAAGGTGTAAAATCTACCAATTCTCACGTGGCCAACGTGATGTATTAAAATAGGATGACCAAACTTTTTCATTCTGAGAAACAAATTTTAAGCATATTTAAAAAAAAAAACGCTTTCTACACTCACCCTTAGCCAGTCCAGACCTACATTAGGAATCCCTGTATCGTGGATGCCATGCACACATAAAGACGAATACACCCAGACCCAGCACAGATATCTAAATGGTCTATCTGGCCGGGGATAGAACCCGGAACCCTTTGCGCGTCAGACCTATATTTATATTTAGATATTCGGTAGATCGAAATAAAGATATCATAACTAGCCGGGAATCGAACCAAGGCCCTTACGTATGCCGGGTTGTCAATAATATATAATATAATACTGTCAGCTGAGCTCTAAATCTTATTTGACCCTGTCCATTTATTTCACCCTTCATCAGGGTAGCTTTATTGAATAAAACATTCGTAATCCCACCGAGACGAAATATTAACTTAGGCAGGTTTCACACCGGCGACAGTTCCGACGACCGATAACTGGGCACTGGCGCTGATGAGTAGGTATATTTTCGATTGTCCCTGTAATACCGGGATCAGAATAGGGCTACGGTATCCCCTGCCTGTCGTAGGAGGCGACTAAAAGGGGGCTTCCGAGGTTGCGGGCGGCAAGAGTGGGAGCTCGAACCGTCCAGCAAGCAACCCCGGGAAGGACGATGGTATGTGTGGTCGCATACCATGTAAACACTAGACAGTTTGGAGCCAAAAGTGCTCCCCCAGGGCAGGGCCCGATAGGGGCATCGCGTTCGGACTCCGGTTGTGTTCCCTCGGAGATCCCGTAGTTCTCCAAAAAGCGTTGAGGGCGGCCACCGGGGGGGTTTTAGTGCGGTAAAAATCCCACATAATCCGGCGTCGCTTCCACGTCGTCGGGTACCTTTTGAAGGTTTCCGCCTCGTCAACAAAAAAAAAAAGAGGTATATTTTCGATAATAATCGTCGATGTCAATGTCGATTGTCGCTGTTTGCTGGTATCTGCTGTTTGTGATTGTTGTTGACTGTCGTCGGTTGTAGTCGCCTGTCATTAGTGACAGTACTCAACAGTCATCTGTGACTGTCGCAGACTGTCGTCAGTGACGTCACTTACTGTCATCAGTGACAGTTGCCAACAGTCATCTGTGATAGTCCCTAACCGCCGCCGACAATCGTCTGTGACCGTTGCCGCGTGTAGTTACTGGTACATATTTGCCGGATGTATCATCAGCGACGTCTCTGGCTGTCGATATCTGTCACCAGTCGTTAGTGACAGTATCCAATATTTTTTTTTTATATAAAATAGGAATAGCAGACGAGCATGCAGTCCACCTGATGGTAAGTGGCTACTGCCGCCCATGGACATCTGTAATCAACTCCAGATAGGTTTAGATATTTCAACCTGAGGTCGGCCACAGATGCGCCGCTACCCCTGAGGACTAAGCTGGAACGCCTCGGAAGTCTGTCTCCCTTACCACACCCTTCAAACCGGAACACAGCAGCGCCTAACACTGCTGTTATTAGGTAGAAATAGGTGTGGCGGAGGTGCCGCCGGAGTCGAACCACAAAGGGTTCTAACACCGCATCTAGACTTCCATTCTAGGATGAAGTAGTTAGCGGATTCGAGATTAAAATAGGTGTGACAGTAGTACCTCTGTTATCGACCTGGGGGCCTACTACCATCTTTTAAAAACCATCATAATTCAGGAAAGTTTTATTTCCTCCTTAAAACAGTAAAATATTCCGTCATACACAGTTGAACAAACTTAAACCCTTATTAATTTTTTGCTTATCCATTGTATAAACCCAACTGAAATTGTCATATTTTGCTTAAAAAAATAAATTTCCTGCAAAAAAAGTAAAAGTATGATTAAAATAATATTGTTTTAAGAGATGGTATGGTATGGTATGGATGGTATGGTAACCCCCCAGTAGTGATTAGACGCTTTACATACTCATAGCTCCCACACTTAGATTCCCTGTCGTAGTTGCCATGGACACACACAAAGACACAAACACCTAGACCCAGTACGGAAATCTAAATAAATCATTCAGATATGTCTGGCCGGCGATCGAACCCGGCACTCTCGGAGCCCACACGGATCGTCAAACTACCTTTAAATTTTAACACTGTGCCACCGGGTCATGTACTAAGTAGTGTGTTCAGTAACAGTGTGCTGTAAACTTTTTCAAATACCGTAACCCCTCGGTCGCTTCCTGTACGCATACGTAAGAGAATTGGGGTTTACACACACTATCTTTCAAGTGTCAACTTTCAAACTCGTAAACTTTTTACTTGTTATGTATTCTGTATAAATGGTATATGATTTTTTTTATTTTCAGAAAGTTACCACTTACTATATAAACTGAATACCATTTTTGATAGTACTCTGTTAATTAAAAATCTAATTTTGGTGAATGATCAACATTTTATATTTATGGAATAAATATTTTTTTACTTTCTTTTTTGTAAGCGAAAAACGAATCAGGGCCTTTTTATGTCGGTGCCCTTAGGGTAACTATAGAATACTTTACATGCCCTTCTATTTCGTTCGCGTACGAATTATTAAACTACAGCCTAAGTTTTATCTAAATATATATAACTCAAAGGTGACTGACATAGTGATCTATCAACGCACAGCCCAAACCACTGGACGGATCGGGCTGAAATTTATGCAGGTAGATGTTATGACGTAGGCATCCGCAAAGAAAGGATTTTGATCAATTCCGCCCCCAAGGGGATAAAATAGGGGATGAAAATATTATTTCGTAACGCGGGCTAAGCCGCGGGCAAAAGCTCGTGTCAAATATATTAGATCTGACAGTTGCAGTGCGCACACACCCCAGCAGTCCGGATATAAACCAGGTGTCGGTATAAACGCGGGCCACGTGCCGCCATCTGGCGCGTAACACTTACAACAGACACTATCGCTCTATCGCTGTATCCAAGTTTTATTTACTAAAAATCAAATTTTCACAACGTCCACTATGAAGTTGTTTCACCTGACGATCTTTAGTAGACAAAAAAATGTATAGATTGATTATTGATAATGGACATATATCGACAGATATAAATATGTCGTGTAGAAAAATAGTATTTTTTAAAGGTACAATATTTTATCAGGCACTGCCTGTATGCAGTTCTTTACGGACACTAGAATAAAACCTACGCTTAACAACAATATAAATTGAAACAAAAAACCATTTATCACTATTTACAATAAAATATAACTAATACGCTTATACAAGACGAGCTTTTTCCCGCGGCTTCGCTCGCGTTATGAAGTCATATTTTCATCCCCTATTTTATCCCCTTGGGGGTAGAATTGATCAAAATCCTTTCTTAGCGGATGCCTACGTCATAACATCTACCTGCATGCCAAATTTCAGCCCGATCCGTCCAGTGGTTCGGGCTGTGCGTTGATAGATCACTATGTCAGTCAGTCACCTTTGAGTTATATATTTAGATATTTGATTTTGTTTTGCCACGTAGTGTCTGACACGTAGTTTAGAAACAATTGCATGATTTTAAAATATTTTCACATCAAAGCCATATGTGCGACCTTAGCTGCAGTGCGCACACACCCCAGCAGTCCGGATATAAACCAGGTGTCGGTATAAACGCCGGCCACGTGCCGCCATCTGGCGCGTAACACTGGCTTACAACAGACACTATCGCTCTATCGTCTAATCTGTTGTTGTTCTATCTTGCAATATAGACTACGGGATCTCGACGTTTTTTTAATCATTTCGAACAGGTTTAAAGAGATTTGCAGTAGGGCCCTACCTGTGAAGAGGGTAATGCCCTGGGGCCTCTATAAGAGAGGAGGCCCACAATACAGAAAAACATCTACATTCAGCAATTGTTGTGTTTTTTTTTTCAAAGAGATGGTTTTCGTATTTTACAATATATTTCCCTACTTGCACCTGACTATTTATAACATACTTTGTTAAAATAATTTTATTGGCAACACATTTTTGGAAGATTTGACTTCACAAATAAATAAAATAAAAAAAAATTGAGGAAAAAATTTATTCGGAAAATAATTCGCGGCCTCAGTCTCTTTCGTTCCCCAGGGCATATTAGGGTTAAATAAAAGATGCTAAAATTTTTCAAACCAAAACATTTAATACTCTTCTTTTTCACATGAAAATTACATTTAAATCGACTAATCCACTTCTTTCTTTTTAACGGATTACTCTTATAAAACTATTACGTAATAACATTGCCAGTTTTCGAAAATGTCTGAAGGGCCCCACCTTTTTATTTTCGAAAATAAAACCTGTAACTGTAACGCTTATTTACTGTGTGTGGCTGTAACCCACACAGTAAAAAAGCGTTAAAAATTATTATTTTTGATTGTACCTACACTTTTTCTAACACTTACCAAGTCTTTATTCTTCTTCTATCCTTTATTGTTATACATACATGTAGACTTGTAATTATTATATTAATTCGTATATTTCAAATATACATACAATTTATTTTTGTTGTATATACTTATCTATTTTGTTGTATGTTGTAATATCTAATTATTATACACTATGTAAATATTTCTTACAATATCCCACGCAAGTTTCAGCATCAATACCTAAAAAGCCACTACCGAACATAGTAACGTGAAGTGTTCCTAAGTACTGCACCTGCGAACTTGCAGCTGTTCTTCAGATGCCATTTATCATCCAATGGATTTCAGTTTCTAGCACTTGGAAACTTGCATCGTCACTCTCAGTATACAGTTGCAAAATGAATAGTCCAAAATGCATATAAGAAATTATTATCACTAGCTTGAACGGTAAGAAACGGATTAGATATTCCTATCTGAGGTCGGCCACAAATGCGCCGCTACTGTGTTACACAAGTATGTCTCCATTACCACACCCTTCAAACCGGAACACAGCAGCCACTGTGAGGCGTTTTTACTTAGTCTTCTAGGAGAGTTACGCAATTGTGACCGACGAGGTAAGACTAATACTATCTAGGCGTGATCGAAGTCCATTAATTCAGAAGTAAATCTGACGGTTGGTGGCTACTGCCACCCATGGACATCTTAAACCCGAATAAGATTAGATTCCTACCTGAGGTTGACCACAGATGTACCACTACCTCTGAGGAGTAAGCTGGAAGGCCTTGGATAAGTATATCTCCCTTACCACACCCTTCAAACTTGAAAACAGCAACACATAACACTGCTATTATACAGCAGAAATAGGTGTGGCGGTGGTGCCGCCGGAGACGCACCGCAAAGCGTTCTACCTTCAAAAAACCTGAACACAGCAACGCTTCATACTGTTATACAGAAAAGTTGTTTCAGTGGTACCACCTACGAAATGACAGTACTCTTTAGTTGACCACAAAACTAAACTTCAACCGAATTCCAAACCCTCCAATTTCCCTAGCATTTCCCTCACATAAACAACATAACGAAATCTCGGCAGAAAAGCGATTTAATTTACAAGAATAACTAAGTGTTGCCAGCTGCGGCTTCAATTACGTGTGAAAGCAAAAATTGTTCTGGCAACACCTGCGCCGTGCACCTGCCTTAACGAGAAAACCACCCCCCACCCCGTGGGGTGGAACCGCCCTAACGATTGCTATGACTAGGTATGTATTGAACAACTGATTGAGTTTGTGAGCTCGAGAAGTTTTGTTCTATATTTAGTTGTAAAGTTTGTAAAAAGTAGTTAGTAACAATGCAGAAACAATATTTTTGTTTTTATCGAAGTGGTAAAGGAGTATGTAGTTCAATGAGTAAGTGGCTACTGCCGCCCATGGATATCTGTAATCAATCCCACATCCCAGATAAGATTAGATTCTTGAGGATAAGGCTAGAACGTGTCGGATTAGTACTCGTATGACTCTCTTACATCCTTCAAACTACAGCACTAAACACTACTGTTGTTAGGTAGAAATAGGTATAGCAGTGTTGCCGCCGGAGTCGGATCACAAGCACTCTATCATCCTTATTTCGACTAAGGACATCTGAAAATAAATAAATATAGAATAAAGAGTACCTGAAGTTGATAACATCTGATTAAACCTCGTGTGTAAGTCCACCAAAATGGTTTGCAAAATGTCCCGGTGTGTTCAGTTCACACAGAGCGTGTGTTGTATAAGCTGTGTGTGAGTTGAGCGCGCACTTGACCGCGTTGAGCAGCTGGCCAGCGCTGACAGACACCAGCTGTGCACAGAGCGACGCGCGGCAGAGTGTGTCACATTGTGTGTTACGTACGTGTGCTCCGGTGTGTTCAGTTCACACAGAGCGTGTGTTGTATAAGCTGTGTGTGAGTTGAGCGCGCACTTGACCGCGTTGAGCAGCTGGTCAGCGCTGACAGACACCAGCTGTGCACAGAGCGACGCGCGGCAGAGTGTGTCACATTGTGTGTTACGTACGTGTGCTCCGGTGTGTTCAGTTCACACAGAGCGTGTGTTGTATAAGCTGTGTGTGAGTTGAGCGCGCACTTGACCGCGTTGAGCAGCTGGTCAGCGCTGACAGACACCAGCTGTGCACAGAGCGACGCGCGGCAGAGTGTGTCACATTGTGTGTTACGTACGTGTGCTCCGGTATGTTCAGTTCACACAGAGCGTGTGTTGTATAAGCTGTGTGTGAGTTGAGCGCGCACTTGACCGCGTTGAGCAGCTGGTCAGCGCTGACAGACACCAGCTGTGCACAGAGCGACGCGCGGCAGAGTGTGTCACATTGTGTGTTACGTACGTGTGCTCCGGTGTGTTCAGTTCACACAGAGCGTGTGTTGTATAAGCTGTGTGTGAGTTGAGCGCGCACTTGACCGCGTTGAGCAGCTGGCCAGCGCTGACAGACACCAGCTGTGCACAGAGCGACGCGCGGCAGAGTGTGTTACATTGTGTGTTACGTACGTGTGCTCCGGTGTGTTCAGTTCACACAGAGCGTGTGTTGTATAAGCTGTGTGTGAGTTGAGCGCGCACTTGACCGCGTTGAGCAGCTGGCCAGCGCTGACAGACACCAGCTGTGCACAGAGCGACGCGCGGCAGAGTGTGTTACATTGTGTGTTACGTACGTGTGCTCCGGTGTGTTCAGTTCACACAGAGCGTGTGTTGTATAAGCTGTGTGTGAGTTGAGCGCGCACTTGACCGCGTTGAGCAGCTGGCCAGCGCTGACAGACACCAGCTGTGCACAGAGCGACGCGCGGCAGAGTGTGTTACATTGTGTGTTACGTACGTGTGCTCCGGTGTGTTCAGTTCACACAGAGCGTGTGTTGTATAAGCTGTGTGTGAGTTGAGCGCGCACTTGACCGCGTTGAGCAGCTGGCCAGCGCTGACAGACACCAGCTGTGCACAGAGCGACGCGCGGCAGAGTGTGTTACATTGTGTGTTACGTACGTGTGCTCCGGTGTGTTCAGTTCACACAGAGCGTGTGTTGTATAAGCTGTGTGCGAGTTGAGCGCGCACTTGACCGCGTTGAGCAGCTGGCCAGCGCTGACAGACACCAGCTGTGCACAGAGCGACGCGCGGCAGAGTGTGTTACATTGTGTGTTACGTACGTGTGCTCCGGTGTGTTCAGTTCACACAGAGCGTGTGTTGTATAAGCTGTGTGTGAGTTGAGCGCGCACTTGACCGCGTTGAGCAGCTGGCCAGCGCTGACAGACACCAGCTGTGCACAGAGCGACGCGCGGCAGAGTGTATCACATTGTGTGTTACGAAGTACTACTACTATTTACATTACACTAGTGCACTTTACACACTACGGTGTGTTAGGAAATATTTCTAAAATAAAATTCAATAATTCATCATTTTAAACAATCATGTTATTTAAAATTACAAACTTGTAAGATCATGTCGATATAAAGAATCAGGTATTACATTATATTGCATATTACTAATGTGAAGCTCTCTAATTATATAATAGTCTCAAAAAGTAGACAACTAGACTAAGTAATATAGATACTTTAATCTGTTGTTATTAAGCTAAGTATTAACGAGATATAAATAATGTTATGTTTTAGTCAATATTAAAATATTACAAAATTTAACTATGTGTCACATCCGCGCGCGCTACTTCGTCCTGTGCTTAAAATAAAGTCACATAATATGTTTTGTAATTTAAAAAACATTGTGTTTCCGTTAGTACGTTTTATTTTAGATATACAATAAATTTTATCATTATTATTTTTTTAGTATTAATTTTATTCTTACAAGAATATTTGTGTAGTGTCTGTAGTTAGTTAGTCTGTGTGCCACCTGTGTTATGTTTTCAAGAGGCGGACTAAAACGTTTCAGCGTGGAGTCACACTGGGGACCATCCTTTGATAGATAATGTTTAGTTCTTAAATCTGGTTTATACCATTTAACCTTTCCGAGAGGTGGTGTACGAAAAAATGGCGATTTTAGCGGTTAAAATTATTTGTTAATATTTATGATTTGTATTTAAATTGCGATTTTTTTAAATAGATTAATATTTATCCCGGGAACTAGGGACGGCGATCTAAAATCGATTAATCGGAGAATCGATCTTTTGGATCCAAAACATCGATTATTTTAATCGATATTAGTAAGGATTGAATCGTAAACTATGTATTTGATCAAGTGATATTCTTTAGCAAAGTTGAAGGTACGAATTTACAGTTTTATGTATGTTAGTATGTTATATTATTTTCTCTTAAACGCGGGCGAAGCCGCGGACAAAAACTAGTTGCTTATATTTTGTTATAAGTAGTAATAATATAAAGTTTTGCAATAAATAAATAATATGTATGTTAGTTCGTTCAATGGCTAGTGTGTTACCACCAGAACACCTGCGTTAGCAACGCATTACCTACTTCTAGATATTGGATACCGATGCGCGTCATTCACTTAGCGCACGTCAAAACATTCCTATCCCATATATGTCCCACTGCTGGGCATTGTTTCATCTTGCGTTTTATATGAGGTGTCCCAAATTACGTGGTAAGGGAAACATACTGTTTTTCGTGGGGAAACCCGTCATGGGTTCCTCTCGGCCGCGGGGGCAGCGGAAAGGATATGCCAGACTCCTGCCGGCTAAAACCCCACGGTGTTCCTCTGGACGCTCTTTGTCGGGACCACGAGTACGCTGGTAGCACTCATCCGCGATCCCGACGGTGTTTGCCCACGTCCGGGCCTATGTCGGCAAAGGAATGGAGATGGAGCTACTCCATCCGACTTATCCGAGTCGTTTCAGCTTGGCCTTCGAGGGTAACGGCACGTCTGCAATTTTATCTGGAGTTGGTTACAGATCGATTCGCGGCAGCCACTTAGGTGGACTGTTCTCGTCTGCTATTGTAATATTATAAAAAATACACCCATGCCCAGTTGAGGGTCAGAAAAACGGATTGCAATCATAAAAATGATGGCATTTAAAAAAAAGAGAATAATTATTATTAAAAAAGACAAACCCACTGAGTTTCTTACCGGATCTTCTCAATAGAGGTCGCGTTCCGATCTGGTAGTAGTTTTAAAAAAATATTGTAACTGACAATTTGTAAGTGCCGCCGTTGGCCTATACAAAATAAATATATGTCATTTCATTATATATTTCATTTCATTTCATTATTATTATAGTTACATTTTCTTAATACGCTCCATTAGAATCTACCATTTTGTACATAAACCTTCAATTTTTCGCTACGTTTAGGTACTCTACCCAAAACATTTTAGTAGCCAAGAAGAATCACTCAAAAATTAAACAATAAATCTTCTTTACAGATGGAGGCGAAAGTAAAAGAAGAATTACCAGATAAAGACTATAACCAGCCGACGACTACAGAGAGGCGGAAATGTGAGTTTTTATTAACAAAAGATAGTTAAAAAGATAACAAGAAAAAGAAAAAATAAAGAAAACATGTCATAATCTGCCTTTTTAAATAGTTGTAGTAATCAAGCTAGCAGTCCGGGAGGTTTTAGACTTATATTAACGCAGAATCGAGACATCTTTAAATATATAACTCAAAGGTGACTGACTGACATAGTGATCTATCAACAAACAGCCCAAACCACTGGACGGATCGGGCTGAAATTTGGCATGCAGGTAGATGTTATGACGTAGGCATCCGCTAAGAAAGGATTTTGATCAGTTCTACCCCCAAGGGGATAAAATAGGGGATGAAAATATTACTTCGTAACGCGAGCAAGCCGCGGGCAAAAGCTCGTTACTTAATAAGTGACCATTATCATTGTCATCCATCATCAATCCAGATATATGACGTCGCCTACAGCCGCGATGCTATCCTTGAGGTAGCAAGCACAGTAGCACTAACACTGTTGTTATTACGGAAATACGTTTTTTTTATATAATATAGGAGTAGCAGACGAGCGTGAAGTCCACCTGATGGTAAGTGGGTACTGCCGCCCATGGACATCTGTAATCAACCCCAGATAGGATTAGATATTCCTACCTGAGGTCGGCCACAGATGCGGCGCTACCCCTGAGGACTAAGCTGGAACGCCTCGGAAAAGTCTGCCTCCCTTACCACACCCTTAAAACGGAACACAGCAGCGCCTAACACTGCTGTTATTAGGCAGAAATAGGTGTGACGGTGGTGCTGCCGGAGTCGAACCACAAAGAGTTCTACCACCTTTGAACACGTGTGGCAGTGGTGCCTTTAAATGGATCAACAAATAACTTCACCCCCTTCCAAAATCTCTCTTAATTTAAAAATTCTATTGCTCTATTCTAGTAGGATGTTTTTTTAAATTTTAGTTTAGTTTAGTTTTCTTGTCCCTCATAATTTCGAACTTGCATTCTACAATATTGGAATTATATTTCTTACGTAGTATTTGTATCCTCTTTGTTGTCCAGAATTACCGTATATTTTAGTTTAGTTTAGTTTTTTTTTCTTGTCGCTCATAATTCCGAGCATGAACCATTCTACAATATTGGAATTGTGTTCAGAATTACTAGATTCTATCGTTACCACGAATCCAATTTAAATGTTTACTTTCAGCAAATACACCGCTCTTTAATAGGAAATTGTTCCTGGCACGGAATTAGAAGCCTAGATGTGGCTTTGCCGTTTTTTGAAAAGTTTTATAATATGTGTTATGAGATACCATAATAAGTTAAGGTGGTAGAACCCTTTGTGGGTCGACTCCGGTGGCACCACACCACCTATTTCTACCTAATAACAGCAGTGTTAGGCGCTGCTGTTTTCCGGTTTGAAAGGTGAGGTAAGACAGGTGAGGAGACAGACTTTTCCAAGGCGTTCCAGCTTAGCCCTCAGGGGTAGCGGCGCATCTGTGGCCGACCTCAGGTAGGAATACCTAATCCTATCTGGGGTTGATTACAGATGTCCATGGACGGCAGTAGCCACTTACCATCTGGTGGACTGCATGCTCGTCTGCTACTCCTATATTAAAAAAAAATGGTTACCACTCATAAAGTCGACTGTTGTAAATGGTAACCACTGTATCTTTTACACAACTGTATCGGGTGATGTTTTTCGACAGTATATAAATATTTCACGTTGGTATACCTAGTCTGCGCCAAACTGCTAGTCCGCTCTGAATATACTGCACTGCCGTGCTCCGACAATGTCAGTTCGGAACTTGTATGATGTAATGTTTAGAAAACTTCGATAGCGTGATTCAGAATACTCGTAGCGCCATCTCTTCTCCAGTAGCGGGAAGTCGCCACATTAGAAATGTAGATAATTATGGTAAAATATTACCTTTTCATTTAATAATAGTTTTTGCCTGCGGCTTCGCCCGCATTTAAAAGAAAATAATATGACATACCAACATACAAAAAACTGAAAATTCGTACCTTCAACTTTGCTAAAGAATATCACTTGATCAAATACATAGTTTACGATTCAATCCATTCTAATATCGATTAAAATAGTCGATGTTTTGGGCCCAAAAGATCGATTCTCCCATTAATCGATCTTAGATCGCCATCCCTAGTTCCCGTGGGATTTCCGGGATAAAAACTATCCTATGTCCTTTCTCGGGTCTCAGACTATCTTTGTACAAAATTTCATTAAAATCGGTTCAGTGGTTTAGGCGTGAAGAAGACACAACCAGACAGACAGACAGACAGACAGACAGACAGACAGAGTTACTTTCGGATTTATAATATTACAAGGAAATTAGTAAGGATTATTCTGATTTACGGTCATGTTTCCTATATTTATTTGTATTCCATCCACCACTCAGCCACTTCCAACCACCCTAAGGCTGCTCGTTTAAATGTGTTTATGTGTAAATATGTGCGAGTGCATGTGTGTGTGTTTGTGTGTGTGTGTGTTTGTGTGTGTGTTTGTGTGTGTGTTTGTGTGTGTGTGTTTGTGTGTTTTTGCGTGCGCGCGTGAGTGTGTATACGAGTGTGTGGTTTATGGTCATGTCTCCTCTACATTTTGTTTGTATTTATAAAACATCTTTCCCATCCCAGCCCCTTCCATCCACCCTAAGGCTGCTCGTTTAAATGCGTCTGTGTGTAAATATGTGTATTTGTGTGTGTTTGTATATGTGTGTTTTTTGTGTGTGTGTTTTTGTGTGCGTGTATGTGTGGTTTATCGTCATGTTTCCTCTACAACTCATTTGTATTTGTAAACATCTTTCCATTCTAAGCCACTTCCATCCACCCTAAGGCGTCCCGTCCGTGCCCGCGGCCGCCATCGCTAGATTACGATCGCTCACAGTTGCGCGTTCCCACAAACGTTTCTACCGAGATTATATTTCTTGTTTACACCTATATTGTAGTATGTATTGTCACGCTTTGAATAGAAAGTGCTTTGCGGTTTACGCTGTATCTATTAGTGGTACAAACCTTTGAGTTCGACTTTCGAGGCACCACCGTGCTGCTTATTGTTAAAAACCAACTCCACAAAGAACAGTAACAGGCACTCATATGGACTACGAAGATCGCCATATGTACGAGTACCAACCGGTACCCTCTCCACCGAAACGCAAGAATTGCTGCACAATACCAAACTGGTTCTTTTTCTTAGTTAACGAAGGCGAAGCCTTCAAAAGGTGCCGTGGAAATAGGGGGCCGACCTCGGCGCTGCGTAGAGGACTCCGGGATCTCCAAAGAGACGCAACCGGAGTCCTCTTAGCGCGTTGCCCCGTGGGGCCCGGCCAAGGTGAGCTTGACGCTGACTACACCGTTTGGTGTGCACGACGATATGCAAGCGTCATCCATCCCGGAGTTTCTGACTGGACGCTTCTAGCTCTCACTCTTGCCGTTTGCAACCCTTGAAGGCCCCTTATAGTCGGCTCTTACGACAGGCAGGGGACACTGTAGCCCTATTCGGCTCCCGGAATTATAAGGACAACTATACAGGTCCTACCACAAACTTTACCAACCCTAGCTGTACAATATGAAGTACAAATCAGTGCGCAATCGATTACAAGAAAGGGCGTGGTTGAGTAAATATCGTGAATAATGTATCGTGGGAGGACACCGGCTGCCCTTCCTAATAATTCATATACACAGTATATATAACTATATAATAATAACTAGTAATATAACTGTAACAAATACTTTCGACTGTCTGTTATTTTTTGAAAATAATTTGTATTGATATCATTATTATTTCTCATTTTATCTTAAGGTATTTTTCAAAATGGTTTGGGCTGGTCACCGCGTTGCTCACCGCGGGTTGGTCGATTACACGCACCTTTGAGAACTTTTTGTTTTAATCTCTCATCTCCTCATAATGTTTTTCTTCATTGTAACCATAGATTAGTAAAGATACTTCGCCGCCTTAAAATTAAATGAAGCCACAAAAGGCTTATTAGTAAGTTCTTTTTTTGAATTCTTGACAAATAAAAACATTTTTAGAGAAAATTTACGAATAAATAACTAATACTGCGTAATTTACATAATAAATAAATAATTATTTCAAATATTTTAGGGACATTTTAGCACGGAGACGTGGCAAAACTTTTTTACGCAACTATTTAAATTCTCAAAACTGGGTACATTTTCTTGTTAGGAGTGAGTAATCTTTACTAATCTATGATTGTAACACGTGATAATTATTTATAAATACGAAATATCGAAAAATCAAAGACGCCTGTCTGGGATTTTCAGAAAATTCTTGTGATAGGACTACAACCACCGGTAATAATACTTACATTGATAAAATTATATCTTTCCAAGAATAAAAAATTTAACTTACGCATATTATGTAAAAAATGGATCGAAAACATCATTTCCAATATAACAATTAAATATTTCTGTCATCTAACAAAATAGACCACCAAACTAATATTTTAATGTCAGAAACCAAATTTTCGATTAGGGCCCAGAAAAACTTGGAGTAGTGTGGCGCTGACAGGGTAAATAAAAGTTGGGTCGCTAGTGGCGCGCCGCGGCTGCGGGAGACGTCCTCTCAGCTGCAGGGCTAGGGAGGGACCTGTCGATAAGTTTTATCGTTACTTGACTAAAAGCCTGATAAAAAACAACGGGTTGCACTCCGGGAATGCCGGCGGAAGTGAAAACTTTCGACACATAACCTGAATAACTAAACATAATAAATGGAACTGACACCCATTGACATATTTTTTCAATGCTGACGTCGTCTTACGAATTTTCGACCAGTCCACGTGTCCTGACGCGAGTTTAACATTTTTTACCCACAATTTTTTTTACACAAAAAGTGCACAACGCCGCTAAAGAAGTTCACATCAAAAATACTATTTTTACTTAAGATTCCCTTTATCACACACGCACAAAATCATCATCATCAACCCATTACTGTCCCACTGCTGGGCACGGGTCTCCTCTCAGAATGAGAAGGATTAGGCCATAGTCCACCGCGCTGGCCAAGTGCGTATTGGTAGACTTCACATACCTTTAAGATGTTTTTTTTTATAAATCTCTCAGGTATGCATGTTTCCTCATGATGTTTTTCCTTCACCGTTTAAGCAAGTGGTAATTAATTAATAATACGCACATAAATTTGAAAATCAGAGGTGCGTGCCTAGGATTTGAACCTCGGACCCCTCGATCGAGAGGCCGCATTTATTAACCACTAGGCTATCACTGCTTTCACACGCACAAAAACATATACACAAACACCCAGACCCAGATCTATTTAGAACATATAAATATTTGACGGGCCGGAACCCTTTGGAACTGTCAGATAGACAGACATGTCTACAAGTTTGTATAAGTGTCTCAGGTCAATTGCACACATAGTTTTTAAATTTCTCTGTTTATTTATGAAGAGAGTCGAATCAATTTTGAAAAAGAATTAATTTGCTTATGTCATTGGCGGATTTGTAATATTATTAATTTAGATTCATTTTATTTCACTTGGTATGTCTCATATATTCAGGCAAATGAACTAGAACATACGTACATGTTCATTGTTCATACATTAATATGTATGCTCATTATTATATAAATAATTTATTTTAACTCAAAAATAGCGTAAGTATTATGACTATGAAGCTGATAAAAATTTAGTTATTTATGTATTTACGCTGCGTCGGCATCGCATGTATATTTACTTATATCATAAAAAGTAGCGTTACCTAAATTTTCTTTTATTATAAAAATAACTATTTGTTTCGATTATCGATATATATTTTTGTCGAGTAGCAGCGTCCCATCGCTACTCGTTACAGAGAGGCGCGTGGCAGCGACACCTTACAATTACTCCGGCGGTGTTAGGATTCATCTATTATAGCTATATTATTGATAGAAATATTTTTGATGAATAAAGTTTACGAAAAAATTGTATTTTGAGCAATATTCAGTATTTATGATGTATTTTAATCATAGACTTAGATTTTTTTCGGTATATTATATTCTGTATCTATGATTTTTTTATTGAGAGATTTTCTTTCATTCAGTTGTACTTCTGTATGTATTTTTCGGAATTTCGTAAGTTATTTTTTTAATGTTTCGTTATTTGTAATTGAGAAACGAAGTTCAAACGAGAAAATTATTAAAAAGGAATTCACATTTTGTAACAACATCAACATCGAGTAATATTTAAGAATTCCTGATAAATGCTTTTCATGAAGAAATATTTTTTCTTTTCTTCTTGGTTTTCTTATAAAAGAGTTATATATATAACTATTTCTTGGAACTATACATTTACACCTTTTTATTATTCCCGCGCAAAATACAACACAAGGCCGTTCTTTTTTTCTGCTAACTCATACCAGCCAACTATATAAATAACAACTTATGATTATAAAAAAAATAACACAAAATAATTTATTAAAATAATCAAATCGAATCAATTAATTTGTGAATATATATATGTAGCTGTTGGATGAATAATACTAATAATATAATAATTTGAATAGATTTCTCACCCATAATATACATATTTAATTTTTTTTCCCTTTTGAAGCTAAAGTTTTATCACGTCCATTTTTCAATCAGCTCGACCAATATCCAAAATGCCTAAGTGGTACACGCGTGATTTTGACAGCATGATCTGTGGCTCTCATGTGGAGTGTTGTCAGCCTCCGTCGAGAGCAAGATGAATAATGGTGGCCGGAACCAAAATAATGATCGTATAGTTGTCATGAAGTTTAGTTTTAAAAAAAAATATTATAAATATTTTGGATGGAATGGAAACTATAAAAAACTTATAAAAATACTATTTATTTAATGTTTTGTAAAATTTTTTGAAGTTACACTTCTTTGGGCGCGTTATGTGATTGAAAAAAAATGGTGAAACGATTTTTGTTACGGAAACTGTTACGATGGAGTGTTACATAGAAATAATGAACGTTGTGCATGTAGTTTCCGGGACCAGAATAAGGCTACGGTATCCTCTGCCTGTCATAGGAGGCGACTAAAAGGGGGCTTTCGGGGTTGCGGGTGGCAAGAGTGGGAGCTCGAACCGCCTGGCCAGCGACCCTGGGAAGGACGGCGGTATGTGTGGTCGCATATCGCTGTAATCACCAGGGGAAGTGAGAGGAGCGTAAATTGCTCCCCCCAGGGTAGAGTCTGGTAGTAGGGCATCGCGTTAGCAGGACTTTGGTTGTGTTTCGTTGGAGATCCCGGAGTTCTCTACCAAACGCCGAGGACGGTCACCGGGGGGATATTATTGCGGTAAAACTCCCACATAACCCTTGTAAATATTAAAAAAAATAAGGTGTGACGGTGGTACGAATTAATAGGCACTATGTGTAAATAACAAACAAATACATATTAAAAAAACATATTACAACAAAAATCTAATCTAAAATCATAGCCCTTCGCCTATTCCGTCTTGTCTTTACCATTAGCGCACGGGGGCCCGTGTTCAGGGCCCCCAATACAAGAGGGCCCCCGACATAAGAGGGCCCCGAAAAGTCAATATTAGCTTACGACTACAATTGCTTTACATTCAATAACTTTACATTATTTGTAACCTCGGTCCCTTATTCTAAAGTTCCTAGGGGCCTCGGCATTACTTAAGACGGTCCATAGCACAGAACACAACTTAACAATTCCCCGCTACTCCCGTCTACTCCTAGCTACTCCCAGCTACTCTCAGCTACTACTCTGTTCCATTACGTAAGCTCTGTTGACATTCCATTCCGTATCTTGCAAGCTTTAAGCCCAGCGTCCGATACACGACAATTGTTTGTGGAACAGTTTGCATATTTATGCTATGTGTGGTTAGGACGACGTATTTAGTGCCTATTCACACGTACCACACGTCGTCCGTCCCACTGCTGGGCACAGGTGAGCTAATAAACGTTACTATTTTGTAATTAAATACAATTTTAAGTAGGTATAGACCGCGTTAAACTGCTAGTCCGCTCTGAATATACGAGTAGAAATGAATTGCCTCGCCATAGCAAATTGTATGACTACTGCTCGCAACAACTTCAGAGCGGACTAGCAGTTTGGCGCGGACTATATCTAATTATTAGTGGTTATCAACCGATTACTGTCCCACTACTGGGCACAGGTGGACTAATTTACGTGAAATAAGTACCTAAGTATTACTGGTTGTCAACCGATTACTGTCCCACTGCTGGGCTCAGGTCTCTTCTCAGAGTGCGGGGTTTCTCACCACACTGGCCAAGTGCGAATTGGTAGATTTTCATGTTTTATTAAGATGGTAGAATCCTCTGTGGTTCGACTCCGGCGGCACCACCGCCACACCTAATTCTCCCTTAGAACAGTAGTGTTAAGCGCTGCTGTGTTCTGGTTTGAAGAGCGGTAAGGGAGACATACTTTTCCGAGGCATTCTAGCTTAGTCCTCGGGGTTAGGGGTGAATCTGTGGCCGACGGCAGGAATCTAATCTTATTGGGAATTGATTACAGATGTGCATGGGTGTAAGTAGCCACTTATCATCAGGAATGCATGCTCATTAATAAAGCCACAAAAAGTACTATAACCTTAGCTCACCACGCAAACCATTACTGCCCCACTGCTGAGCACAATTCTTCTCAGAGTGATTCCGATCATGGACGGCTGTGCTGACCAAGTGCGAATTGGTAGCCCTTACATACATACCTTTGTAAGAATACTCCCAGTTCTAGGTTCACATATAGTTTATTTCCATAGATACACCAATACTGATCACTTAAACTATTCTAACACTTTATAATTAAATACACAGTAATTTGGTACGGTATATTTCCAATCTGAACACTATTACAGCTCACAATCGAATGCTCACAAAATGCGGCTCCCAACCAACTGAACTCGAAATACCCTACAAATAATAATTTTCTCATTTTCTTACAATCTTGTCAATATCGTTTTCTTGTATTTAATTTTCTTTTTAACACTGATTAAATTCATAATATCGGTAATATTTTCTACAATATTTTAATAAATATTTAATAACATAATCACTAACTTTTACACCTTTAAGAACTGGTAGTGGAAGATGAAGGTAGAACCCTTTGTGGTTCGACGCCGGCGGCACCACCGCCACACCTACGAGTATGTCTACCTAATAACAGCAGTGTTAGGCGCTGCTGTGTTCCGTTCTGAAGGGTGTGGTAAGGGAGACAGACTTTTCCGAGGCGTTACAGCTTAGGCCTCAGGGGTAGCGGCGCATCTGTGGACGACCTCAGGTAGGATTATCTAATCCTATCTGGGGTTGATTACAGATGTCCATGGGCGGCAGTAGCCACTTACCATCAGGTGGACTGCATACTCGTCTGCTACTCCTATATTATAAAAAAAAAAAAATCTTAAATCGGGGCGTTTTCTCTCACGATCTTTTCCTTTACCATTATAACTACCACTAACTAAGCTGTGTTCAGCTTTTATAATAGGTATATGATTTTGTATGTACTGTATCTCGAAGAATCCAACTCGGCTGGGCTGCGTTCGGGAAATTACGGAGTATCTTCTCGTCCAAAATTCCTCAGTGCCTGAAGTCGAAATTATTCGAGCAATGTGTGTTGCCAGTGATGACATACGGCGCCGAAACGTGGTCGTTTACTGTAGGCCTAGTTCGAAAGCTCAGAGTCGCTCAGCGTGCTATGGAGAGGGCTATGCTTGGTATTTCGCTACGAGACATGATTCGCAACGATGAAATCCGTAGACGAACTAAGCTTACCGACATAGCTCTCAAAATTAGCAGGCTGAAGTGGCAATGGGCCGGCCACATCGCTCGGAGGACCGATAACCGGTGGGGAAGGAAGGTCCTCGAGTGGCGACCACGCGTAGGCAAAAGGAGTTCAGGCCGCCCCCCGACCAGGTGGACCGACGACCTGAAGAAGACGGCGGGAAACCGCTGGCTTCAAAGGGCACGGGACCGGTTGGAGTGGCGCCAATTAGGGGAGGCCTATGTCCAGCAGTGGACCTCAAAAGGCTGATGGATGGATGGATGGATGGATGTACTGTATACGTTTTTTTATATGTGTATATATTATGATATTGTTATATTTTTTGATATATTAAGATTACATAATATATGTAAATTTGTTTATGCATATATTTAGTTATTTATATGTATATATATTTATATAATATATATATTTGTATTTATTTTTCGTATATATATATTCATTGTTTTTCTTTTTTTTTTGCATTTTTTTCATTGTTTTTGTAACGTAACACCCACCACAACATGTCTTCATCAACAAGGGTTAACTGGTGGAGAATGCCACTAGGCATTAAGTTCGCCCTTTGTAACCACTAGGTTTACAATAAAGTTTAAATAAATAAATATAACCGTGATATTAATTCCTGCCCACTCTAGTGCCCAGCAGTGGGATAGTTTGCTCGATGTATTAGCAGTCTATTTTCTTCCTACGTTTAAGCAAATCGTGGATTGACAGCGCGTGACGACGCATATGTGCCACCATTTATGGGAATAAACGATTATATGTATATTTTAGATAATGATGGAAAATACATAGATTTAAGCCTTCTTTATGGAAATAATTACTATTTTAATGGTAAAATCAGTAAAAATCGATCCGTAAATCCCAGACCTCTGACTTTTTCAAAATTATATGAGTATTAGAAATTAAATATCACTTGCTTAAACGGTGAAGGAAAACATCGTGAGGAAACCTGCATACCTGAGAAATTAAAAAAAGAAAAAGTTTTGAAGTCCACCAATACGCACTGGGCCAGCGCGGTGGACTATGACTATATCCTTTTCATTCAGAGAGGAGACTCGTGCCCTTAATGGGTTGATGATGATGATGATGATGAATGATAGAAGTTTTCAAGCTTCAATTCTTGAGGAGTGCCTCCGCCACTTCTGTCTCCTTTTTTTATATAATATAAGAGTAGCAGACGAGCATGCAGTCCACCTGATGGTAAGTGGCTACTGCCGCCAATGGACATCTGTAATCAACCCCAGATAGGATTCCTACCTGAAGTCGGCCACAGACGCACCGCTACCCCTGAGGACTAAGCTGGAACGCCTCGGAATAGTCTGTCTCCCTTACCACACCCTTTAAACCGGAACACAGCAGCGCGTAACACTGCTGTTATTAGGTAGAAATAGGTATGGCGGTGGTGCCGCCGGAGTCGAACCACAAAGGGATCTACCACCAATGTCCAAAGTTCTATTTTTGCTTTATAAAAGCAGTGCTCTGGTTTGCAGGGTGTGGTAAGGTTTCTCGTTTAAATATTTTTTTTAGCGTTCGTAGCAACGCATCTGTGACCGATTCTGGTAGTACTTCAATCGGTACGGTAGGGTTAATTAAACTCCTAAAGGCGACTATTAAGTGGACTAAATCCTGCTACTTCTACATATCTATACATCTATACTTATAAATAAAATTGGAGTGACTGTTTTTAATATTGAAATAACCGCTTTTTACTACATGCATACTTCGATCATTAAAGCATGCATATGATATATACATACGGTACATACGCCAAAATAATATTTTTTATCATTTTTTCTGTCTGTCTGTCTGTTTGTTCTGGCTAATCTCAGAAATGGCTGGACCGATTTGGACGGGGCTTTTATTGACAGGTAGCTGATGTAATGAGTAACTTACGCTACTTATTATAAATTTGAAACTTAACATAGTTACTTAAGGTCATGTCTAGATTGGACCAACACGATTGAAGTAAGGTTTTGTACACAAAAAAAAAAACACTTTTTTAACAAATTTAAATTTAGTGTAACATTGATGGCTTTATGACTTGGATTATTTATGTTTAAATAATGGCAGAATAAAAAAAAGGTCATGATGAATACAGACATTTATGACATAATTATGTCAATCAAAAATATGAAAATGCTAACGTGGCAGCGTTTCACCGAGGTGTCACCGGTGTATTTTAAAAGCGTTTTGTTTCAAGTTTTTCTTTGTTTAATAATATAGGAGTAGCCGACGAGCATACAGTCCATATGATGGTAAGTGGCTACTGCCGCCCATGGACATCTGTAATTAACAGAGGTCGGCCACAGAAGCGCCGCTCCCCTGAGGACTAAACTGGAACGTCTCAGATACGTTTTTTTTTTAAATAATATATGAGTAGCAGACGAGCATGCAGTCCACCTGTAGTAAGTGGCTACAGCCATCCATGGACATCTGCAATCAAACCCAGATAGGATTACATATTCCTACCTGAGGTAGGCCACAGATGCGCCGTTACCCCTGGACTAAACTGGACTAAGCTGGAACGCCTCGAAAAACCATGTTTCCTTTACCACACTTTTCGAACCAGAACACAGCGCTGCTGTTATGAGGCAGAACTAGGTGTGGCGGTGGTGCCGCCGGAGTCAAACCACATAGGGTTCTACCACCTTAATTTAAACTATCCGTCCGATTTATTTAGTGTCAAAGAAAAAGTTAATCTATTTACAATATGCGTACCGAAAATGTATTTAATTAATTACTATTAATCCATTCATATAAAATTTACGTATCATCGTATGGTAGGTACATCAATATAGCTCTGACAACTAAGTATAGTATAGCCATATCTTTATGAATTGTATTCTCCAGGTTATACTGGTGTTCTTATAGACTGTAATACTGTAAAGTTTCATTCAAATCCGATTAATATAAGGCACAAACATCCATCCATACTCACAAACTTTCGCCTTTATAATATTCGTTGGATAATAATATCATTTATAAAAATGTTTTGACGCAGTGCCGTTTCAAAAACTCCACATATTAATCTAAGTTTTTGTTTACAGTGGGAAATTATAAAACGATCAAATAAAAAAAAAACTTAGCGACTGATAATGACATACTGTTTTAATAACTTGCGCGACTACATTACTAAGTGAGCGACTGGAAATATAGAGAGGCAACTTTAGTATTAAGATAGATTAGGTTTTTGTAATTGAATTGGTTAGGTTAGGTTGGAACATATAAGACAATATAAAACGAAGCGAGCAGGGCGCGACAGCGCCCAGCGAGCGGGTGGGCCCAATCTGTATGAATTCAGACCTTACCTTTATTCATGATCAATGACATGAGCACACAATATTCTACTTATTATAGTATTTTTTAAAGTGATTTTTGTATTCGAAACACTTCATTTAAAATAAAATGCTGCTCAGTATTAAAAAAAAGACATTTGCATTTTATTGAATAAAACGCAGGACGTAATGTTTACACTTAGAAAAATATTAGGTCGCTCAAATTAATGTTTGTAAGTTGCTGTTCTGTTGATTTCTCGTCACTCGCAGCCAGTTGCTCCCTTAGTAATACTATAACCAAAATTCATTATTTTTGTCATTCAAAACTTTTATTTGCAGTCACTCGTTTAAATACTACCCGTTTAGAATCCATCCGCAAATTTCATTTCCATCGTCAAAAAATACTTTGTGACAAAAAGCCCAGTGACAAATTTACAATTTAGCGACTATCACATTGTGTTTTACGGAAATTCGTTCCTGTATTGTATAGAATTGGTTATGTTAGGTAGAAACATAAAAGAAAATACAAAACTAATTGAGCAGGCCACACACATAATTCATTAGTTTAATTCATAAATTTAATAGTTAATTTAACAATTGATAAAAATGTTATTTAATAGAATTAATTAGTAGCTCATTCGCAGCTTTACGGAATGTATCCCTCGGAGCTTTAGTAAATTAAAGAAGTCGTGGTGAATTCAACATTCACTGATAAATGACCCAAATCGACATGAAGAGAATAATAAAGGTCATTCACCATCTTGTTGATTGGTAACAGACCCCAGATTAGCTTATAATGTACTGCGTTTCAGACATCCACAATAGCTTATACCTATATATACTTAAAAAATATTTTTTGCAAATCAGACGCAATAATTTTATAAGTATGGCGGAGTTTAAATGCAAGAGTAAAACGATACCAAGGATAAATCGCAAAAAAATTACAATCCCAAAAAATGGATCTAATATAAGTTATCCACCACAAGCATTTAAAGTGGTTCTGGTTCTGGATCAAAGGTAGCTTTGAAGAGCATAGGTCTTCTGACGAAAGGTAGATTTAATAATTTATTGTTAATTAATAAGTGACCACATCATTCTTGATATAGGATCTTAAACTGAATATACCATTCACGATACGCGAGCCCTTATAAAGCTGCGCTTTTTGCTAGTATTTTAGAAGTAGCTGTGCCCCTGTTTCTTTTTAACGCGGGTGAAACCATAGGGCATAGCTAGTTGAAAATATAATTCATATTTCATAAATCTATCTAGCAGAGTCGAACCCAAAACCATCCGATAGTGACAGGAACGTACAGCCCTCCCGTGACATGTTACGTGACATTGCATGCGTTTCGCTGCTTATTTGGCCGGATCGTTTGGGGAATTGCGTTCGCTAACAATTTAGGTTGAGCGCACGAGCGTACGCAGTTTGGTATGCCTCATACATGCCTCACAGGATATGGAATATTAGGTGGTTGGGTAGGTAGTTGGGAGGTCTCAAAGCCAACCATCACAGGGGTCGAGCTAGTTGGTTGCACCGGAAAGGTACCACCTCACGTATTTGTAGCGTGAAACAGGAATTCAGTGGCATGGGTTTCAGTGGAAAGGTGTAAATGTTGACTGGGATACACATGAGGCACCCCTCTTAGTGTTCAGGAGCAATGCCTCTGTCATTGGCTTCAGGCACAACTTATTCTACATGGACTTTGTTATAGTTTGAAGGTGGTAGAACCCTTTGTGGTTCGACTCCGGCGGCACCACCGCCACAACTATTTCTACCTAATAACAGCAGTGTTAGGAGTGCTGTGTTCCGGTTTGAAGGGTGTGGTAAGGGAGACAAACTTTTCCGAGGCGTTCCAGCTTAGTCCTCAGGGGTAGCGGCGCATCTGTGGCCGACCTCAGGTAGGAATATCTTATCCTATCTGTGGTTGATTACAGATGTCCATGGGCGGCAGTAGCCACTTACCATCGGGTGGACTGCATGCTCGTCTGCTACTCTTACAAAGAAAAAAAAAAGTTATCCGTATGGCGGTAATATCTTCGAGGTTGTTGACCACCGCATTAAGATAATATTTTTATTTCAATTTTTACATTTTTATTCTTTGTTGCAGCAACCACATCTGGCAAAGATCGAAGGTCTCCAGAGCAGGAGGAAGCACGCTCGTCGCCCACGCCTGGGCCCACCAGCCCACAAAATAACGGCACTGCTGGTAAAGCAATTTATCTTATTTATTGCAGCTTTTATCAAACAAAAAATATTTACATCACCACATTTAAATAGTTGTTGCTAAAATAAATCGCTAGAGAATTAGAGATAATATTGTACAGTACCCTTAGTATGAGTTTTTTCGTTTTTACAAAAATTACTGTTATATATTTGTTTACGTATTTTCCCATACATTTTCCAATCAGCGCCCCAAGCGGATTGTATCAGAACTGATTGAAAATATATGGGAAATACGTAAACAAAAACAAAAACAGTCATTTTTGTCAAAACGTAAAAACTCATACTAAGGGTACAGGTGGTAGAATCCTTCGTCTGTCTATTCCTCCCTTACAATAGCGGTATTAACGCAGCTATGTTGTGGTTTGAAGGGTGTGGTAAGGGAGGCATATCCGAGGCGTTCCAACTTAGTCCTCAGGAGTAGCAACGCAATTGTGACTGACTTCAGCTACGACTAAATCTTATCATCAAACATAATATTATGTTATTTTCAGTTATGTTAATATCATAAATGAAAATAGTTACACCACATGTTTTTAACGGCTACTGCCGCCCATAGACATTCTGTAATCAATTCCAGAAGGTAACATTCCTACTTAAGATCGACCTTTTATAATCATCATCAACTCACTATTGTCTCACTGCTGCGCACGGGTCTTCTCTTAGGATGAGAAGGATTAGGCCATAGTCCACCGCGCTGGCCAAGTGCGTATTGGTAGACTTCACATGCCTTTGAGATTTTTTTTTAATAAATCTCGGTGTCAGGTTTTCTCGCGATGTTTTCCTTCACCGTTTTAGCAAGTGATAATTAATTTCGCGCACATAATTTCGAAAAATCAGAGGTACCTGGCGTACCTAGGATTTGAACCTAGGACCCTTCGATCGAGAGGCCGAGTTTCTTAACCACTAGGCTATCACTGCTTTTGCTACTTTTATAATATGAAGGTGGTAGAACCCTTTGTGGTTCGACTCCGGCGGCACCACCGCCACACCTATTTCTGCGTAATAACAGCAGTGTTAGGCGCTGCTGTGTTCCGGTTTGAAGGGTGTGGTAAGGAAGACATACTTTTCGGAGGCGTTCCAGCTTAGTCCTCAGGGGTAGCGGCGCATCTGTGGCTGACCTCAGGTAGGAATATCTAATCCTATCTGGGGTTGATTACAGATGTCCATGGGCGGCAGTAGCCACTTACCATGAGGTGGACTGCATGCTCATCTGTTACTCCTATATTATATAAAAAAAATATAAATCTACTTTTAACTACATACTTTGAAGACAAGATTCCTATCTAAGTCGGCCTAAGATACGTTGCGTTCTATAATACTTTTCGTTAGATACTTACTTTGATTCTGATTATTCCCTCTTTGTCCAGCAACCCTATCCTCAACGGAGTCGCTGTCGCCGCCCTTACCGGAGGGCTCGCGCTCCGCCCCCGCCCTGCAGCGTCTCCGGCGGTTCCTATCCGCCCTGCAGCAGTTCGCCACTGATGCCGGCGGAGATATCGGGGAGAGAGTGCGGCAACTGATTTTTAATCTTGTTGTAAGTTACAAAGTAGCTGTAAGTGAATAGGCTTGGTATAAACGCTTTCTACACTCACAGCCTCACACTAGGATTCCCTGTATCGTGGGTGCCATGCACACACACATACACAAATACGCAAACACCCAGACCCAGAACAGATATCTAAATTCATCATTCAAATATTTGTCTGGCTGGAGATCGAAGCCGGAATCCTTTGCGCGTCAGACCGGTATGGTGAGCCCTCCACCACGCGGGTCGTGGTATCTTAATAGACTAGAGAGTTTTTATAAAAACAGTTGGAGTTGTTTCCACTGGTTAAAATTCTGTCATGCTTCTTCCACAATTTAGACAAATTCAACGTCAACTCTTGTGTTAAAATCTAGCGGTTTAAACTACAGAGCCTGCCAAAGAATAACACAGATACCTACTTACATACGCTCGAACATTACCCTCCGCAGGGGTAAAAAAGAGAAATATCTATCATTTTCTGATCTAAGCTTATAATGCCAAATGCGTATATGCGGAAGTTATATTTGCTCATAAAAAATCGCAATGGAGTACTAAAGTAGTACTTTTTTCATTACGTATACTTAAATGTACAATAATTATTACATAAATAAATACTTCATGAGGATAAAGCTTTTTTCATATAATAATAATTAAAGTGATAAAATGAATTCATTTAGGGTGGGTTGCATCATGTAACTTTAACATTTACAGAAGCCTAACCAACCGTCAAATTCATAAAAAAATAATTAATTGCACCATTTTAGTTGAGGTTGAAATTACGTCAAATTCAAATTCAAATTCAAATCTCATTTATTCAAAATTGATTCATATAGAATACTTTTTGAAAGTCAACAAACTACCACCGCTTCGGAAGGTATTTCGCTATGGAGAAGAAGCGGCGCAAGAAACTCCATACGTGTGCATATTTGCATCTTTTAAAGAGTAAATAATATACAATTTTACATAGTGGTACATATAATTAATTTTTGATGTTGGAGCTGGAGTTGTCATACCATACGGATTTATCATTTAAGTACTGATTTACATTATAATAAGCTTTTTTACATAAAGTTAATTTTATAGTAGATTTAAACCTTTTCTCGGATAGATCGATAATGTCTTTTGGTATTTTATTGTAGAAACGAATACAGTTCCCCATAAAAGAATTACACACCTTGCTTAATCTAAATTGAGGTATGGCCAATTTATCTTTATTTCTAGTATTATGACTGTGCCTATTATATTTTTTTTCCAAAGAAGAATAATTTTTGCGAGCATATAAGATATTTTCATAAATATATTGACTAGGCACTGTCAAAATATTTATAGATTTAAACAGTTCTCGTAAGGAATCACGGGGGCGAAGACTATAAATGGTTCTAATTGCACGTTTTTGAAGTATAAAAATGACATCTATGCTAGCTGCGTTACCCCACAGCAGAATACCGTAAGACATAATGCTATGAAAATAACTAAAGTAAACAAGCCTAGCGGTTGGTATATCGGTAAGATGTCTTATCTTCTTTACCGCATAGGCTGCCGAACTAAGTCTACTACATAACTTTGCTATCTGAGTTGCCATATAGCACATGCCACATTTACCCTACATTATATATTTTATGTACAGGCAGGCACAGTGAACATTGAGGAGTTCCAAGCTGGAGTGCAGGAGTGTACCAACTACCCCTTACGCGCGTCAGTACCCGGCTTCCTGCGCGCCCTCCTCCCCTTAGCACAGAGGGACTTGCACGCTAGGGCGCGAAGAGCTAAACAGGTGATTTACCTTTTTTATTATGCGGAATTGGTCTACAATTTTGTTTTATTTACACTTTGTTTCTGTTTATTATCTATATTAGTTTAGGGTTAGGTTAGGTTATATTAGGGCCGCCCGGCCCGACGACCTCGGGAAGGACGACGGTATGTGTGGTCGCATTCCGTCGTATACACCAGACGGTGTGGTGACACAAAGTCACCTGGGCGGAGCCCGACGGGGCAGTGCGCTGAGAGGACTCCGGTCGCGTTCCTTTGGAGATCCCGGAGTCCTCTACGCAGCGCCGAGGACGGCCACCGGGGGATTTTAGTGCGGTTAAAGTCCCACATAATCCCGTGTCTCTCCCATGGCACAGGGTACCTTTTGAAGGTTTCCCCCTCGAAAAAAAAATGGAAGTTATTATACAATTGTATGTTTTGGTTTGAAGGGAAGATATACTACTAGGCAAAGACGCTAGTCCTGCTTTCTCTCGTCCATTCCCAATTATCAATCATAATCAGTTTTGCCTATAAGGTTCGAAATTTGACAATTATTGCCTAAAAATTGTTTTTAGAACTTCAGTAGGCAAAAATTGGTTAAGATCAGTTATCACTAACGGAAGTTAGCCCTCGGGGGTAGCAACGCAACTCGCATATTTCCAGTTACTATCTCTTTCACTATCTGAGATTGACTGTGATCGACCTCAAGTAGGAATTGAATCTTATCTAAGATTGATTACAGATATTCGATGGTGGTAATGGCTACCATTAGGTGGATTGCATGCTCGTCTTGTTGTCCTATGTTGAATTTTGTATATTATAGAATAAAAAACTAAAACTGTCATTCCCCACAGACTCCTCTCCAATACATCAGATCTCATGAGCATCTGGTGCTAGAGTCAGGTGGCGATAGTAGCGACATCTTCGCGCCCCAGCAGTCCACCGCAGAAGCTGCTGGCACCAAGAGACGAGCTAGTGATCCGTGAGTAGAACTTAATTAACATTTGTTTTGACATTTTATATTGTAATTAATTATTGGAATGCGTTTATTACATATGAAATTAATGAATAATTGTACTTTAACTGTGACTAATCTTTTAAATTAATATAATAATTAATTGTAAGTACTTATGAATTACATGCTTTGACAGGTGGAATTTGGCGAACCTATTCTATTACGGTCGATCATTTGTACCTCAGGCAGTAAATGACTTGAATTTGAATTTAAATGCAAATGTAGAAAAACATATACTGCGTATATGTCTGTTCAAAAAGTATCGCGAATATTGCGTTTTTTTTTCAATAATTGTCTATTTATTCGTGAAGATCTATTCTCTCCTCTTCGACGTAATCCCCATTAGATATAATACTACAGTAACAATATATAGTAGTTCTGTAGTTCATATAAGAATTATAGAATACTATACTTACTGAAAGGGTTAAGAGGTATTCTATAATTCTTTCTGACAGTGTTGTTTACCGCCTCTTAATAATAATCAATCTATCTAATATATTCTATTCCAATTATCGACGTTTGAAAAGTTCTGCGTACTAAAAAATCACGAATATAAATCTTTAGTACACAAAAAATTGATAACTGTATAAAAACTTGAATTGAAGAAAAAATAATTACCTATGATGAAATCGCGTTCAAAAATTGTTAAACTAGTACAAAATATTTTTGGCTGACATTATTCTCTATTACTCTTCAATAGTTAATAAGGTGGTACAACCCTAAAAAATATCAATAACTTATAATATTCCATATGAAACTTGTATCACTCGTTAAAAATCAGGGGTACAAAACAATTGGATCTCTAATAACCGTCCGACGCAGGTGAATGCCGCGGACAAGCAATTTGTAACCCCTGCCGCCCCCACACCCCCTAGGGATTAACCCTCTTGTCAGATGTGGAGCTAAGCTATGAAATATGGTTATAAATACAGTTTCTTGAGTGCAAATAGTGTGATAATTAAGTTTTTAGGAGGCAAAGTTTAATTGCAATAGTAGAGTTTTATTAATTTAAGATTTAAAACAAGGTATTTAAAACTGAATAATTGAAAAGTATTTTTTCGATTTTAATACCTTTTTTGGTGACGGGTTACAACCTTCAAAAGGTATGACGATGCCATGGGAGAGACTAGGTTATGTAGAATTTTGACACATTAAAGTCCCTCCAGTGGCCTTCCTTGGTCCCACGTAAAGAACTCTTGGGTATGCGATAGAACATAAGTGGAGATCTCTGAAGGTTATTTCCCTGTCAGACTCTTCTCAGAATAGGATTATCTTTCCAGGGCTGGCTCTCTGTCCCGGAAATCTTTAGTCTCCTCTTACGACAGATGGGAAATACCGTAGCTCTATTTCGGTCCCGAGACTATTGGGTCAGAGCCTTAAGTATTAACGAATTATTTATAAAAAAAATCATAAGCATTTCCAACTAACTACCCACATTACAATAAGCAGTCTAATACAAACTAAAAAATCTCTATAGAGATTTCAGTACCAAATTTATACTGTTCATATTATATATTATATAAAATATAGAATAATAATCCTATAATAAATAAAAAATAATAATAGCTCATCCCTAACGACAGAACTACGCGGTGCTACGCCGTAGCCGTAGCCTGGAGGCTTCTCTCTCCCGATGTTGGTTATATGCGCTACCGACAGTTTTTCATGGCAGGAAAAGATCTATATAAAAATATAACTACAACTACAGAAAACATCGTATGACATACTCGTAACTTATGCTTGAAACTATTGTTACGAATTTCGATCGACACGTGGTGTCCTTCTGAAGGTGGCAGAACCCCCTGTGGTTAAACTGAAGGACACACATGTTTTTGTCTAATAACAGCAGTGTTAAGCGCAGCTGTTTTGGTTTCAATGTTAAGGGAGACATACTTATCCGAGGAGTTAAAACCTAGTCCTCAAGGGTAGCGACACATCTGTGTCCGACCTCAGATAAATCTCTGTCTTGTCTTAGGTTGATTACAGATGTCCATCATCTTTTCACTAAGTGGACTTCATGTTCCTTTGATAGTATTATGTGTACCACCATCATGTGCTAAAATATCGCCATGGCGTAGCTCCCCGTTCGTACAGCGGGCGAGGCAGCCTCCCCCTGTCGGCCTCACGCGCTGAATTGACAGGTTTTTGTGGCGAGCGTGACACGGCATCAATAGGCCACCGCACCGGTTTACACAATAAGATGTTTTGAGCAAACAAGCATGCAGTCCGTCTGATGGTGAGTAGCCACTGACCTAAATATACATCTGTAATAAACGATAGACCATAGACATCTGTAATCAGTAATTAAACCAAGATAATGCCTCGGATGCTGTCTCTTTTATCACACCCTTATAAGCAGAATACAACAGCGCTTAACAATGCTGTCATTAGAAACAAATAGGTGTAATGGTAGCACTTTCGGACTCTAACTACCAAGGGTTGTACAACCCTTAACAATAATTGCATATTAAAATATCGCATGCCTCGTTTGGCGTAGCTCATGCCTCGTTCGTACAGCGGGCGAGGCAGTCTCCCCCTGTCGGCCTCACGCGCTGAATTGACAGGTTTTTGTGGTGAGCGTGACACGGCATCAATAGGCCACCGCACCGGTTTACACAATAAGATGTTTTTAGCGTGATTAAATTTCATGTCAATATGGATTGACGTTATTGAACGCAGTTTTAATTGGTAATTCTGTGATAAAGCGTTTCAATGATGTCAATATTAATTATTATATAAATACGCAACAAGGCTGATGATCGAGTTCTAACGTGACATAATGATTATTATGATTTCTAATAGGAGAAACCCATACATGATGCACCAGAGATTTAAGATATCAGAATTTCATCATCAACCCATCATTGTCCCACTGCTGGGCACGGGTCTCCTCTCAGAATGAGAGGAGGCCATAGTCCACCGCGCTGGCTAAGTGCTTATTGGTAGACTTCACATACGTTTGAGACCAAATCTCTCAGGTATGCAGGTTTCCTCACGATGTTTTCCTTCACCGTTTTAGCAAGTGATAATTAATATCTAATACGCACATAATTTCGAAAAATCAGAGGTACGTGCCTGGGATTTGAACCTCGGACCCCTCGATCGAGAGGCCGAGTTTCTTAACCACTAGGCTATCACTGCCGAATGATGCCGAATGATGTCAATATTAATTGTTATTTAAATAGGCAACCAGAGAATTTAGTTCTAACGTAACATAATGTTCCTGTGATTTGTAATAGGAAAATTTTACCCATAAATAGATGCACCGGTGATTATGATAACAGAATTTTGGTAGTAGATAATTTTGTGTTTTCGCGTCATTGACATGCTAATGTTCTTTATGTCTTCAAAAAAGGTGCAAAAAGAGCTCTCCTCACCGACATACTAATGTTTTTTATATATCTTCAAAAAATGTGCAACAAGAGCCCCCTTCAAAGCCGGCGATGCATTGGCGACTCCTCTGGTGTTGCAAATATCCATAGGCGACGTTGACTTTCCATCGTAGCACGTCTGCTTTGTAAATGATTTTTAATTTTTAAAACCACCCTATTTTATAAACACCCTATTTTTTAAATACGACAAATAAGTATAACTTTTTAGGTGAGTATAGTTTTTTTACCCTTGCAATAAGGGTAGCACTACCCCTAATGGGAAACCGAACTAATTTAAGTTATGAATCTATAAAATATCACACAACCACCATTATGACCGTTCAAAACAGGCTGTGGCGGTAATATTTCATAGTTATCATGCACCCACTAATAAAGGGGGGATTTAAGCGTAGATGAGTGCCAAATGACACCAGACTGCGTGGTTAAAGGGAACATTACTTTATAGTTTAACTATTTCTATTTTGAAGGTAAAACCTTTTGTGGTTCGACGTGGCACCACCGCTACAACTATTTCTGCCTCATAACAACAGTGTTAAGCGCTGCTGGTTTGAAGGTGGTAGGGGACATACTTTTCTGAGGCGGTCCAGCTTAATTCTCAGTGGTAGCGGCGCATCTGTGGCCGACCTTAGGTAGGAATATCTAATCCTATCTGGGGTTGATTACAGATGTCCATGGGCGGTAGTAGCCACTTACCATCAGGTGGACTGCATGCTCGTCTGCTATTATAAACAAAACTTGTTATACAATTAGGAGTAGCAAACGAGCATGCAGTTTACTTGATTGTTTACGTTTGTTTACGGACATGTGTAATCAATCCCAGATAAGGTTAGAGCCCTACCTGAGGTCTACAGATGCGTTGTTACCCGTGATGATTAATTTGGAACGTCTTGGTTAAGTATGTTTCCCTTACCACATTTTTCAAACTTATAACGATTATAACACCAGCGTTTACGACAGCTGTTATGACTTCCGAAGTCGAACCACAAACTACTACCACCTTCATATTACAGTTTCTTATGAAAAGTATTTGAAATGATCATTTAAGTCATATTAAACTCCTACAATTTTTATCGAAAACTTAAAGATATATATTTATTTATAACACTTAAATAAGTTTAATTCGATTGTAAATGAATTGGCAAACAAAAGAGAAAAAACATACTAATTAAATAGTTATTTATTGCCTATTTATTTAGATCGATACAATATTTAAACGATTCTCAATATGTTAAAATCTAAAACAGACATGAATATTAGTTGTAGTGAAATGTAATTGCCCATCGCGTTAGTGCGAGCGCCTGGCAGCTAAATACTAGCAATTACACAAGTTTGATCGCCAACTAATTGCTCTGCAAAACGTTCAGGCGCTGAACCAGTCAGACGCACGTGATGTCGCTAACATGTGTTGGGGTTTTGTTATAAGTTCTGATTAGGTTGTCATTAGTTAGCTTTTAGTATTAAAACTACTTTTTAGGTGTTCTAACCTGCGTCTCTACTAATAAATACAATTAAAGTATGTGATTTTAGATTTCGTACCAAAGGGTAAAAACGGAATCTTATTACTAAGTCGCCGCTGTTCGTGCATATGATCTCCACTCCTTCTGCCACAGGGCTCTATCTTTTGAACCGTTATTGCTAGTAATTTGCTAAAAGCAATCTTGTGAAGCACTGTTGTGTTCTGGATTGAATTTGATAAGGCATATTTTTCCAAGGCGTTCGATCTTTGTCCTCAGCGGTAGTAACGTATCTGTGGCCGACCTCAGGTAGAAATCTAATCTTAACTGGGATTGATTGTAGATGTCCATGGGCGGCAGAAGACACTTACCTTGTCTGCATGTTCGTATACTACTTATTTATTATTAAAAAAAACGTAGCGATATACTCTCACACAAACGTGTTGGTGGCGTTATAATTCATTAACTGGGCGTATTTCAAAAACCTAATATATAAAACAAACAGCTGAATCGAACTACGATTGCCGAATTTGGCGATGCTCCATTTTTGTATGGTGCAAAGTACAAGCGACAGCGGGAGCGTATTGGGTCTTTCGTTTAGCAAAAATATGAAACATGACAATATCATCTTTAAAATATATATTCTTACAAATGATGTATACTGCAAACTGCTAATATTGCAATACCTTTAAAGATAAAATGAGTTTTATGTCATGTCGTAATTTGCTCTATTCGTGAACTCTGAGAATAATCTAGAATCTTTGCACTATCTTTACATTATTTGGAATTTATTTATCAAACGGCTATACCACAATACTTTCTTTTTTTAAGGCGAACTTTCTTCTTAAACTTTTGTTAACAGGCTAGGCAAGTAATTTATTTAGTACTTTGCTAGTACTCTATTTGAAATTGCAAAATAAATAATTATTAATCTTAACATAAAAACTCCATCTTTTATCATTTTTACTAAAGCAGTGTGAGTGCCAATGCCTCCCTTATGTGGCAAGGGTACATAATAGAGGCGACGACGTTCTCCAAGCAAATTTAAAGGATATTTTCAATTTTGTCAGCCGCTGGTTCTTTGTCACTTGCACCATCTCCAACTATCAACTAAATTCAAAGCAGGCCAGTTCGGCAGCACAATAGTCGATAAATAACAACCGAACAAGAACATTGCCATGAGAAATGATTTCCAATTTATTTTACTTTTCAATATTAATTTATTTATACAAATAAACATAGATTAGTAAAGATTACTCACTCGTAACAAGAAAAAGTACCCAGTTTTGAGAATTGAAATAGTTGCGTAAAAAAGTTTTGCCACGTCTCCGTGCTAAAATGTCCCTAAAATATTTGAAATTATTATTATAAATTATTTAATTATCATGTAAATTACGCAGTATTAGTTATTTATTCGTAAATTTTCTCTAAAAATGTTTTTATTTGTCAAGAATTCAAAAACAGAACTTACTATAATAAGCCATTTGCGGCTTCATTCAAATTCAAGGCGGCGAAGTATCTTTACTAATCTATGCAAATATATATATATATGATAACACTATCCACACTTCAAAGCAGAAGTGTTTAACAAAGCAGACATAGATGTGGCGATGGTGTCGCCGGATTCGAATAATGAAGGGCAGCTTTACTGAACTTGATTACTCAAATGAGTTCCACCATATATTTAATATTTTTAAACTGATTCCTTTAGCAATTTCAACTTAATTATTAAGTATTTTGTATAAAAAATATACTTTATATTTAAAAGAAATCTATTATAATAAAAGTTCGTTAATAAATTAATTGAACGTGTTTGAACGAATGACAAAAGCAAACAAAACATCGATTGAGCGAAAAGTTGGAGAACAATTAATTGTTTAGACAATGAACAATTAATTGAACTAACTTTAGCGCAGTATTGTTTGTATGATTTAAATCATCCGAAATCAATTTCATTGCACCGAAATTGAAATAGGGAGGATTAATAAATAAGAGGTCATCTTTTTATTATAAACTCATGATTATATGAAAGAATAGAATCACCATTGTCTAGAAATATAGTTGAGTTGAGAAGTTACACTTCTCTTGGAGCGATTAGGAAAAGTAATGATAGTGATCCCTACTAATATTATAAATCCGAAAGTAACTCTGTCTGTCTGTCTGTCTGTCTGGTTGTCTCTTCTTCACGCCTGAACCACTGAACCGATTTTAATGAAATTTAGTACAAAGATAGTCCGAGACCCGAGAACGGACATAGGATAGTTTTTATCCCGAAAATCCCACGGGAACTAGGGATGGCGATCTAAGATCGATTAATCGGAGAATAATAAAATAATAAATAGTCGATATTAGTAAGGATTGAATCGTAAACTATGCATTTGATCAAGTGATGATCTTTAGCAAAGTTGAAGGTACGAATTTACAGTTTTGTGTAAGTTAGTATGTTATATTATTTTCTTTTAAACGCGGGCGAAACCGCGGGCAAGAACTAGTTTTTTATAAAATCGATGAAAAATTGTCATCAATAGTTGGTAAATATTACAAATTTTATTTCTAGGTGTAACGCACTCTTTTTTATGAAATACACCAAAGAAGTATAACTTCTTCTCTTCAATATTGAAGAAAAAAATACCATTCAGTTCACTTTATGCAAAGAGACCCCACCATATGCAACAGGAGTACCATTTGAAGCCGAAAATGCGTTGGCACTAGAATTAACGTCGCCGTATGTCAGCCGCCCACGCATGATGTAAAAAATATAAAAAAAATATAAAAAATATAATATAAAATAAATAAATAAAATAAAAATAAAATGATGTAGAGGCATGTGTGATACTGGAATACCCCTGTACCCTTACCAGGAGTTTTTACGTTTTGACAAATATGACTGTTTTGCTATTTGTTTACGTATTTGCCCATACAATTTCCAATCAGCGCCCCTAGCGGATTGTGTCAGAACTTGGAAATAGTATGGGCCAATACGTAAACAAATACCAAAACAGTCATATTTGTCAAAACGTAAAAACTCATGGTAAGGGTACTGATTAAACCGCACTGATTCCACCCCTTTCAGTATTATTTCTACTTTACTTACACAAACAAAATTCCCCCAGATTCTACGAGGCGCAGACAAACGGGTCACACGAGGAGTATCCGCCCCAAGCGAAGCGGCCGGCGGGGCTGTTCCACCCCTCGCCCTTCTACCCGCTCCCCAGCAACGCGAGCCTCTTCGACTACCACCCCTACCACTACCACGCTCAGGAGCCTGGCTTTGAACGACGGGACGGTGAGTAGCACTTTGGGGGAACAAAATTGTTCATTATTGGTGGAAATGTTTACGTAGCGGTTCCATACCTCTCCGATATGCAAAGATATTATTTGTATTTAAATTCTGGATTTGATGTAAATGTACCTCATGATGTGTTTTAGTGTTCTTGACATCTGCGACATAGTTTGGCGTAGTTTGGCGCTGTGGGTGTACACATTATTAGAAACTATTTATTCAGGAGTTTGTTGATATTTTTGTGGAAAAGTTAAAGTATCCTATTATTATCATTCATTCGTCTTCATGTTTGTCTTTATGCATTAATCTTGGAAACTACTTAATTAGGTTTCAACTACTTAATTAGGTTTAAAAGACTTTACTGATAATAATGTAGGCTATATTTTAATAATGCATACGTACTTGCCCGAGGTATTCCAAATTAATCCTCAGGGGTAGCAACCAGTCTGTGGCTGACCTCAAATAGGGCTCTATCATATTTAGAGTTGATTACAGATATCTATGGGCAGCAGTAATCACTTACCAGGTAGATTGCACAATCCTTTGCTAGTTCTATATATTAAAAAAAAGTCATGGTTGAATAAAAATTAAATTCCTGAGCCAGAATCTTTCATTTATCATTTTCCTTTCCTCTCTAGGAGGAATAACAGTCCGCGACGTATCCACAATGAACGCAACCTTCTCCGAGCCACGAGGGCTGAACTCCGGGCTTCTGAAGACAGATGATGAGTGGAAGAACATCAACACAATGCTCAACTGCATCCTCAGCATGGTGGAGAAGACGAAGCGGGCGCTGGCAATCTTGCAACAACGAGGTGAGAAAGTTATGAAAATTAATACATACATACCTGGGTATAATCGTCACTTCGCGGAAATCTGTTATAAAGTTAGATTTTTTTATATTTAACCTAACGATAAGGTAGACGGGCTACCTGATGGAAAGCATATTTGCACGCCTATGGACATTTGCAACACCAGAATAGTCGCCAATGCATTGCCGTCTTTGAAGGAAAGCTCTTTTTACACCCCTCTTGAAGAGCCCCATGTCATAGTCCTGAGCGAATACCTCAGGAGGAAGTTCATTCCACATTTTGTACGAACGCGGCAAAAATGACCATGCAAACCGAACCGTGGAGGACCGCTATAGGTCAAGTTGATGTGGATGGAACTTCACCCTTCAGCGAGTGGTGCGATGAAGGAAGGGTGAAGTAGTATTTCGCAACAATTGGATACTACATAAATGATATTTTTAACCGTGCGATATGCACCATCTTCCATCTTGACTGGCTGATATCTTAATAGTTCAATTTTTCAGAGAACTCGACATAGCTTTTAAACCAACTTCGAGCATCTACGCTTTTGATTTCATGAGTCTGTTATATTCTAGGTATAGAACCCACAGAGAGCAACGATATCAAGCGAGCAGCCAGCGAGATCATGGCGAATGCTGTAAGGCAAACTGAAGAGAGGGTTGCTGAAGTGAGGCGGCGAGCGGAAGACGCTGTTAACCAGGTTAGAACAATAATTCCATCACCTATTGTATTATTGTATATGATCTTGAAAGCTTAGAAGTTCCTTTGTAAGAAGATGGATCTTCCCACTTATTGGGTTAATTTCTTAGATGTTCCACTTCTTCGACTAAATTTTTGAGTTTTCACATTAACGTGTAAGTTGCAATTTTTTTGACGTCATCGTCTTGATGACTCTATTATCAGAAATGTACAATAAATTATATATTTCTTTCCTATGCCAAACATCCATTAGAAGTATTCTGATATATTCTGTAACACCTGGATAATGAAAGGCATGGTATCCCAGGTGAAACGCCAAGCCTTGCTGGAGTTGCAGCGGGCGGTGGGCGCGGCGGAGTGCAAGGCGCTGGAGTTGGCTGCATCTGAACGCAAGGAGCGCCCCGAGCGCCGCCACTCGCCGCCCCCGGGCCGGGACCTCAGCCCCGGCGCTGGACAGCAGAGCGTGAGTATCGTCATCTTAGCCTCTCTAGCGGACTAAGGGGGGGTGGGGCGGACGGGACGGTCCGCCCCGGGTTCCGGTTCTGAGGGCGCCATATACAGTTGCTAGCTAAAAAATAATTATACTTAGTTTAAAAACTAAAAACCACGCTAAAATCACACAAGGAAAACCGTTAATCCTGATTCCTGACGATCCCCATGAGGAGAATGTGTAAATTATTTAATGCAATTATTAAAATCGTGTAATGTCATCGGCTCTTGATAGTTCATAGATTCCGTTACATACATACCGGTCGAGCTAAAAAAAGCGTACTAAAAAGGTCATCAGAACAAAACAATCCGTGACACGTGTATATCAACTGGGGCCTCCATTAACCTTTCCGCTCCGGGCTTTCGACGACCTTAGTCTGCCACTGCTTAGCCTACACCACAATCTTCGTCTTCATCATAATTTTTATCATCATTATAAATATAAATATCAATTTCCTCATCGCTATCGCCATAATCGTCATTACCATCATCATTGTCTTGCCCATCATTACCGTCATTCTCATTATCAACCTTGCAGTGACCACCCTTATCGTTATATTAGTCATTAACGTGAATGAAACTCTCGATTTGAAAATCATCTCCGTAAATAATCAATTAATCACACATCAATTACGTCACACTTGAGTTTAATATGTGCTCAACATTACATTATTTGAAACCTCGGTCATTATTTATTAAAGAAATATATAGCTGTAATAAGAAACATAATAGATGGTTTATTTCACCAGTGCTGCTGGAACTGCGGTCGCAAAGCCCAGGAGACGTGCTCTGGGTGCAACTCAGCGCGGTACTGCGGCGCTTTCTGCCAGCACAAGGATTGGGAGAACCATCATCAGGTATTCTATGACAAAACATTTTTATCAGTCCTTAGCGTCCGTAGGGATAGGAACCCTTAGGACTGTGAAAATTGTTTGAGAGAAATGAGTATTTAAGGATGACTTCAGTTGTGAATTCAATCCTACATAGGGCTGTTTATAGATGGTCAACTCTGATCATTACCCATGGTTTTTACTGAAAATAGAATTATTTTTACATTTACAATTACGATGAAACCAAAATCTTAATATTAGACCTTAAAAAAAAGGCAAATTTATACTTTAATTTTGTCCACTTTTTTAACATTTTTTTTACTCTTTCAAGGTATGCAGCGGCAGAGACCAGAAGCCATCCACCTTGCTCCGAACATCTCCACCGACCACCCAAACCCTTTCCAAAGCTCTCCCGCGCTCCACCACCCCTATAACCGGACCAAGCCAACCGGCTGACCGGTTACCGGAAAATCGGTTGTCTCTCAGCTCGCTGAACACCGCTGAGCGACTCCTCACTAACCCGGACAGGCTGGCCACCACCACTGACAGGATCGCTCTAGCCACCCTCTCCACCCAGGGGTTGATAAGTGGGATCGGGGGGAAGAAATGACGTAACAAGGACTTCGTTGGAACCTCTGTCAGGTGTCCTAGGAAGGTTAGGAGGTCGTGAAGTGTTTTGACAATTGATTTTGAAGGTGTGTTAGAATTTGGACAATTGTAGATGTGTAGTGTTTTATTCTGTAAATAAAAAAATTAGGGTCCTAGCATACATGCTACTTTTAGAAACGGCGATTGGCGTTGTGGCGATTGCATCGATTGCGATATGGCGATTTAGGAGCAGTCGAAAACGCATTAATGCTGCATTGCATTGCATTTGATTTATGACTGCATTACATTTTTAATGTTTAGATGTTGCAAGAAAATAAATGAGAATTTTGTCAAAAGTAGCTGCGATCGGCACTCATACTTGTACGTACGTATGATGTGTGTATGGGGTGGATATTTTGATTATTGCATCTAGTTCCCACAAAGCAGTTGAATCGCCGATCGCCGATCCCAAAAGTAACATGTCTGCTGGCGTCTTTAGTGCGTTTCGTTTTCGAATTATCCGCTAGATCTCTAAATACTTTGAGTCTGTCATTGCGAGTTAAAGTATCTATCATAGATTAATTAATTGGTTTCCACTACGCTCTTATCTCTGTAGATCAATTATTAATCTATGATCTCTATCCTTCGGCGGAAGTTCCAATATTTATTTAATTTTGAAGGTTCTTACAAACAGACATACCCAATAATATTTTTTGCTTATATGCGTTATTTTGAAATCACCGGTTTCAAATTTATTTATTAATTTGTATAAAATATGTGTAGTAGTGTAAGTAGAATAATTCGTTATGTAAATTATTGGGATTTGTTTTTTAATAAAACTTTTTTGTGTAAATATTAGATATTATTGTTTATTATTTCATGCATAGTTAAATTAATGATTATGAATAATTACATTTTGTAAATAAATTCAATTCACTAGGAAATTACACTATTAATAATGTAAAATAAAATAAAATAATTTTAATAATGTAATCAATGTTATTGTATATTTTTTGTTTTGTAAATAGAGTTATGTGCCATATTCCTGAATGTTTAGTAATAAGTTCATAATAATAATTATTACTTCAATTTAGTTTTTAGACCCTTCTTCCCGTCCGTGACGTCACCCAAAAAAAAAACTTTTTGAACTACCTCAAGAGATGGAGCCACTAGTATTTCTTATTAATTATTGTTTGCCGTAGTAAAAATAAATTTAAAAAAGCATAATTTTAAATCACGTGACGTCACCATGCTGACGTCATAAGTCTCAACTCTACATTACATTTGGTAGTTCAAACCCCCTAAACTGCTAACATAAAAATGAATCATAATAAGTACATATAGTAAGTAAGATTTTCATACACTAATCTTACTTTGTTATTCCAGACAATCTTGTCTATGTAATATGTATTGTACATATTAGAAACATTTAAAAAAAAAATATTATTGTAATCTTATTTAAGAAGCTAAACTACAAACAAACTCGGTTTATATCGATTTATATATTTGGCCGAACACAGATATTTGGCCCAACACGTATATATCTGTCCGAATTGATATGAAAGTTTCGTCCAATGGCCGAACATAAAACGAAGTCATTATAATTACAGATGTAATACTTTGCAACTCAATATTTTCAAATTATAAAAGTTAATTTAATAATTAACACAAATCATATTCCATATCACATTGTATAATAAAATAAAATTCTTACTTCACTGTCTTTAAAATCTGTAAATTAATTTAATAATAAAACTTGTAAAAATATTCCACATTTTGTACTTTCTCAAACTTTGTTTTAGTGTTAAGAACTAGTTATAAAATTATTTATCATTCGACGTAATGCCGTGCAATATTATTAATTAATGATGTATTATTATCAATGTGTACATTTTCGAATTTAATAATAATAAGTGTATAATAATGTTATTACCACAGACTTGATATCAAATAGAAATTCCAATTGTGTTATTTTTTATCTTCACAAATATTTTATTTTACTCGGTTACATTTAAAATATTGAATTTTGTAAATGAAATACCGTATATTTATTTAAAAATTATTATGTAAAATGCACAGAAAGTATAATATTAATGTTTAAAATTAATTTATCAAAGGTAAAAAAAATAAACAAATAATTAATTTTTTTTACGGAGCGTAGGCAATACTTAAGTACCAAAAAATCTTAATTATATACTTACTCGTGAAAATTATGTTAAAATTTACTTTTATTAATATAGTTCTATGTATTTTCGCTGTCGATCAAAGTAAGGTAGTATGTTATTTTATAAATCACTGCCATTTCTATTTGATATTTACTCTGTGGACATTACTAAAATCCATTCCGACTCTTTCACGTGATTATGAAATAAACAAAATGTTAGAAAAATATAATTTTGTTTTTATTATATTCATGGATTCTTATTTCTTACTAAGCCGCTCTGGCGAGCACTTTTTTATAACATAGCAGTAGCAGACGAGCATGTAGTCCACCTGATGGTAAGTGACTACTGCCGCCCATGGACATTTGTAATTAACCCTAGATAGGATCTGATATTCCTACCTGAGGTCGGTCACAAATGTGCCGCTACGTCTGAGGACTAAGCTGGAACGCCTCGGAAACGTATGAACATAGCAGCGCTTAACACTGCTGTTATGAAACAGAAATAGGTAGGCGTGGCGGTGGTGCCGCCGGATTCGAACCACATAGGGTTCTACCACCTTCAAAGTGCCAAAGAATGAAACATACATAAACTCGATCATTACCCTCCGCAGTAATAAACAAAGAACCTATTAACCTATGAGTCTGGATGAGTAAGCTTCCTCATGAGTGGTTGAAATGATTCAATGTTTGCGGTGTTATGTGTACAAAATTAATGATGATGTGTAAATATTTTGTTGTTTTTGTCGGAGAGTACTTAAAGGGTTAACGCTCTTTAGACTAAGTTGGTTGGTAAAAATTCTAAACCTATGGTTGAACCGCTTCATATAAGTATGTCTTCTTAACCACACTTTCAAACCAGAACATAACAGTGTTTAACACTGCTATTTTTAGGCAGAAATAGGATGGCGGAGGTGCAGCCGAAATCAAACCACGAAAGTTTAACCACTTTAACCTTATTACCTACTATGTAAGAACTTTTATACATATATACTACTTTTATACTACATGAACGTAACCTTCAACCTACTTGTAACTCATGGTTGGTCTCAATATTCTACCAAAAGTTAAACTCGGTTAACTACAAAGTTTTTCTGTGATATCTGGACTATCTATTACTGACATTCAAAGTCCTAAAAATAAGGTAGTAAACAAAATCATGGGTGGCCTAATATGATGTATATTTTGAAAGAAACATCCATATGTTTTAAAATATTAAATTTATTACGACACAGCATATTGACACATTCCGTTGCACCCCCTCGGGATTTCCCCAGGCTGCAGCTTGCATATCCTGTTCCCACACATGTACTGTCCCTTCCTCAGCTGTGGGAATGGAGTGGGATTGTACACTGGAACAAATAAATCAATTAGTTTTGAACGGGAATCGAATTCAGAACCTTCAGGATGCTGGTATGAAACTGATGCGATGACACATATGGGCAATTTGAAACATTCGATATTGGTTAGCCACTAACCAGATCTTTCTCCAGTAATTCTCAATGGTTCATCGTGGTAAAGCATACTTCAGACCTCCCCCAATTATGTAGAGAGGCATATGTCCAGTTCTATATGCTCAAGATTTCTCCAATATTGTAAAATACACGTAATATAAATAGACACGCAACGTAAAAATCTATACATCTATACATATAAATAAAATTGGAGTGTCTGTTTTTAATATTGAAATAGCGGCTTTTTACTACATGCATATGAATGTACATGCAGTACATAAGTACACCAAAGTAACATTTTTACAATTTTTGTCTGTCTGTCTGTTTGTTCTGGTTAATCTCTGAAATGGCTGGAGCGATTCTGAGGGGATTTTCATTGGTAGCTGATGTAATAAGGAGTAACTTAGGCTACTTATATTTTATGTTATGTATATTATTAGATTTCTTTATAACGCGGGTGAATCCGCGGGGCACAGCTAGTAATAAATAAATATTATAAACCATGGTATTGTTAAACCCCGACTTAAGTGAAGAGTAAAAGAAGAGTGTTACATGTTTAACGTGTCTGTCTGTGGCACTGTAGCTTCTAAACGGATGAACCAATTTATTTCATTTAGTTTATTTTGTCTGAAAGGTGACTTCATTCTGAGCATTTTAAATATAATTAAAGAAAATCGGTTCTTTGAAGATCATCAGCTCTTAGTTGGAGTCAGACGTTTAATATTAACGGTAGAACCTCGATTAATCGAACTAATTATTGTCGTTAGGCCCGATAATCGAAAATCCGGATAATCGAATGTACTCGTATGAAGAACAATCGGTTTTGTGTATAGTCCGCGCCAAACTCCTAGTCCGCTCTGAAGTCGTTGCGAGCAGGTGGAGTCATACAATTTGCTATGGCGACGCGATTCATTTCTATATTCAGAGCGGACTAGCAGTTTTACGCTGACTATACAATTATACATGTAGTACATAATGTTATGTGTTTATTAAAAACAAAAATTACATATCAACGCTAATCATGTCTATTAAGAAATTATACGTTCCTAAATACATACATTTATATACATGCATATTTCCTTACATTATAGGTTATGGTTGGTAGACCGCATAACCGCGAATCCGGATAACTGAGGTCCGGATAATCGAGTTTCTACCGTAAGTTAACTGTTCATGTTTAAAAACTGTTAGTTCTTACCTTTGCCTTCAGGTCTCTGGCCCTTCGCATACATAATCACGTACTTCTGCGGGGACCTTCTGTATATAGTATGGTTCTTGGGTCTATTTATCAGCTGGCGTTTCACGTCTATAGGGCTAGATGACCCCAGCCAGGCGAAGATGCTTAGCAGGACACAAAAAATCTAGAATAAAAAAAGATTGCTAACTGACCTGTATATCACAGGTGACCTATATCCCATATAAAGCTGGTAGAACTCTCTGTGTTTTGACTCCTGCGGCACCACCGGCACACCTATATCTGCCTAATAACAGCAGTGTTAAGCACTGATGTTCACTTAGAAGAGTGTGATAAGAGAGACATATTTATCCGAGGCATTCTAACTTAGTCCTCGGGAGTACGTATCTGTGGCAGACCTCAAGTTGGAACCTAATCTTATCTGAGATTGAACATAGATGTCCATGAATGGCAGTAGCCACTTACCATCAGGTGGACTGCATGCTCGTCTGCTACTCCTATATTATATAAAAAAGTCCAATCTCCAGTGTAGTCTCCAATCTAATCTTATTAAGGGTTGATTACAGTTGTCCATGGGCAGCAGTTACCACTTACCATCAGGTGGACTGCATGCTCATATACTGCTTCATTATATAAAAGTTGGAACCCATAACCACAGTAAATATAATTTAAACCAGTTTGACGATTTTCGAATTTACGAATATGAACAAAGTAATTTAAAGATGAACATTATCTGAGAAACACTAATTTTGACATTATTATCACATCACTAGCACTTAATATTTATGTATAATAAAAACAACTCACAAGCAACTTCATGGTGTCTGTCTGTCAGTAAAACAGAATGAATACTGAGCTAATAAAACTGGTTAGTCACCGATACGATCCTACGTTTGGGTGTGTTCCACTTATAACTCATTAACTAACACAAGGATTTGTAGTATTTTTTAAAGTAAGCCCTTTAATAAAAAAAAACTTTAAATTTAAAAAATAATTGACTGACATTTTGTTCAGTATTTTATAAAATTGATAAAATTATAATGTAAACTTTTTTTTTAAAATATATTTATTGGTGCGACGCACTTGCTTGAAAAAGTATTTTTAATATATATAGAAGTAAAGAAGTAAGTAGTCCGTGTGATAGTAAAGGCTACTGCCGCGTTTGAACATCTGTAATCTGTAGATAGGAGTAAAGTCCTATTGGAGATTGGCCACAGATGCTTTGCTAACCCTGAGTATTATCTTGGATCTCCGTATAAGCCTCTCTATCAATCCATCCATGTATTGCATCCATAATCAATCCTAGGTTAGATTACTGTCCAATCTGAGGTTAGCCATAGTTGCGTTGATACCCGTTAGAACTAAATTAAAACGCCACGGAAAAGTATGTCTCCCTTAACACACCCTTCAAAGCAGAACACAGCAGCGTTTAACACTGCTGTTATTAGGCAGAAATAAGTGCGGCAATGGTACTTGCGGAATCGAACTACAAAGGGTTCTACCACTTTCAATACGGACTGCATTGCAACGCCTCAGGACCTCATGAGACTAATTCTAAACGCTCCATTTTTATACACTTGCTAAAATGTGTTATTAATTATTTACAATAGAAATAAAGGTGACATAAGCGAATAAAACCGGAACGAATGGAATTGAAAGCATGGTATATATTAGCTCCATGATTCAAACTGGTTTAAGCAGATTTTTTTTTATGCAATTTGCATTTTCCTTGTTTGTGCTGGCGTGCAATATGATTTGTTATTGTAAGATCGAAACAGTCAATGGTCGTATTTTTCGTAAGGCGTTCCAATTTGGTACTTAAGGGTAGCAAGGTATCTGTGAATTACAATCGTCGTCAGCCATTGTCCGTTGCTGGACAGGAGACCGTGTCCAGCAAATCTCAGAGTTAAAAAGGTTTAAGCCACCGCGTTGACCAAGTGCTGACCAGCTATTTTTTTTGAGATTTCTCAAGTATATTCTTACGATGATTTTTTAAGCAAGTGATAATAAATTTTTAATACGCACATAACTTTGACAAAATAGAGAACTATGCATTGGAACGTGTGATGATCTTTTGCAAACTTGTTGTGCATGAGCTCACTAAGATTTCTGAGTTGGTACGATGAACTTTCAACAGAAGTCGCCGCTGTCATTCCAATGAAGGTGCAATTTTTAAGTTATATTATTATGTATGTCATGTTTTTTTTTTAAATGCGAGCGAAGCCGCGCGCTCTACTAGTATTTAATAAAAGATATAAAATGTAATTAAAAGTGCCCAGTGGATGAAACTAATTGTTATCCGCCAGATTACTCAGTTTATTTTGTTTGTGTTGTTATTATAGGTTTCAAGTCAAAGAGTAATATACCTATAGATATGGCATGACGTTGCCTCGTAATCACACGTGTGACATTTATGTCCAGCCTGGGCTTTATCTAAATATGCACTCTTTTACTACGCTTTTATTAGCTTGAACGGTATGAATTTAAAATTTAGAACATTATTATTTTGAACTTATACTCATTTTGTTAAAATACATATAAGACTGATGGATTGATATTTTTAGCAATTAGAAAAATGTTTCGTGTCAATCACGGAAGTTGCGTACTAGACGGAGACTATTAAAGTTAGCTCTAAAAAAAATATTTTTTTTTTTAATTATCCAAAAAACAAATGTTATAATAATCTTGTACAAAAAATGCTTTAGATTCTTTTGACCACAACCTAGCAACAAGTTTATAAATTAGATATTAGGTCTGCCTGTCGTAAGAGGCGACTAATTGGGGCTCCAGGGTTGCGGGCGGCGAGAGTGGGAGATCGAACCGTCTAGCAAGCGACCCCTGGAAGGACGGCGGTATGTGTGGTCGCATAGCGTCGTAAACACCAGACGAGGCGAGCCCTGTAGCTCATCTGGGGGGAGCCCGAAAGTACCCTGTGCCGCTCCCACGGCACCGGGTACCTTTTGAAGGTTTCCCCCTCGTCAACAAAAAAAAAGTATTAGATCAACATTTTTACTTGCTTCTTGTTATTTAAACAAACATATAAAATTACCAAAAATATTTAAAGAAAGTATAAATAAAAATATGCGTAACTAATAAAACTGTCACAGGGCCATGCCATGACTCAAGTTTCTCTAGTATTATGTAGCTCTGTGGTTAAAATGAGTTATTTTAATACGAATTACAAATAATAACTTCCTGCGTACATGTAAAATGGAAACCACATTGGAAAATAGATAACGGTGAAGTATAATTGCAGTTATTAATTGAAATATTAATTGTTTGAAAATTGTAAGTAATATTAACTATAATTGTTTATTTTATAATATGAGTAGCAGACGACAATGATGTCCACCTGGTAAGTGGCTACTGCTGCCCATGGACACCTTTTTTTTTTTTTTTTTTTTTTATAATATAAGAGTAGCAGACGAGCATGCAGTCCACCTGATGGTAAGTGGCTACTGCCGCCCATGGACATCTGTAATCAACCCCAGATAGGATTAGATATTCCTACCTGAGGTCGGCCACAGATGCGCCGCTACCCCTGAGGACTAAGCTGGAACGCCTCGGAAAAGTCTGTCTCCCTTACCACACCCTTCAAACCGGAACACAGCAGCGCTTAACACTGCTGTTATTAGGTAGAAATAGGTGTGGCGGTGGTGCCGCCGGAGTCGAACCACAAAGGGTTCTACCACCTTTAATCAATCCCACAATTTTGAAGGTGGTAGTACCCTTTGTGGTTCGACTCCGGCGGCACCACCGCCACACCTATTTCTGCCTAATAACAGAAGTGTTAGGTGCTGCTGTGAAGTTTGAAGGGTGTGGTAAGAGAGACATACTTATCCGAGGCGTTCCAGCTTAGTCCTCAGGGGTAGCGGCACATCTGTGGCCGACCTCAGGTAGGAATATCAAATCCTATCTGGGGTTGATTACAGATGTCCATGGGCGGCAGTAGCCACTTACCATCAGGTGGACATCATTCTCGTCTGCTACTCATATTATAAAAAAAACTATAGTTAATATTGGACAAGATTGGATCAGGAGCATATCTATGCACCTGAGAATTGTGTTAAGAAAGGTCTCAAATGCTATCAATCCACTTGGCCAGCGTGGTGGACTATAGTAACTATGTCTATGGTAACTCTATGGTTGAAAAGGGATTGACAGTCCCAATTAACCAATTATCGCTTTACAATTAACCAGTGAAATATTTCCGTTTACCTATCATTCATACGCTCTTAGACCAAAAAACAGAGACTTAGCATTTGAATAAAGTATTGAAAAAAAAACACATGACGATTTAAATACGAATAAATTACGCACATTAAATTATTATTTCGGTTAGCTTCGCCTGCAGGAATGGAAAGGCATCTGTCTTCGGATCGCCTTCGGATTATTATAATTTTGGATCGGGTTTCTGATGTCCATCGTGAGACATTGACCATTTATCTATGTTTTCTAAATTATGTACTTACGACAAATTTTCTGTTCCCTGCTTTAATAAAGGAAAACCTTTACACCTGAAAATTATTTAAAAAAAATCTCATGTGCTTGAAGGTGGTAGACGTTAGAACCCTGTGGTTCGACTCCGGCGGCGACACCGCCATACTATTTCTGATTAACAGCAGTGTTAAGTGCTGTGTGCTAGTTTGAAGGGAGGCATACTTTTCCGAGACATTCCAGCTTAGCCCTCAGAGGTAGCGGCACATCTGTGCCATCAAATATAAATCTAATCTTATATGGGGATGAATACAGATGTCCAAGGGCCAGCGAGATGAACTAGGACCTAAATCATTACTTTGAAAGGAAACCAATGGTCATTAGTGGAACCGTAAGTATTCATGAAAATCATATAAAGATCATTCACCACATTTATCCTTCAAGAAAACAGGTTTCAATGCGATTCTACTATTGGGTTTTTCAATACGGTTCCATGTTGTCTTAATTTTTCGTCCGAGCATAGCATGTTAACTGCGGGACTGGATCGGTCAGTTAATCCCCGACTCGCCACCTCTTGTCTCCGCTGTGCATGACAACACACTGATTGGTAATTTGGCTTGGGGTTCGGTCAAACTGAAGCGTACATAACCGCCACTTCAGGTAAGCGTAAAAACCCGCTTCTTAACAGATAAAATCTATTTCAGTCTTTAAAAGAATTGCTTGATATTATAAGGGCCAAAACTTCGTAGAAAGTATAACTGTTAAGATAGTAGAAGTCTTTGAGGGGCAAGAAACCACCGCCACACCCATTTCTGTCTAATGCCAGCAAAGTTAAGCACTACTACGATACACACCCTTCGTGTGATCCAAGGCGTTTTAACTTAGTCTCCAGGGTAGCAACGCATTTGTAACCAAATTCCGGAAGAAATGTTATCTGGAGATTACTGTACCCTTACCAGGAGTTTTTACGTTTCGACAAATATGACTGTTTTGGTATTTGTTTACGTATTTGCCCATACAAATTCCAATCAGCGCCCCTAGCGGATTGTGTCAGAACTAGGAAATCGTATGGGCCAATACGTAAACAAATACCAAAACAGTCATATTTGTCGAAACGTAAAAACTCCTGGTAAGGGTACTGATGTCTATGGGCAACAGTAGTCACTTACCAACCAGCGGACTGCTTTCTCGTCTGCTATTCCTATATTATTATAAAAAGTATAGCCTACTGTTTGAGCTGTTGGTCGTTAGATTCAGAACATAAATATCTTAAAAGCCAGGGCTTCCAAATATCTTAGACAATTTGACCACTAACTGTATCGCCATATATCCACAGTAAAGTAGCAGGTTCTAACAATGCTATTCGAGGAAGCGGTATCTAACAATGCTATTCGATATCACTGATATATATATATAAATTAAATAAAATATATATGATTTTAATATGTATTTTTTCTTACTCCTAATAAATATTTATAATATCTGCTTTTTCATTATTGTTTGTGGTTGTTTTCTTTTGTTGCTTTGTAACACCTGCTGCAATTCTCTACATCCACGCAGGGTTGACTGGTAGAGAATGCCATCAGGCATTATGTTGGCCCTTTTGTACATTTCTTTTTAGATGTGATGCAATATATCCTTACTAATATTATAAATCCGAAAGTAACTCTGTCTGTCTGTCTGTCTGTCTGGTTGTCTTTTCTTCACGCCTAAACCACTGAACCGATTTTAATGAAATTTTGTACAAAGATAGTCTGAGACCCGAGAACGGACATAGGATAGTTTTTATCCCGGAAATCCCACGGGAACTAGGGTTGGCGATCTAAGATCGATTAATCGGAGAATCGATATTTTGGACCAAAAAGACGATTATTTTAATCGATATCCTTACTAATATTATAAATGCGAAAGTAACTCTGTCTGTCTGGTTGTCTCTTCTTCACGCCTAAACCACTGAACCGATTTTAATGAAATTCTGTACAAAGATAGTCTGAGACCCTAGAATGGACATAGGATAGTTTTTATCCCAGATAGCGATCTTAGATCAGAGAATCGATCTTTTTGACCAAAAAAAGTCGATTTTTTTTAATCGGGCTCCAGTAATGAATCCTACCTACGTTTGTGGGTCTTTTGGCATACTCTAAATAACCATGAGTTTAAAAATTTAAATTGTTGCAATCGGAGACGGTTGCAACATTATATTTGTTTATATAGATTTATTGGGATTATATTAGGGGTGGCGATTCTTTCCGAAAAAGATCGATTTTTGAATCGATTCGAATCGAAGTGCAATAAATCGATTCACAAAAAAATCGAGGCCCTAAGAATCGATTCTATTTTCGATCTTTTTCGAGGATAGCGAAAAAAAAAGGTTATCAGGATCAAACAAATTATGTCAGCAAATCCATCAGCAAATCCTTACTTCCTTACTAATCCTTACTAATATTATAAATGTGGAAGTAACTCTGTCTGTCTGTCTCTTCTTCATGGCTAAACCACTGAACCGATTTGAATGGAATTTTGTAGAAAGATAGTCTGAGACCCGAGAAAGGACATGGGATAGTTTTTATCCCGGAAATCCCACGGGAACTACGGATGGGATGGCGATCTGAGATCGATTAATCGGAGAATCGATGTTTTGAACCAAAAAATCGATTATTTTAATCGATCTTCAGTAATGGATCGATTCAGTGAATCGATCTTTCAACCCAGAAGATCGAAATTCGATTTTTTCATAATTTACCTACAGTTACTTTACTTATCCATGTTAGTCGATCATCTATCTATTTATTTATATAAAAATGAATATTTGTCTATATACATTTTATAAAATCGGAAACTATGCATTTGATCAAGTGATGATCTTTTGCAAAGTTGTTGTCCAAGAGCCCACGAAGGTTTAGGAGTTGGTAAGACCGACAGATGGCACCACTGTCATTCTAATGAGGGTACAAATTTTCTGTTTTATGTATGTTATATTATACCTTTAAAATGCGGGCGAAGCCGCGGGCACCACTAGTTTTAAATAAATAAATGTATCAAGGCACACGCTACTGTAGCGACCCCTCTCCGCTCTCAACAGCGTCGCTTTACCCGGCACCTTAGCAGAAGTTTGATTAGTTTCATCGAGTGCTGAGACTGCATTCAACTGACATTCGCTAACGACTCCAGTTACCAACTACGTTTTTAACGAACCCTCAACGGGAAACGCAAATTGAAAAGTCCGTTGCAGTTTTACAAGCTTTTTGAAATTGTGATGCTTTTGGCGCGGTTAGGAAACAGATCTGTTTATTTTTGACTGAGGAACGGAGTTGCGCGCTAATGTAACACATAATTTGCCGCTTGCTTAGTTAACATGTTAAAATTCATAACAATAATTATTATATTTTAGTCGCTGCGCTAAAGAAGTGTCTTATTCGCATACATAACACACACTTTTTACTTGTAAGAAAAGTAAGAATATACCTACCTAAGAATATTTTTAGAAGATTCTTACAGACTACATTTTTTTAACTTCCACTGAACCAATTGAGCTCTCAATTTTGGACATTCATTTTAAGAATTAGATAATGAGTTTTTTAATAATAACTGCAAGTTTTACATACTAATTTATAAATTTACTAGCTGACCCGAAAAAATGTTAAGGGTGAACAACCCTTATCACTTAGGGGGATGAAAAATAGATGTTGGCCGATTCTCATAGATACCGGATAAGCACAAAAAATTTCATCAAAATCGGTCAAGCCGTTTCGGAGGAGTATGGCAACGAAAACTGTGACACGAGAATTTTATATATTAGATTTATGGGAAGATAAACTATGATCTATTTCAGAATTAAGAGCTGGTCTCCTCTGTCTCTGCACTGGCAAATAGACTACAAGCGGGATTTTATTTTGTAAATATTGATAATATGACAAATATAAAATATAATTTTACCGCCTAACAACACTTACTCATTTCAATTTTGCTCTTAAGGTAAGGGAATCTAGTAGAACTGTGTCCATGTGAAATCCCAAATGCAATCTATTTTTTTCCCTTACAAGTAGATAAAATAACAATGATAGCTTAGTGCATTTTAGTGGACCTCTTTATCAAGGGGTCTGAGCTTCGCATCTTAGGCACCCACGTGTTTTTTCAAATTTATGTGCGTTTTAATTATCTCTTATTTAACGGTAAAGGAAAAAGTCGAGAGGAAATTTTTAAGCTTGAGAGTTCATCAAAAATAAAGCGTTCGTTTTTTGTTTTTCATCGTACGGAACCCTAAAAGTTATCAAAGGAGTGTTAAGGTCGCCAATCTGTACTTAGCTGTTCCTGCACCTTCCTAGCAAGAGATAATTTCTAATATGATTGGAAAAATCAGAAATACGTGCATCCGATTCGAACTCCTAGATTAAGAGATATTTAACCACTTAGCTACCTAATTTTAGTATGTAAGTACCAAATCTAAGACATCACAAACAAAGCCACGTCCAGATCAACATAGAAATAACAAAAGCGATCGCCCGAAGCTATCCTTTAATCCTTAAAACCTTTGATCAGTTACATTTGACACATCTTTGTATCGCAAGATGGCCGCCAGCGCTCCCAAGACTTGACAGCAAAGCTTTGGTTTTTGGAAGACAACGGTGGCACATTTTGTTGGTAAAGTTTGATATTTACCTGAAGTTCTTTATAATATAATTCTTGACGTTGAGAAATGTTTGGGCTAGTGTTTGGTTGAAGAAACTGTTATTTTACGGTCATGTTTTAATTAAATTATGTTTTATTTATGTGAGTCTTATTCGTAAGCGCAAACGACAACACAAAAAGCATGGAAAACTTTATGATTTTGCTTAAGAAATAGTTATGCATAAATGACTTAGTCTAATTATTTACTTAAAAAGTCTGTTATGAAGACTTCCTAACACAATGAACTTGCTGCCGTAACAGCTTTTTTATTTTATCTGTAAGGGCTGTTTTTGAAACTTTGGGATTGAAATTCAGTGCACCTAAGCAAGAAAGGACGTTATACTATTTTGAAAGGTGGTAGAACCATTAGGGTTCAAGCGGGAATTTATCTACCATAGCTACAGTCAACATTACTTCTTATTCATAGTCTGCATTCCTTAAACCTTTGCTAAGAAAAACTATGACGACAGAATAACGAGAATTCCGTTTAATTAAGAAGAATAGTTTATATCCGCGTTTCTCAACCTGTGGTCCGCGGACATCTGGGGGTCCGCGGTGTCATCTCCGGACCATACATAAATTGCTCATTAAATGCAAAACAGTCGTTAAACTAAAAATCAGCAAATTAGTTTTATTAGAAAAACGTGTTGTAAGCACACGGTATTAAAAAAAGATGCATCCAATGATGTATTATTAATGTAAAAAAAAATACATAAATCGGTTTTTCAAATTACGTTTTTTTTTTTGCTCTTCATTTTATTAAGGGGGGCGGTGAAAAATGTGCTTGATTTCGTAAGGGTCCGTGGACTGAAAAAGGTTGGGAAACGCTGGTTTATATGATATTTGATAATAATCTCCCAAGGTTTATTGTCGATACGTAAGCGTAACTCACGATTTTATAGTCACGATCAATTAAAACTAATAAATAATATTTAGTGTCTTCTTATTTATAAAAGTATGAAACATTAATTTATTTTTAAGGATTATTGTACTCCATTATTACAACCTTTTATTCATAAATGGTAGGAAGGTGGTAGAACCCTCTGTGGTACGACTCCGGCGGCACCACCGCCTCACCTATTTCTGTGTGTTCCAATAACAGCAGTGTTCTGGTTTGATGGGCGTGGTAATGCAGACATACTTTTCGGAGGCATTTAAACTTATTCCTTAGGGGTAGCGGCGCTGTTTAGGTAGGTAAGTAATCTTATCTGGGGTTGATTACAGATGTCCATGGACGGCAGTACCTACTTACCACTAGGTGGACTGCATACACGTCTGCTACTCCTGCTATATTATAAAGAAGTATGAGGGTCACATCCAAATAAAATCAAATGGAATTTTATAAGTATCTGACAGTTTACTCCAACCGAATAATCTAAAATATTCAAAGTGTGACAAGAATGAAAATGTTCGTACTTCTAATAATTGGAAATACAAAATTATGTTTTTTTTTTAATAATTGTGAATAAGTACCTCCTCGAACCATACTAGTTCTACCTCTCATTACTTATACCTTTTTTTTTTGTTATCGAGGGGGAAACCTTCAAAAGGTACCCGACAACGTGGGAGCGACGCCGGGTTATGTGGGATTTTTACCGCACTAAAACCCCCCCGGTGGCCGTCCTATGCGCTGCGTAGAGGGCTCCGGGATCTCCAAAGGAACGCAGTCCTCTTGGCGCGTGGCTCCGTCTGGCTCCGCCTAGATGATTATGAAGCTCGCCACTCCGTGTGGAGCGTACGACGTTATGAGGTCACACATACCATCGTTCTTCCCGGGGTCGCTAGCCAGGCGGTTAGAGCTCCCACTCTTGCCGCCCGCAACCCCGAAAGTCCCCTTTTAGTCACCTCTTACGACAGGCAGGGGATACCGTAGCCCTATTCTAGTCCCGGAACTGCAGGGACATCATTACTTATACCTTAACATAATAATTGATTTATTATCATACGATACTACTAACTAATTGGTCGTTAGTTAATCGACTTATTCTTAGATAAATACTTATATAATTTTGAGTCAAATCAAAAACGAATTAATTGGTAATTATATCCATTGTATTTTGGTATTTATAGGGAGTCTAATTCATAAAGAATCATCAATAGTTTGTTGGAAATAATCAACATGAAGTTCTTGGTAAGCATTTGTATATCTTTGTATTTTTAACGAACTGTGCAGTTTAAAGTATAATGTAAACAGTGAAAATATTCTAAAGATTTCATGGGTGTTTATTTTTTTACGCGGAATCCTAATCCTTTTGCTCGCTTAGTTTTATATTGTCTTATATGTTCCAACCTAACCTTACAAATTCAATTAGAAAAACATAATCTATCTTAATACTAAAGTTGCCTCTCTATATTTCCAGTCGCTCACTTAGTAATGTAGTCGCACAAGTTATTAAAACAGTACCTATGTCATTATCAGTCGCAAAGTTCTTTTTTATTCGACCGTTTTATAATTACCCAAATTTTAATAGTTATTTTTATTACAAGTAGGTAGTTACCTACACTGGTACACTCCATAATTTCATATGCATTTAGTAAAACGATATTATATTGACATTATTTACAAACAGACACTTCAATTTAATTTATTTGAAGTAGGTATAGATATTGTTTTCTATGTACTTACTACTTATTTTCTGTGTGTATACAAATAAAATTCTTGTCTGTCTGTATGTTCCTACTTATATCCAAATTTGCTTAACCGATTTTGACCACACTTATACTGACAGTTAGCTGACGTTACAAGGAGTAACTTAGGGTACTTTTAATTTAGAGAGTAAGAATTAAGGACCAGCGCAAAATTAATAATAACTAATTTAGAATACTTACTGAAATCATGTTTTTTCCAGGTTATGCTCGCTCTGGTCTGCATGGTGGTGGTGATTCACGCCGCACCTCTAGAACAACCCACCATTATCTACCCATTACATGGGGGCTACAGAAAACCAAGCTTAATATCCCGCCAGAAGAGGGCGACTGAATACGCAGTGCGGATTGAACACCACGGATTGAGTAAATATCTCTTTTTTATTAAATATCTTTTTTTCATCGTCAACCAATTACCACAAAATAAAAGTTTTTATTTTGTGCCATTACTGTCCCACTGCTGGGCACGGGTCTCCTCGCAGAATGAGAAGGATTAGGCTATAGTCCACCGCGCTGGCCAAGTGCGTATTGGTAGACTTCTCATACCTCTGAGAACTGTTTTTTTTTAATCTCTCAGGTATGCAGGTTTCCTCACGATGTTTGCCTTCACTGTTTAAGCAAGTGATAATTAATTTCTAATGTATTTTTTTATTTTTTATAATATTGGAGTAGCAAACGAGCAGTCCAACTGATAAGTGGCTGCTGCCGCCCGTGGCCATCTGTCATCAACCTCAAATTAGATTAAAAGTCCTACCTAAGGCTCATCACACTACGTCTGAGGACTAAGTTGGAACGTCATGGATTAGCATGTCTCCCTTGCTACGTCCTTCAAATCAGAGTATTACAATGCACCACTGCTGTTATTAGGCAGAAATAAATCCAGCAATCTGTATTTAGACGGCACCGAAAATAGTTTTTAACCTTCGGTTGTAGAGTGCCCAGCAGTAAAATAGACATAAAATCATTACCTTTTGAAAGCAGCGCCATCTAGTGGCAACTTTATAAGTCAAGAAACTAGAAATAGTGAAATAGTACAACAAACATGCTAAGAGATGGTGCTTCAAACATATTTTTACCTTTAAATTCATAATTTTATTTCTAATCTATAATTAAACTTTTTTTCAGGTCCTTACGGCACCCTCATTTTGGCGCGATCTTAGAAGACCTAAATAAATGATGTTAGAAACTTATTTTTGCGTTTATTACTACCAGATATATGTACCCGACAATTAATCGTTTTTCGATTAATATAATTGTCAATTAATTTGTAGAAAGATATCGATACTATACATCTTATTATTAATTAATAATTTTCATTAATATTATATAATTATTTTTACTGTATGTATAGTGTCATTCTTTGGCGCGCACAGTAGAAATGGCTTGACGAATTCTAACATATAAGTGTCGTTGGATTCGTCTAATTGTGAGTAGACTATTTTTTAAATAATCGTGTTTTTTGTTTTTATATTTCTAGTTCTGTTAACTAATATATATATATTTACTTATGATAATGCATTTTATGTATGTAGGTATGTACCAGTCTCTAGTTTGAATTATTTAAATTTCGAATCTGTGATAATTAAAATTTGAGGACCCGCGGGGCGGCGCAGTTACCATACGCCAACACGCAATGGGTTCCAGGTTCGATCCCTGGCCAAACAAGTATCTAAATTATTAATGTAGATGTCTATTTTAGTCCTGGATATTGTATATTCGTCTTTGTGTGTATCCACGACCCAAGAAAAACCTTAGTTTGGGGCTATGAGTGTAGAAAGCTTATAGCTTATTAAAGCTTATAGAATGATATATGGCTTTAAAAACAAAAAACAACAACACAACATTTATCATTTTAATCAATCTTTCTCCGCCAATTTCTGTCTATTCTTCTCCCACTTCTTCTGAGATAGTTTGAAGGTGACTATGTCCAGCTTACTGGCGATCACCCTGCCATACTGTGTGCTGTTCAGAAGATTGCTTTTATCTGATATCTCTGTCATTATTTTGATCTTCTGCTCTGGAGAGCACGCCTCGAAGATCGCTTCGAAAGCGCGGGAACCGTACTGTGATAACGCCAACTTTTGGTAGTACCCCTGTTGAAAAAGTAACAATAAATAAATTGTTGAAGTGATAACTTTTATAGGTAAACTGTAAGAAGGAAAAAATATTTTTGGAACGGAAATGGTTACGTTAGAGTGTTGTGTTAGGAATAATGTTTTATTATTGTCTATTTATGGATATAACATCATAAGATACGATACGATACCGGAACAATACGATATGTACCAACCAGTGGCGGATTAAAAAAAGTTAAGGTCTAGGCTGAACAGTTTTTGCCGCCCCTGCTTCTACAATTGGCATGTCCGGTGATAAATTAAAAAAAAATTAAGGTCTAGGCTGAACAGTTTTTGCCGCCCCTGCTTCTACAATTGTCATGTCTTACTAGAGGTGAGGCATATATATACTGGTTCAGGGACTAGGTAGTTCCCTGGACTAGGTGGTATATTGGACTAGGTAGTTTATCGGATTAGGTAGCTTGCGCTCCTGTTTTTTTTTTTTGCTTGCCACGTTGGTTCAGAACATGTTTCCTGTTTTTTTGGTTATTGCGGCGGCTTATGACACGGTTCCCGTTTTTTTTTTGCTCGTCACGCCAGTTCATGACACGTTTAAGGCATGAACGAACCAGCTTCCTAATTAGCAAAAAAAAAACATTCGGTCCCCAAATCTGCCGCCCCAAAACTCTGCCGCCCTAGGCTGAAGCCTACTCAGCCTGCTGGTAAATCCGCCACGGGTACCAACCATACTGTCATATTGCTTATTATTTTTTAATAGTTTCAGTTCTGCGCATGAATACATTAATACACGCATTAGTTTAGGAATTATACTCATTTTGGGTAGTTTGGGAAAAAAAAAGGAGTATTTTGTTGCACATACAAATAAGCACCATAATGTTGGCTAGTAAATATGGCAAGTTTCGCTAAAAAAATTTTTTTAAGATATGATTCGATATCAGACGGTACGGTATTTGTTGTGTCAGCATTTTGTACAAGTAATAATTTATTATTGTATTGTAGCATCACTTCTTGCGCGTTTACACATAACATACATACATACATGCACACTTTTATTATTATAATTTTATTAGAAACGCCTAAAAATTATAACTTCTTACATACCCAGATTCGTAACATTGTTACGTACAAACACGTTGTATTTTGGTATAACGATGGTAATAACACCAAGCCCTACCTTAAGAATCCACACGAGTTTATCCCTAGCCTTAGCTCCGACACTAGCGCTCCGGCACAGGGCATCCGCCACGTGGCTGCCCTTCGCATCACTTAAAACCACCAACAGCTGCTCCGGGGACAACTCCAGCAACCCTGACACCGCTTTCGCTGGCCTCTAGAATGTGAAACGCAATAAACATATTTATCTTTTAGTCTTTTACAAACTCTAGTTTAAAAATATAGTGATAGTGTTATAATTTATCCTTTAAATCCAGTGGTTTGAAGTTTATATCACAAGCACTTAGTGTAAATGGATAAATACCGTTGTAATTAATTAAATAAATAAATAGTGATCTAAACTTCAAATCACAGACAAGCACCTCTGAATATTCGAAAGATATGTGTGTATTAAAAATATCATTTTAATTATCACTTGCTTAAATGGTGCAGGAAAAGTTGGGGTAACTGTAAAACTCTCAAAAGTGTGTGAACACTACCAATTCGCAGTTGGCTAGTGCAATGGACTAAATCCTTCTCTCTCTAAGAGGAGATCCATGCCCAGCAGTGTGACAGTAATGGATTTATGACAACCCTTCAAATTTAAGTATTATGAAGTAGATGCTTTAAAATTGTAAATATTAATTTTAGGATCAAATACTACTTTTTTATAATATAAGAATGACAGAGGAGCATGCAGTCCACCTGATAGCAAGTGGCTACTGCCGCCCATGGACATCTGTAATCAACCCCAGATAGGATTAGATCCTTATCTGAGGTCGTCCACAGACATAACACTGTTGTTATTAGACAGAATTGATAGCTGCTTCTATATTATAAAAAATAAAGTTGACTCATAAGTTGACAATATGTATATTTTTAATAACAATAATTATACTAACCTGGAATTCCAGAATACTCTGCAGTATAACAGATCCGTGGATATTAATGAAGTACTCCTTATCTAGCTTGCTGACATCAACGGCCTCTAGCGGCAACAGCCGTAAACATAGTATCGGGAAATACTTCTGATTCTCTGCTTCTGTGCATTTCAAAGCTGCTTCTAGATGCTGGAAAAATAATATATAGATAGGTTTTTTCTCACTACACTAATATTATAATAAAGAGGTAAGGTTTTAACTTTGTTTGTTTGTTTGTAAGGGCTAATATTCGGACATACTGAACCGATCATGAAAATTCTTTCACAATCAGAAAGATACAATAATCAGGAATGCTATATGAAAATAATGGCATATGTATATAAAGTCAGCAGAAATTGGGAAAGATGTGATGCTTTACTGGTGTGCGCTGATAAAAACGGTTCAGTATAGATCAACATGATGTTCATGAAATATTAATCCTATTGTATCGTTAAGATTGTTTATGGAATAAATGTTCATTTATATTTATGTCAGGATATGTTTTTTACACGCGGGCAAAGCCGCGAGTTCTGCTAGTATATAATATAGGAGTAGCAGACGAGCATGCAGTGCATCTGATAGTAAGTGGCTACTGCCACCCATGGACCTCTGTAATCAACCCCAGATAGGATTAGATATTCCCTGAGGTCGGCCACAGATGCGCCGCTACCCCTGAGGACTAAGCTGGAACGCCTCGGAAAAGTATGCCTCCCTTACCACACCCTTCAAACCGGAACACAGCAGCGCCTTACACTGCTGTTATTAGGTAGAAATAGGTGTGGCGGTAGTGCCGCCGGAGTCGAACCACAGAGAGTTCTACCCTCTCAAAGAGGCACTATCTTTCATAGTATTGAAAGAAGTATTAGTATTATTATTCTTTAGTGTTAAGTGATATACTAACTTGTATATACTGCATTTGCTTGGCTCGTATCCGCAGACAGGCCTTGGCGAGTGCGACCAACACACCGGTGTTGCCACACGCAAGTAATGCTCCCATCTTACCCGCCAACTCATCAAACATTGGCTCAAACTAGAAACAGAATATAAGTATATAATAAAATAAGATAATAATGCATAACATTGATCACAGGAAAACCATAATAACTAATATTATTAATGTAAGTTTGTTTGTTTGTTTGCTTCTTTGTTTACTATGCTTTCACACCTTAACTACTTGTCATGAAATTTGATCACACACTGTCAGGGGTTCATAAAAGGTTCATAGGTTACCTTTTATGCCAAAAAAACACTTTTCTCGAGGGATAGATAAAAACCTCTGAATGCGAGCGAAGCCGCGGGTAAAAGCTATTTTATAAACGTTGTAAACGTATTATTTGGAGATTAATTTAAAATACAAAATTTATAATATTGGTGTTACATTACGTGCTGAAAAGTAATAGAACTGGCAAATTCCTTTTTATTTCGCATTATGTCTGTTCTCCCATGTCTGTTCATACTAAGCAATGCATGACAGCACAAACATTTATATTACTTGACTTGCCTTAAATTTACTAAGCCATTGAGAGTGGAATTCGAGCTCTAGACTTCTAGAATGAGCGGTAGATACTCATACCAATATATCATTACTCTATATGAAAATATCTATCATAAAAAGACTATCAGATAATGATTACTTCTTCCTTAATCTGGCAGTTGTCGATCAATCTCTGTACTGTGAAGTTGAGCATCGGCATGCAGGCTAGCTGCCCAAGTCGGTTGATAAAACACTTGGCGTAAATCTGTGTGTACATTTTCTTCTTGGCAACGAACAATGCTGCTTCTAATAGCCTGAAATAAGGTAGAAATTAATAGGGTTAGCATTTTATAGAGATCACGTTCCGATCTGGTAGTAGTTTAAGAAAATATTGTAAGTGACAATTTGTAAGTGCCGCCGTTGGCCTATACAAAATAAAAAAAAAATAAAAAATTAATTCATTAGTTATTTAATGACAGCTGAAATCATTTAAAAGGTGGTAGGACTTTGTGGTTTGACCCAAAGGCAACACCACACATTTCTGCTTAATAACAGCAGTGTTAAGCACACAGCAGTGCTTAACACTTCCCGTTTCCATTTGGAGAGTGTGGTAAGGAATACATACTTTTTAGAGGCATTGCGAGTCCTCAGTGACAACAACACATCTGTGTTCAGCATTTTTGTTTTGTTCATGAGGGGTAAACCTTCAAAAGGTACCCAACGCCGTGGGAAAATCGCCGGGTTATGTGGGATTTTTACCGCACTAAAACACCTCGGTGGCTATCCTCAGTGTTTGGTGGAGTCCTTCGAGCGTGATCTGTGTTCAACCTAGAACTCTAATCCTTTAACCTTACCTGGGGTTGCTTATACATGGGCAGCAGTGGCTTACCATCAGGAAAGCATGGTCATTTGCCACTAACTGTCACTGCCAAAAAGCTAAATAACTTATACATTAACTTACCTAACAGCCGATTCAGATTCGAACACAGGCGGCAAGTTGCTACTAGCGCTGTTATTATCTACATTTTCCGTTCCATTTTCATCATTTTCCGTTAAATCAATATTCTTCTTATCATCTTTTGTATCGTGACTCGATGACACCCAATCATCGGGGGCAAAGCTTTCATTAAGTAACTTAACAATTAAATTATTTGTAATCTTTTTGTCAACGTTTTTAACAGCATATAACAGTACTTGGAGTAGTGCTGAGGTAATGTTCTGGTAGGGTAAGTCCTTAAACTGTGGCCATAAGGACAACCGGTTAGCAAACTCCTTAACAATGTCCTTAAACTCATCTGGTACGTTTTTATACGACATAGTTGTTAAATGGGGCGGTATTCCTTTGTTGTCCTGTACTGTTTCTTTTAACAGATTAACTTTGGGTTTTTCTCCTGGTAGTAATGTTATGCCACTGAGGCATTTTAGTGCACTACGTAGTATGTGGTTCGCGTACGAGTCCCATACAAAGTCTTCTAAATTATTCAGTGCATATTTACATATTTTTAATGTAAACTCGTTACAATTTTTGATATGTTCTTCTGTGTATTTAACTTCTTTTTTAGCTTTCTTTTTGGGAACCTCTTCAGAATCATCTTGCAGATGTGCAGTGGCTCTGTCGCAAGAAACTCGTAGTAAAGTCTCAACAATATGACTTGTGAAGTTATCGGAGCATAGTTTACGAAGCTCTGGTGAGAGGATATCAATGAACCTCTCCAGGTCCTCGGCAGACGAGTATGGGAGCAGGAGCTCCACGAGCCGACTACCGAGCTGGTTTCCGATTACGTTCAACTCCTCGCCTTTAGTTCGTTCCAGTACATTGTTTACAAGGGCATCTGAAATATATTAATTTGGGAAATTAGAATGCATTATAGCATTTACCTAACAAAAGGTACTACCAGTATAGATCAACCAGGAAGGTATCACATATTTCTCTCATCAAGCAGTTTATTCATGTTTATATATATATAGCAGTTTAATGTTAGCTGTCATTATATAATATGTAAATAATTGTTTGTCATTTAAATAATATTATATAAGTGTAATAATATATATGTAACTTAAACTAACGCATTAGGTTACCCTGTAAGGTTAGTTGTAAGTAAGATTGTATAAGATAAATAAATAAATAAATAAAAAAGAATTAAATAAATAAATATAAAGTTCTTATGTTGTATTATAAAGTTGTGAAAGAAATTGCAATCCACCCAATCATATGTTAAACTGTTTCACATGTACATTTGTAATCAATTACATAGTACAGGGGTCCTACAAGCCAATCAGATGCATTGCTACCTTTGAGGATTAAGTTGGAACGTGACATACAGGTGCCTCACCCTTACTACACTCTCCAAACCAGAATAAAGCAACGCTTAACACCATTATTATAAGTCAAAACAAGTGTGGATAAGATAAATGCGTAGTACACGTGTGTTTATTAATTTTTGAAAGAACAGCTTGAAAACCATACGTACGCCGCTCATCAGGGTCCTTGATACCCAGTTTAATCGCGTCCAGAATCCCCACGAAGTATTGATACAATTCTTCGGGAATTTTTGTCCCGCGCCCCATTTGTCCCTTCTTCACGTATTTCTTCGCGTTCGCGAGGAAGTTCTTACGCTTCTTCCTGTTCCGCTTCTTCATAACTTCATTGGATTCCTCACTCATTTTGGTTTACAAAGTTTGTTTTACGAAAATAAATAGAACACGATTGTATTTTAGGTTGGTCGTCAATTGTCATTTGACAAACACGTTGTTTTGACAGTTGAATATTTTTTTTAAATAGAGGGAAAGATCATTTATGACATTATATGGCATAAAGACGTAAGGCCGAGATATACTTAAATTGGCTACTTGACACTTTTTGAGAAAGTGTTTTAATGAATTAGTATACGTATTATATATGCCTTTCATTGATCACTTTTTCGAAAAAGGGGCTATTCATTAATAAAAATCGAATTTTCTTTACGGTGAACGGAACGTCGCGTTAAATCAGGCGGTCAAGTGTCATTTTGTGACGGAACGTCATTACACTGTAAACAAACAAGTTAAACAACGCTTAGAAGAAAATTGAGAGTTATTTAGCTATTATAACTAAAATTTAAATAAATGACAAGTTATAAGACGTGTGCAGTGACGATGTGTACAAGTACGATCGTAACAAATTTGCTTATACAAGTTCCTAAACCCAAATCTCATAAACGTTAAAGAACTTGCAGATTCTTATATGTTTAAATCCTCTGTTTGCAAGCAATGACATTTTATACTATCTATGTAAGAGAAGTATTATTGAAAAGGAATAAATTTAGTAACTCTCGAGTGATTCGTCAATTCCAAATCATTGGAATGGGACGTAATCAAAACAAAACAGCAAGTGGAAGTATTCATATATTTAATATATTATATAGATGTCTATGATAAGAATAGAATTATAAGACGTCTATGAGAATTCTATTTTAAGGGCCCATTCAGTAATTAATAGGACACAATTAAAATATTTCATGACTGTGTTATTATTGATGGTGCATGTGCACTGATTAAGTTACAGGACTGTATAATTAAAAATACATGATTTGCTAATATTAGTATTTTATTAACCGATTTCTTTGTTTATTTGGTTTATATGGTTCTATTAGTGAGTACACACAGTAGAACTTTTGTATATATTTATCATATGTTACAGTTACAATAATTACTACAGATCACCTAAGCTAAATTTTTGTGCTGCTTGCGTGTCTGCTTTTCTTCATTACTAAAATTATTTTCCGTAACAAATGGATATATATTTTTATCACTGTCATTTTCAGAATTAAATTGCAATGCAATAATAGAAACTGTATGGTCACTTTTCTTCCTTTATCTTGTTGGGTAGGTTACGCAAGTAAAGAAGTACTATTTTCCGTGTACTTTACTTTATGTATTCAGACTGGTGCCCACTTTCCTCCGGAACTTTCCACTCTCCGGAAAGTTTTGGCTCCTCACTTCTTCTAGGCAGGACAGTCATCACATTTTCATTTTCATTGATGTACCTTGTGTTCAGGACAACTTTTACTTTTCATGAAACACAAACTTGCCTTCCTCTTAAACTGCACATACTCTATAACGTCGTCACTATACGATTGTCGGGAAGATCTGTAAATATAAATATAACCAATTAATAACCTTAAAACAGTTCACATAAGAATATAAGTATATTTAAAAAAATCTTAATAATTACTTGAAGACAACCTTTCTTCTGTCTGAAGTCAGTTAAGAAATGTTTTAATTGTCCGATATGATTAAATGTAAATATAAAGAATGTTTTACTTACGTTGTTTATATGATATTTCCATAGGTTATCTCACGGAAGTTTTTGTATACATTTTGATTTATTGCACTGCATATATGGATCTTCTTTAAGCAGGTTCACGCTATCAGCTTTAATATAGTATGGCTTCATTTCGGTTCACAACATAAATTCAACCAACTCTAACAGCAAACGATTTTATTATTTGTCTTGTTTGGTTTCGATGTAGTGACGTCACATGACATTTGAGGCAGCACTGTCGCCGTTTTGGGATTTAAAATCCACAGATAAAAAATCGAAAATTTCTTTTTAAAAATTAAAATACTTAGAACGTATTAAAAAATAAACGAAATACTGCATAATTTATGTTTACTTATAAGATATCATATCCAACATATTTCATATTTTATTGTTATAACTGTCAAGTACCCAATTCAAGATTTTCTAAACATAATCAAAGAAATGGCTTTATTCTCATTAATTTCAATTGTTTCGTCCATTAGTGTAGCTTTCCTTTTAGTCTTATTCGACACATACCTACTACACGCAAAACTTTGAAATCCCATGTAGAGTGTGTTATTAACACTCTACATGGGATTTCAAAGTTTTGCTATTGAGCAAAATTGCGTTTCATATTACTAGTATAGTTAACCGCATATTGATACAAACCTGTATATGTGATTATAACAACTGTATACCTGTATTAAGCAAAATAAATTGATTTGATTTGATCTGATTTGAAACCTGTCTTTATTATACATAATAGGTCAGAAAGTCATGATATCAAAGTAATTGTTTTATTTTAAGCGGTTATCACTCAAATTATCTCGTTATTTAACTTGGCATATTATTTTCGATACGATGTCGATACGTCAGCGCAACTAGGCTGTGGGCTCAAAACCATAAGCTACATGGTTTTGAACTGCGACCTGAACATCTAATTTATTCACTTCTAGCTAAAATATATTAGCTAAGATTAGGTAAAACAGGTTAGGTAAAAGTAAGATACTTTTGTAATATCTACGGTATCTTAATAATAATCCACGCAATTCCTTGTGCAACTAAATAATTTAAACAAAGTACATATATAAATGTACCCAACATATTATTGTTTGAAACTTTAAAAAACTTTATGTAGAGGTTGCAAACTTCCTAGATTTATCATAATTTTTTTATGAAGTATATTTAATAGGTACCACATGTCCTCATGTCCCCAGTGGCCATAATAGAACAATAAAACATTGTTCTACCATGTTTCGCTGAAATCACTTCCTTACATGGAATTCAACTACAAACAATGTAGTCTCAAAGGGCAGGTGATACAACTTGCATACAAATACTGTACGCACTTCAAGTGTATCAATGAATCACTTATTAGCAATTCAAGCCCTTTAGAAAGCAGCTAGAGCGGTACGAAAGTATACCTGCCTCTTTCTAACTTACATTTTCAACTGTTTTTTTACGAGAAAGCTGTAAGCGGTAAGCAAGAAATACAGCTGACTCTTTCTCACACGAACGTATTTCATGAATGCAAAGCTTGTCTCGTTCGTTTGCTGGTTTGACCAGTTTGCCGCCGGCTGGCGCGAAAGCGCGCGTTCTTATTGTTTCCTTATACTACTAAATACTCAAATAAAGGAATAACGAAGTATTTGGACGAAAACTTGTGAAAAATTAAAAATAAAAGTTAAGTGGCACAGACAACAAAAACTGAACGTTCGTTATTTGAAAGCAATAAGGCGGTGTTTTCGAAGCTTTTTTGCGTCTGGATTTCAGTCTTAGTGGTAAGCTCAGATTAATTAAAGATTTTAGCAATCATATAAGCACTATTTAATTTATATGGTTTTATATTTATTGCGCTTATCGTTTGAATAAATTCATGAGTAGGTATATGGCTTTATGAATAGTAAATTGTGCGAGAATGTCCTAATCAAAATATAATAAAAAATGTACAAAAACGTATGTAGTTATAACTATTACTATATTCTTGGTATAGATGAAACAAATACCATATAAATTAAAAATTAATAATTAATGTAAAATTATAAATTACATTCAATCACCAATTCATTACTTTTAAAAAATAAAAATCATAGACATTATAAAAACTGTTTTAACATTTTGCTTTTTTATTGATCCACAAAGTCTTTAACATAAGAAATGGCAATTTATTTATAATTCCAGCTATTACAATAAATTAAAATATCCTCTTTAATTACATTTATAGAAACCTTTATTGTTAAGATAATAAGGTCGTAAACAGTACGCAAGTTGCGAGACGGGGTCGTCGACCTCTCTCCGATTTGTGTTAACTTGAAACTTGTGCAACTTACGCTTTACTTATCACATTCGTGGATGTGCTGTGGACAATAGTGGCTACTGGTCCTCGTATACGACTAAAACGCCGTTAAATTTGATGATACTTATAAGAATGAGGTTTAAGCTTAATATTTTTATAATAATAATAATAATAATAAAATCTTTATTTCATAAAAATAACACAATTTAATACACAATGTTATTAGGTGCAGGGTAACATTATAGTAAGATTGGACATAACATTTATCTTCAGTTGCCTAAACTGGGCGTGAACCTGTAATATAGGCAACCGATCTCTCCCGGTGTGAGTCTAGGATACTATAATAGATTAAGGAACTCTATGTACAAAGTTACAGAAACAGTGCAAGTAATCTTAAACATAATGGCAATATATAGTGTAAGGTTCTTTTGTTGTATAATATTAGTGAATTAGTATTTTTATGTGTGAATGTATGTGTGCGTACCTGTGTGTGTGTGCGTGTGTGTGTGTGTGTGTGTGTGTGTGTGCGTGTGCGTGCGTGTGTGTGTGTGTGCGTGACGTGTGTGTGTGTGTCAGCGCGCGCGCGCGCGTGTGTGTGTGTGCGTGCGTTTGTGTGTTTATTGTGTGTGAGATGTGCTTACGCAGTGTGATGAAGTGAGGATGTAAGGTAAGTAAACAAATTATACGTGTCATTTTAAAACTGAGAGAAGATTTTCGGTGTCATCATAAGTAAAGTTATAAAGAATTTTGGTGATTTCTTTCTTAAGGCCAAATAGATTTAAGTTATTGATTTTACTGATTTTGGAAAGTTTGTTATAGATAAGACTACCTAGAAAAAGAGGTAGTCTTATCTATAACAAACTTTTTATGGAATTTAAGTACCAAACGAGCATGTAGAGAATGATGTAGCGGTTACAGAAGCCCATAGACATGGATAGGTCTCAAAGTTGGTGTCACAAATACCTTGGAACGCCTCGGATAAGTATGCCTCCCTTACCACTTCAAACTAGAACACAGCACACACACACACACTGCTGTTAATAGGCAGACAGGTGTGGCGGTGGTGCCAGAGTCGAATCACAAAGGTTTCTAGCAACTTCAGAAACCCACTTTTACTAGGCATCATTAGTCTTAGGCAAACTTTGTCTTTAGGTAGAAACGATTTTTTACCGACTTCGAATAAAACTTCTACTCTATTTAAGAGTAAAAACCAAGTATAGGAAGGACTCCTTTTCATCAGGTATACTGCAATCTTCTTTGCTACTTGAAAAACCCCTGGGATTAATCTGGTTGCATTAATTAAATAGCAGTGATAGATTTGTGGTTGTAACTTGACATATCATTTAGGGGTCCGAGGTTCAAATCCCTGGCACGCACCTCTGATTTTTCGAAGTTTTGTGCGCATTAGACATTAATTATCACTTACTCAAAGGCGAAGGAAAAGCATCGTGAAGAAACCTGCATACCTGAGAGATCTTTAATAAAAAGTTCTCAAAGTATTGTGAAGTCTACCAATACGCACTTGGCCAGCGTGGTGGACTATGGCTTAATCCTTCTCATTCTGAGAGGAAACCCCTGCCCAGCAGTGGGACAGTAATTGACGACGCTCCATTAAGCAAAACATGCCAACAGCATGACGTAATACTCAATTTACAACTAAATTGCATCGTGGTCGGACCGGCTGAGGTCCTATAATTAAATTGGCCCTTCACTTCATATGCCATGCGAAGATTCGCAATCCCTACTGATATTAATGCGATTTATTTGTTGCGAATTTATTTGTTGCCCGTCCATCCATATGGTCGTTTGTTCATTTGTCTGTCCATCCGTCGGTTTATTAGTTTATTTAGTCGTCTGTCTATTAGTCCATTTGTTTCTTTTTTTATTCATCTATTTATCCATACGTTAGTTCATATTTTGTCTTTCCATTAGTCCGTGTGTTCATTTGTTTATTCGTACATACGTTTTTTTCATTCGACTGTCCGTTTGTTCGTTTGTTCATTCGTCTATTTGTCTCTACGTTTGTTCATTTGTCTGCCCGTTTGTTCGTTTGTTCATTCGTCTATTTGTCTCTACGTTTGTTCAATTGTCTGCTCGTTAGTTCGTTTGTTCATCCGTCTTTCCGTTTGTTTATTCACCTATTCGTCCCTACGTTTGTTCATTCGTCTACCCGTTTGTTCTTTTGTTCATTCACCTGTCCGTCCATTCGTCTGTTTATTCGCCGCCAGTCACTTGGTTTGTCTGTCCGTTGTGCATTCATCTGCCCGTCCACTTGGTTCTTCATTTATTCTTTCGATTGTTCGTTTGTTCATCCAACTATTCGTTCAACGTAAAATTTTACATCCAAATATTTTCAGAGCTTCCTAAAACAGGTTATCTTTAGATAAAAGATAAAATAGATATATAGGCTTTTGACCTACAATATTCCTAACTCTAATAGATTAAGATCGCGTGATAGTGGGTTAATCTAAGCCCGGCCATCAAGTAAATTGGATCCGATGACGTCATAAGGTCTTGTGGGTCAATCTGGATTGCAGGTAAAGACCGCCTTAAGTAAGACAGGAATTATCTATGATTATAAGCTGTATATTTTTTAATTTACACCATTTTTTATTAATAGTGTAATTTTTAAAGGTGGTAGAACCCTCTGAGGTTGCGTTGTATGTGGTGTGTCGGTGTTGTAGTGGTTCGAATACCTCGCCACACCTATTATAATAACAGCAGTGTTAAGCGCTGCTGTGTTCCGGTTTAAAGGGTGTGGTAAGGTAGACATACTTTTCCGAGGCGTTCCAGCTTAATCCTCAGGGGTAGCGGCGCATCTGTGGCCGACCTCAGATTAAGATATCTAATCCTATCTGAGGTTGATTACAGATGTCCATGAGCGGCAGTAGCCACTTACCATCTGGTGGACTGCATGCTCGTCTGCTACTCCTATATTATAAAAAAAAAATAGTCTAATCTTAATTATCTGGAGTTCACTACAGATGTCCATGGTCGACGGCCACTTACCATCAAGGACTGCATGCTCGTTAGCTACTTCTGTTAAAAATACCTTCAAACCAAAATACAGAAGCGCTATAAAAAGAAATTGGTATGTTATGTCAAGTCTCGCGTATGCTCTGAAACGCTGCCTTAACGAAGCTAGTCTGCTAATGAACCAACCGTTAATTAGAAAGGTCGAGGTTAAGACCTGGTCGTCAACCCATGTCTATTTGTATCTTTATTTCATGTTCGTTTCATTCGTTTTTTGAATTTTAAAAATAAAACTTTTTATTCGACCTTTTGTCAATTTTTTTTGTTTATGCAATGGCTTCTCGGTCTTATGACCATTTTGCAAATGTCAAGTTGTTGTACGTATAAAAGCGGGGAAGTTCAAAATATACAAAGAACAAGGATCCGGGAAGTTTAGGAAAATATACATAAATAGGAAAGGAATATAAGATTAAATAATTATTAGAGATCGATATTGTTTGTAGTTAAGTAAGATGCTAACATTGAATTTCAACATTTATTATTCCCGCTCAAAACACAACTCAAATGTCAAGACGCGTTCTTTTTCTTTTTTGTGCTAACTTCTACAGTCGTACCAGCCAGTGATTATATAAATGAGATCTTATTATTATAAAAATAACATATAATTTTTCATGATGTCTTTCATATTTACACAATATAATTAATTAAAATTAAAAATAAAATAATACTATAATAAAATTTGAATAGTTTTCTAACAGAAAAGTCACACAAGGTAATAAAGGAACAACAGATGCTATATGCTGCAATAGATGATGATGTGTTTACCCCCACTGCGAGGGGTACTGTTTTCGAACTTAAATTATATGTGTGTATGTCTCATTCTTTGTCACGCCCTATAACCCAAGCAGTTCGATGGATTTTAACATAAAACGTTAATCTTCTAAATTTTGGGAGTGACATTGGCAATATTTTTAACCGGTTAGGCTTTTTGTTTTAATATTTTTGTACTTTTATACTTATATTCTTTTAAAGCCTTAGCCTAATGAGATAGTGTTCAGTTTACCACAGATAATACTTTATTTTTGTAAAGTAGGCTGAATACATTAGGCCGTACCGAAAAAAAAATCTATTCTAAATTCAAAAGTTGTGTCCAGCTCGACACGGCGTAGTGTACACGTATGTAAATTAAAAGTATTTAGTGCACGAAATTATGTGCTTTAACTGTATTCGTATAAGCGCTAAAGCTGTCTGCGTAACATTGGAATGCAACCTATAACATGCAAAAGTATTCAAATTAAGAATGTGGAGAGCGGAAATCGTAATCAGTTTTTTTTAATTTCTTTATTCGTGGTCAGCTAAAAATAAAAATGACCTTCGGACTTCACATAAAATATAAAAAATAAAATCAGTAGGTAAGTAGATTTTACATATAACTGCAAGCAGAAAACCTCTCAATAGGGGGTCGGAGGTTGAAAGCCAGACATGCACCTCCGATTTTTAACCGACTTCAAAAAAGGAGGAGGTTTCTCAATTCGACCGTATACAGGGTGTCCCGTAAGTACCACGACAAACTTGGGGAGAACATAGGTGAGGGTCTGACCTCTCTGGGAAAAAAAAATTACCTTAGTAAAAGTGTCACCGTTTTTGCACTATCAATTGTTTTAGATTTTTTGAGAAATTCAGCCCTCTTCATCTTCTTTCGTTAACTGCGTGTACAAATTTGGTGATGCAGTGTTTATTTTTTCTGTTAAATACTATCAGATAGTTGGTCTATCATGTTGAAATGTAAATTGGTTAAAAGATGTAAAGGAACCATGAAAAAAATAGGGAAATTTTAAGACTTTAATTTTTTTACTATTTTTGCCTCAACTTTGACTCGTCGCGGTGAAAAAAAAATGTAGTGGACTATAAGTGTACGTTGCGCCAAAAAATATGTCCAGTTAATAGAGATTTCAAAAAGGTACCACACTTACTATTTAAAGTTGAAAAAAAAAAGTTAAGGCCGTTTTTGCATGAAAGGGACTGAAACCAACTAAAACGTAATGATCGAGTTTTTATTTAAATTACGGTTTCTACCGACTCACAACGTGTCAGGCAGTACTAAATCACATTATAACCTAGTTACACACTTAAAAATATCATTCTTCATTTGTAAAAAAACAATTTAGTAACTAACTAGCAAACAAAGTATTACAATTTATTAAGTCAATTTTTACCTACTTTGAACTGTCGTTTCGAAGTAAAACTTCGTACATGTATGTAATTTGAATGACAATACCATAATTTGACATCTTGGAACAGATCTGATGATGGAGCCAGGATATGGATGGTAGATTTCTTACCAATTTAGCCCAAATTCGAGGGATTTACTAAGAAATGAACCATGCACCTGCTGGCTCCATCATCAGATTTGTTCCAAGATGTCAAATTATGGTATTGTCATTCAAAATACATACATGTGCGAAGTATCACTTCGAAACGACACTTCAAAGTAGGTAAAAATTGACTTAATAAATTGTAATACTTTGTTTGCTAGTTAGTTACTAAATTGTTTTTTTTACAAATGAAGAATGATATTTTTAAGTGTGTAAATAGGTAATAATGTGATTTAGTACTGCCTGACACGTTGTGAGTCGGTAGAAACCGTAATTTAAATAAAAACTCGATCATTACGTTTTAGTTGGTTTCAGTCCCTTTCATGCAAAAACGGCCTTAACTTTTTTTTTTCAACTTTAAATAGTAAGTGTGGTACCTTTTTGAAATCAATATTAACTGGACATATTTTTTGGCGCAACGTACACTTATAGTCCACTACATTTTTTTTTCACCGTGACGAGTCAAAGTTGAGTCAAAAATAGAAAAAAAAATTAAAATCTAAAAATATCCCTATTTTTTTCATGGTTCCTTTACATCTTTTAACCAATTTACATTTCAATATGATAGACCAACTATCTGATAGTATTTAACAGAAAAAATAAACACTACATCACCAAATTTGTACACGCAGTTAACGAAAGAAGATGAAGAGGGCTGAATTTCTCAAAAAATCTAAAACAATTGATAGTGCAAAAACGGTGACACTTTTATTAAGGTAATTTTTTTTTCCCAGAGCGGTTAGACCCTCACCTATGTTCTCCCTAAGTTTGTCGTGGTACTTACGGGACACCCTGTATATATATTTTTTTTTTTTTATGTTTGTTCGGCGATTTTTTCACGATGCCGCGACCGATCGACATGATTCATACACCATTGTATGTGGCTAGTTTCACAGGGGGTCCCATTTCGAGGAAATTTGCAATTTTTCCGCCAGTTTTCCCGGAAAATTGGAAAAACCCGATTTCATATAAACTTGAATAAGTCGAGTATTTCTTAACCAATTTTAATTTTCTTTTTTTCATATGAAAGAGAGTTTCGTTGCGGTACTTTCCTACCTTAACATTAGTATGCTCTGATGATTAGAATTTAAGTTATGGGGTGGAACTCATCATCACTACCCCTGCTTTTTACATATTTTATGACAACTTACCTTCTGCCCACTCAATTCTCATGAAACTTAAAATGAACATTGAGTATCTAGGTTAACATGATATGATGGAAAATTTGACCTTCAACTCTTCAACCCTGGTAATGCAGAAGTGCCTCCTGCCTCAACCATACAAGTTAGGCATTTGGAACTTATGGATATTTCATAAAATCGATAAGTTGAGATATATGATGGAAAATTTGACCTTCTACTCTTCAACTCTGATAATGCAGAGGTGCCTCCTGCCTCAACCATACAAGTTAGCCATTTGATGCTTATAAATATTCAATAAGGTTGATAGGTAGAGATATATGATGGAAAATTTGACCTTCTACTCTTCAACTCCGATAATCCAGAAGTGCCTCCTGCCTCAATCATACAAGTTACGCATTTGGAGCTTACGAATATATGATGAGGTCTTTGAGTACAGACATATGATGGAAGATATGACCTTCAATTCTTCAATCCTGATGATGCAGATGTGCCTCCCATGTAAAGTATATAGAATATACATTTGTTGTAATGAAGTTGCTAGACAGAGACATATGATGAAAAATTTGACCTTCAACTCCTTTTTCTTTTCTTAACTATTGAATTGATGTAAATTGGACCGGTTCACTCGCAGAGTTTTACCAACTAGTTTGATTTATTTACTTATCTGTTCCTACCTAATCTAGCCAATAATTAGTATCTCATAAAGCCTCGCTTATAGTGTTTCGTATTGAATTGGTTAGGTTAGGTTGGAACATATAAGACAATATAAAACTAAGCGAGAAGGGCGCGGCAGCGCCCTGCGAGCGGGTGGGTCCAGTCCGTATGAGTTCAGACCTTACCTTTATTCATGATCACCTTTATACAATTTTACATAATATTAATACAAACGTTAGCATATCATCACTAAAAAGGGTGAAAAAAAAATTTTAATAAAAAAATAAAACCGACTTCTATGTCACTACAAAGTAAAAAATAATTGAAATAAATGTTGGTTTAGTACATATTTCTGAAGTCGGCGCTCATATTGGACACGCTGTTTACGCTGTTATCAAACGAAATATATTGAGCGCCGACTTCAGAAATATGTACTAAACCAACATTTATTTCAATTATTTTTTACTTTGTAGTGACATAGAAGTCGGTTTTATTTTTTTGTTAAAATGTTTTTTTCAGATTTATGTGCGAATTAATGATCTCTTAAACAGCGAATAAAAACATCATGAGGAAACCTTTACACATAGATAAGTATAGATATCTCACAGCCGTGTATTGAAGGAAACCATTAAATGGCTTAAACGGCTAACAATTCTGTCAGCCATTTAAAAGCTGCCATGGTGTAACTTACGCGGAACAATGCCGACATGCGCAGTTAAGTGGCGAATAAACACGAAATCGAAGAAAAATTGCGGAGAAACATCGGTACATTCGTAAATCTAAAAACTACATTTTTTTAATATTTTTCAAACACGAAAATAGACGACAGCGACAATTTCAATTCTCAAAACTGGTTACATTTTCTTGTTAGGAGTAATCTTTACTAATCTATGCCTTCACACGAGATTTTTTTAAAAAGTCAACCAAGGTACATATGATTACTCACTCCTAACAAAATATGTACCCAGTTTTGAGAATTGAAATAGTTGCGTAAAAAAGTTTTGCCACGTCTCCGTGCTAAAATGTCCCTAAAATATTTGAAATAATTATTTATTTATTACGTAAATTACGCAGTATTAGTTATTTATTCGTAAATTTTCTCTAAAAATGTTTTTATTTGTCAAGAATTCAAAAAAATAACAAAAAAAAATATAAATAAATAACAATTTCAAGGCGGCGAAGTATCTTTACTAATCTATGAATATATATAACATTGCAATTTATATTCGCCTTAAACATACTTGGTTTTACAAATATTATTATATCTTCATTGCATGACGGCTCTCATTCTCAAAATAATTAAAACGTCCTTCAAACAAATTCTCCTAAACAATAATATAAAGGAAACAGCTTAACGAAGCGATAACAGTTAATTTGTGACAATTATAAATAATGTGTCTGAATATTTAAAATAGCTATTGAGTCGACAAAGAGTTTATTTAAAACTAATTTCGGCGCGTGGTTTCAGCTTTTTTTATAATACAGGAGTAGCAGACGAGCATGTATGCAAGTAAGCCTAGTGGTTAAGAAACTCTGCCTTTCGATCGAGGGGTCCGAGGTTCAAATCCCAGGCACGCACTTCTGATTTTTCAAAATTATGTGCGTATCAGAAATTAATTATCGCTTGCTAAACGGTGAAGGAAAACATCGTGAGGAAACCTGCATAGCTGAGAGATTTATAGAAAAAAATATCTCAAATGTATGTGAAGTCTACCAATACGCACTTGGCCAGCGCGGTGGATTATGGCCTAATCCTTCTCATTATGAAAGGATACCCGTGCCCAGCAGTGGGACCGTAATGGGTTGATGATGAGACGAGCATGCAGTCCATCTGATAGTACGTGGCTACTGCCGTCCATGGACATCTGTATTAACCCTCAGATAGGATTAGATATTCCTACAAGTCAGCCACAGACACGCCGCTACCCCTGAGGACTAAGCTGGAACGCTTCGGATAAGTATGTCACCCTTACCACACCCTTCAACCCAGAACACAGCAAGGCGTAACACTACTGTAAATGAGCAGAAATGGGTGTGGTGATGGTGCCTGCTGATTATTACACTGCTGTAATTAAGCTGAAATAGGCGTGGTGATGGTGCCGACGGAGTCGAACCACATAATTATAGTCTGTACCATCCAGGGGGTCGCAATAAACATTGAAAACCACTGCTTTACATATTACACGTATTTCTATACACTTTTGTATTAATCAAGTCATTTGTCTGCAAAATGTTTATCTTCCTGCTTCAAACCATTCGTCTGAATGACTACGTTCATTATTGAGACTGACTTGTAGTGTGCCGGTGTTCTTAGAAGTTGTTATTCCAAGAATTTACATACGAGAATCTGTACAGACAGTTGGATTTTAGTTGAAGAGAATCTAGACCTGGCTTTGTGATGTGTACGTAGTAAAGTTTAGTGTTTTTTATTTTTGTTTTTCATTAAATTAAAATTAAGCTTTTTATTAAATTGCTATGTTAGCATTTTACATAAGCTCCCCCTCAAAGTGGTTCGGATCCCCTCTCGACAGAAAATGAAAAAATAGGAAGCTCTTTTTTGGTTTTCGTCAACAAATTTCAAAGAATTTATCCCCCCTTCTATCATTAGACCAAACTTAATCCATTCAGACAATATTCAGCCCCCTCTTCTTATTGCTACTGCTTTTGGAACCTTATTTTAATGTGTTTTATCGACACAAGTAACGTTATAAAGCATATGAAATAATATATATACCAAATTTCATAGAGATACCTGAAGAAATGCAGATTTTATTCGCATTTTAGCATATGCGAAATTTTGGAACACTCTCCTGTAAAGTTGGCATTTTGCAGTTACGATATTATACGTAGGAGGGTCAATATGTTGGTATGTATGGGTCAAATGGTACTTTAAAATGTGGTTGAACTAACATACTTAGCAGATTACCACGTGAGGCAAGTGCGGAAGTCTGTCATGCATATTTTCCTTACGATTCCGATATTTTGCTTGCGCTAACCCAATGGTTGACTTGTGATTCTTGGACACCAAGAGTCACCTCAGTGAAAGGGGCTTATGTCCATAGTCCAAAACTAGTGGGATTATGGACACTGGCCAAGTACGAATTGGTAGACTTCGTACACCATTGAGATTGATTTTTAAAGAACCCTTTTCATTCTTTTTCATTATTCAAGCCATAGATTAGTAAAGATACTTCGCCGCCTTGAAATTGAATGAAGCCACGAACGGCTTATTAGTAAGTTCTTTTTTTAAATTATTCACAAATAAAAACATTTTTAGAGAAATTTTACGAATAAAAAACTAATACTGCGTAATTTACATAATAAATAAATAATTATTTCAAATATTTTAGGGACATTTTAGCACGACGACGTGGCAAAACTTTTTTACGCAACTATTTCAATTCTCAAAACTGGGTACATTTTCTTGTTAGGAGTGAGTAATCTTTACTTATCTATGATTCAAGCAAGTAAAAATTATTTTTTCATACGCACAAAAGATAGAAAATTTAGAAGTGTGTTTCAGTACATCCATTAGGGTATTACTGCTTATTTTTATACATTTATATTTTATCGCGAAACTACAAATGCGTTTCATGAAGGGATCCACTATTAAACTGACCCAATAGCCCAGACACTTCAAATATATTTACAGATAGCCATAAACCTGAGAGCTGCGCAATTCCGCTACATTCTTGGCGCTGGAAGCCAATAAAACCATAGAACAAATGGTGGCATAAATCCCATTTATCTATTCATATGTTTTCCGTCTAAATCGAACCATAGCACTATTGATTTGGTGATGGTCATAAAGATGAGTACGTGCGTTTTTTGATGGTTTTTAGGGTTCCATACGCAAAGTGCAAAAACGGAACCTAATCCTCCGCTGTTTTTCCGCTTGAAATTTTTATAGAGTATGTATAACTAGTCTTTGTCCGCGGCTTCGCCCGCGTTTAAAAGAAAATAGCATACTAACATACATAAAACTGAAAATTCGTACCTTCATTGGAATGTCAGTGGCTCCATCTGGCCAAAAATTGATCGTGCCAACTCTGGAACCTTCGTGGGCTCATGGACAACAACTTTGCTAAAGATCATCACTTTATCAAATGCATAGTTTACGATTCACTCCTTACTAATATCGATTAAAATAATCGACTTTTTTGGTCCGAAAGATCGATTCTCCGATTAATCGATCTTAGATTCTTTCCGGGATAAAAACTATCCTATGTCCTTTCTCGGGTCTCAGACTATCTTTGTACAAAATTTCATTAAATTCGGTTCAGTGGTTTAGGCGTGAAGAAGAGACAACCAGACAGACAGACAGACAGAGTTACTTTCGGATTTATAATATTAGTAAGGATGGTGGCCGCCATACAACATAAGGTAACAATAAGGTAACTAGTATAAGGTAAATACTAAAAATTAAAACAAAAACCTGAAAAATAAATGGGAGTGGTCATTCAAGAAACTGCTATTTTTCGGCGTTTTCCGTTTATCTGCTGAACCGTAATGGATAGACAGTACAATTTTTCCAAATTAATGTAATTGTAATAACAAATACTAAAATTAAAAAATAAATGAAAAGTTATTGGTACGGAACGCTCCATATGCGAGTTCGTCTCGCACATGGTGAATTTTATTTATATACATCAAAATAGTTAGTATATATAGACACACATAGAAGTTACAGTTGTTTCATGGTTAGCAAAATATGAAACTTAAAATAAGTAAGTATATTTACTCTTAGTTAAAATTTTGAAGCATTTGTTGGGATTCCAGAGGGTGCCAAAGGAACCCTATTACTAAGGGTCCGCTAATGAAAAAACTTACAAATGCACTAGTCGCCCCTACGATTTCTGAAAGTTCCCCTCGATTTCTCTGGTCTGCCATCATCAAACCTTGATTTTCTTATAATGGGACCACCTTAGAAATACCTTCTTTCCAACCAAAAAAGTCATCAAAATCGGTTCATAAACGACGAAGTTATCTCCGTACAAACATAAAAAAAACATAAATACTTTCGAATTGAGAAACCTCCTGTTTTGAAGTCAGTTAAAAAAGCATGTTTCTTGTACAAGAAATCTGTTGTTTTAGGTATTAGCTACTAAACTATTACTAAATAGCGTTCCATTCTTACTCCTATTTAAATTATTATTTAGTTTAGTTTAACAAACTTTTATTCCCGCTCAAAATATAAGTCAAACGTCAAACCACATTTACTTTTTTATGCTAAGTCATAAAATCTTACCAGCCAGTGATTACATACCTGTAACTTATTTTTATGCAAATTGTATTATTACCAAAATGACGCAAAATAATTAAATAAAATAATAATAAGTATACTCAACTAACTATTAAAATAATTATATTTAATTACACTTGAAATTCTTTCATGCAAAACAACATTCTATTTTAGAAAACATTTTGACACGTGACAAAGTTACGACGTGTAAAAATTCCACAGATTAAAGCATATTTACGGGAACACTAACAGTGTACTTAACGCAATATCTGGGCATTTTGCCAGACATGAAATTATTGCGTACACAATAGACCTTCAATAAAGCTTCGGACCTAGTAAAAATAGACTGCTAATACAAGATAACTCGTAAAGGCTTAAGCGAAGCGAATGAAATTGCAGTCTAGATGGTAAGTGGCTGGCTGTCCCTGTAGTTCGGGACCAGAATATGGCTACGGTACCCCTGCCTGTCGTAAGAGGCGACTAAAAGGGGGCTTCCGGAGTTGCGGGTGGTAAGTGTGGGAGCTCGAACCGCTCGGTTAGCGACCCCGGGAAGGGCGGCGGTATGTGTGGTCGCATACCGTCGTACGCACCAGATGGTGTGGTGAGCGTCAAGTTCACCTGGGCGAAGCCCGACGGGGCAACGCGCTTAGAGGACTACGGTTGCGTTCCTTTGGAGATCCCGGAGCCCTCTACGCAGCGCTGAGGACGGCCACCGGGGGGGTTTTAGTGCGGTAGAAATCCCACATAACCCTGCGTCGCTCCTACGGCGCCGGGTACCTTTTGAAGGTTTCCCCCTCGTGAACAAAAAAAAAAGATGGTAAGCGGCTACTGCCGCGCATTGACATCTGTAATCAACCTCAGATAAGATTAGAGATTAGATTAGATTTTTATATCGAGTAGGAAACTCGAGGTCGGTCACAGATACGTTACTACCCCTGAGGACTAAGTTAGAACACAGCAGCGCTTAAGACTGCCGTTATCAGGCCTTCAGTATTGATTGAGCCTTGGAAATAGTAAATAATCTTGCAGTCTATTTGATGGTAAGTGGTCACTGCTGCTCATGAATATCTGTATATCTCAGGTATAATTGTAACCCTGATGTTGGCCACAGATGCGCCGCTACCCCTGAGGATTAAGTTGAAAGACCTCATGATGTTTCTCTCTTACCACTAATATACTTAGTATGTAACTTTAAAGACAATAGTATCGTAAAGTAGATAGGAAATGAACTTCCTCCCAAGATATTTCCGGACTGCTTTGATATTGATAGGAAGGTGGTAGAACCCTATGTGGTTCGACTCCGGCGGCACCACCGCCACACCTATTCCTACCTAATAACAGCAGTGTTAGGCGCTGCTGTGTTTTGAAGGGTGTGGTAAGGGAGACAGACTTTTCCGAGGCGTTCCGAGCTTAGTCATCGGGGGTAGCGGCGCATCTGTGGCCGACCTCTGGTAGGAATATCTAATGCTATCTGGGGTTGATTACAGATGTCCATGGGCGGCAGTAGCCACTTACCATCAGGTGGACTGCATGCTCGTCTGCTACTCCTATATTATAAAAAAAAATGAAGATATTCAAGAATGGCAGAAAAAAGCTTTTCAAAGCCGGCGACACATTGTTCTCTCTTCTAATATAGCAAGTATCCATAGGCGACGGTTATTGCTTTCCATAAAAAGCAGTAGCGATAGGTTATTGACCGGTAACATCTTAGCTCATCGTCACGCATCGTCGATCGGGCGATATGCTTCGATAATCATATCGACTTTCCAATAACTTCATCGAGATGGGTTCGCGATATATTATTATGTTAGTATGAGCTTTCAACACTTATTTAAACCCATCTGGGGTTGATTTTCCGAAAATTGTGAAACGGGTATTCCATTATTTGTAAACAGAAAGAAAGTGCTGTTTTTTTAATGATTATTTCAAAATCAAATTATTTCAAATATAATTCATCCCTTGGACGACCCATGTGGGAAATAATATTATATGACAAACTAAAGGAAAAGGCAAATTTAGAAGTCTTTTTTCGAAATTTTAAAACACTAAACCAAACATCTTGCAGCTAATCAATAAGCAACGAAGGTTAATTGTTACAATGGATTGATAGTAATTTGGAATCAATGGCGTATTACTTGAACATATTACTGAACATCGCCTAAAAATAACCTATGTTTACATTTACGTCAATCTAATGAGTAGATTTATTCCTGTTAATACCACTGAAGTTTGGTGTTTGTTTAAGTTGGAGTATAATATCATGTAGTGATAGCCTTTTTTGTTGACGAGGGGGAAACCTTCAAAAGGTACCCGACGCATTGGGAGCGACGCCGGGTTATGTGGGACTTTTACCGCACTACCGCACCCGGTAGCCGTCCTCGGCGTTTGGTGGAGAAGTCCGGGATCTCCAACGGAACACAACCGGACCCTAACGCGATGCCCTTCTATCGGGCTCTGCCCTGGAGCGGAGCAATTTACGCTCCTCTCACATCCCTGGTGATTACAAAGATATGCGACCATACAAACCGCTGTCCTTCCCGGGGTCGCTTGCGAGACGGTTTGAGCTCCCACTCTTGCCTTCAACCCTGGAAGCCCCTTTTAGCCCTATTCTGGTCCCGGGACTACAGGGACAATGTAGTGATAGCCTAGAAATCTTAAAAAAAATGAGTATTCAAAAGATATGTAAAGTCTATCAATTCGCACTTGGCCAGCGCGGTGGACTATGGCCTAAAGCTTCTCATTGTGAGAGGAGACCCGTGCCCAGCAGTGGGACAGTAATGGGTTGATGATGATGATGATGATGATGATGATAGCCTTGTGGTCGAAAAAAGATCTCAATCGAGGGGTCCGAGGTTCCCACGCACCTCTGATTTCAAAGTTATGTGCGTATTATAACTAATCATCACTTGCCTAAACAGTGAACACATCGTGAGGAAACCTGCATGCCTGAGAAATCTTAAAAAAAGTTCATATTTGGAAAAATGGTTATGGTCCACCGCGCTGGCCAAGCGCGAATTGGCGACTTCACATACCTTTGAAAACATTTTTAAGATTTCTCAGATATGCTGGTTTCTTCACGATGTTTTCCTTCGCCGTTTAAGCAACTGATAATTAAATTTATTTCTAAAAATCTCATAATTTTGAAAAATCAGAGGTGCCTGAGATTTGAACCTCGAACCCGTCGATTAAGAGGCTGAGTTACTTAACCACTAGGCTAACTGCTTTTTAAGACCCTTGATATAAGGCAGGCAGTTTTGAAGGTGGTAGAACCAATTGTGGTTCGACTCCGGCGGCACCACCATCACACCTATTTCTGCTTCATAATAGCAGTGTTAAGCGCTGCTATGTTCTGGTTTGAAGGGTGCGGTGAGGGAGACATACTTTTCCGAGGCGTTCCAGCTTGGTCCTCGGGGTTAGCGGCACATCTGTGACCAAACTCAGGTAGGAATATGTTATCCTATCTGGTTGATTACAGATGTCCATGGGCGGCAGTAACCACTTACCATCAGGTGGACTGCATGCTCGTCTGCTACTCTTATATTATAAAAAAGGCAGAAATAACTGTAGCAATGGTACCTCCAGTTTCGAACCATAAAGGATGCTACAAGGTGCAATGACTTCTGAACTCGTGTTCCAGGTGGCATAATGCGTGAAAGTCTTCGAAGGCTAGCATCAGATGACGGCATGGTGTCGCGGCAAGCTGGAGACAGCAGAGTACGCGTGGAACTCCTGGACGGTCACCACATCACTATTGATGTTGAGGTGAGCATGCTTATTATAGTTATGATACAGTATGAAAAACGAAGATATAATGAGTAATCTAAATATATATAACTCAAAAGTGACTAACGGACATAGTGATCTATCAACGCACAGCCCAAACCACTGGACGGATCGGGCTGAAATTTGGCATGCAGGTAGATGTTATGACGTAGGCATCCGCTAATAAAGGATTTTGATCAATTCTACCCCCAAGGGGATAAAATAGGGGATGAAAATATTACTTCGTAACGCGAGCGAAGCCGCGGGCAAAAGCTCGTTAAGGAATATAATTATAGGCATAGCTATAGTTCCTTGAGGGTCCAACATAAGTGGTGTCGTCGATATAGTCGAAAAAACGTTCCCTACGCTCTGATTTTTTCTTCTATACTAAGAGCAAGGATAAATAGTCTCTGAAAGTCGACGAAAAATAAAAAAGGTCATAATAATAGGTAAAAGGTCAAAGTAAAAATGTCAGTTTGATTTTTTCTTTTCTTTTTGATGCTAAGATGGAGTTCCAGTCCTCCCAAAGGGCCTTTATGTACGCCCATGACTATAATTTATTTATTTATTTTCATTTAACTCAGACATAGTCCATATTTTGTTAGAATTTACATTGTACTTTAAAACCTATGTTATTAAAACTTATCATAATTAATTATAACTAAAAAGACACAAAAAATAATAATAATTGAGAACATTTTTATTTAATCAAGTTACAACTAAAGTTACAGAAAAATACATCAAATTCATTTCGGTACTTATTATTTTTTGTTTCTGTTTATAATTCCAGCGCAAAGCCCGCGGCGCAGATCTTCTCGACAGGATCTGCGATTCCCTGGACATCGTGGAGAAAGACTTCTTCGGTCTTCTCCACGCGCAGCGCGGCGACCCTCGCGTCTGGGTGGACTTGAACAGACGTCTCTCGAAGACATTTAGAAGTTGGTTTTGCATCTACTCGATGAAAAAATTAAATATCGTCAAGTAATTAGGTCCTTGTCTCACTGGGAGCCCGTGGCTACGTTGCCAGCGACGTATCCAAGCGTAATATAATAAATTGGTGACGTTACCAAACCGAGCGCATATGAGATACAATGAGGCAGGTAACTCATTTGGGACGATTTGGCAACGTCGCCTATTTAGTAGCATAAATAATCTGATTGGAAGTAGTAAAATCAATCTCATTCTAAGAGTGGACTTATGTTCAGTAATGATATAATATTGAAGCATGGTAAAGCAATGTAGGAGGAGCACACGAGCATGCAGTCCACCTGATGGTAAGTGACTACTGCCGCCCATGGACAGATACCCCATGGACAACCCCAGATAGAATTAGATATTCCTACCTGGGGTCGGCCACAGATGCGCCGCTACCCCTGAGGACTAAGCTGGAACGCCTCGGAAAAGTCTGTCTCCCTTACGACACCCTTCAAACCGGAACACAGCAGTGCCTAGCTATTAGGCAGAAATTAGTGTGGCGGAGGTGCCGCCGGAGTTGGACCACAAAGGGTTGTACCACCTTCAAATAACTCATTAACTGTAAGCTATCATAACCACTACCACACCATAACATAAAAATATATTAAAACCATGTTTTATCTATTTTCAGATGAACCCTGGGATGTCCGGTTTTCAGTGAAGTTCTACCCGCCGGAGCCGTCAGAGCTACGTGATGACGTCACGCGGTATCAGCTTGGACTGGCGATAAGGAGGGACTTGATGGAAAGTACGTTACTACACTCCTACTTATAAAGTTAAAGATAACCTGTTTAAGGTCTGCAAATACTTGCTTTGATAAACTCAGATGGTCAAAATTATCAAAGGTGGTCCATGATAACAGTTCTTTTTTTATAATATAGGAGTAGCAGACGAGCATGCAGTCCACCTTTGGTAAATGACTATTGTCACCATGGTCATCGTAATCAGCCCCAGATAAGATTGGAATCCTACCTGAGATCGACTACAGATGCACCGCTTCTTTTGAGGACTAAGCTGGAATGCCTCGAAAAGTGTTTCCCTGCACCCATTAATTTAGAACACAACAGCGCTTAACAATGATGTTATTAGATAGAAATCGTAAAAATAAAGACAGCGAACGAAGTTTCAGTCCTGATGATTAGTGTTCACGTGTTCAGTCCTGTCCATGGGCATCTGTAATCAAACCCTAGTACAGGGGTTCTTGTCCCTGTAGTCCCGGGACTAGAATAGGGCTACGGTTCCTCCTGCCTGTCGTAAGAGGCGACTAAAAGGGGGGTTGCGGTAACAAAAAAAATCAAAAAGTACAGGGGTTCTGCCAGAAGCTGATCATTTGTTCGACGCCACTTTTGAGGATTAAGATAATCGCATCCACGCTCTTCCACCGAGACGCAAAAACTGCTTCACACTAGAAATTAGCATAGCTGTGGCACATCCTTGGTCGAGCCCAACTGCTTCTACTTTCAGAACGCTTACGTCTTCCTAACCAAAGAATATTCTCGAATCTTCCAGGCCGTCTCTCCTGCTCCATAATAACGTACGCGCTCCTAGCGTCCTACGTGCTCCAAGCCGAGCTGGGTGACAGGGAGACCAGGGTGGGGTCTTCTATCATCTCGGAGCACAACGCCACGCCTATCAGCGTTCTCACACCGGATCTGGAGGACAAGATTGATGAGCTGTATAGGAAGCATCGGTAAGACTTGAAAATAGAGTTTCTTTGGAGGGAAAGATAGATACAGGATAGGGTAGAGAAGGAGCTATCTCTCTTTTGATCTATAGATATTCGAGAAAAAATGAGAAGTAGTTTCTTAATGATTTTCTTGAAGCGGTAAGTGAGAAAGAGGGCCTTAAATACAGGAGTAGAATGACAATCAAAATTGGTTCAGTTATTTTCAAATTTATAACGGAAGAAATAAAAAGAAACGGACGTTATAGTCCAAATTTTTAAAGTAGATTACTCTTGTGTAGGCTCACTTATTTTTAACATTACAGAAATGAGTTAACAAACTCATACAAATTTGTACCTCTGTTATAAGCCACAAAACAGTTTAGAAATTAATAGACGTTAGAAACAGTAAGCAGTTCAACCACGATTATTTCTTTTAAAGATTTGGTATCAATTTCCAGGGGTCAGACTCCAGCTGAAGCGGAGCTGAACTACCTGGAGAATGCGAAGAAGCTACCGCTGTACGGCGCAGAGCTGCACTCCGCGCGGGACAGCGACGACGTCACCATCGCGCTTGCCGTCGCCGCGCCCGGCGTCGCCGTGCTGCGGGACGGGTGAGCCACCACCACCACCACCACTACCACCATCACTACCTTCACCACCACCACTACCACCACAACTTACCACCACCACCACTAACATTGTCAATGCTTACCACCGCCACCAATCCCATCACTACTACCACCACACTTACTGACCACCACTACCACCGCCCTTACTGACCACCGCTACCACCCACAGTATTACCACCCTTACTTACCACCACTACCTACCACCACCACGACCAACGCCAATGCTTACCACCACCACCACTAACATAATTTTCCACCACCTCGCCATTATTACTCATCACCGCGAATATAACTTACCACCACCACCATAACTGACCAACACCACTACCATCATAACTTTCCACCACCACTATAATTTGAATACGTGAAGTAGTTCTTGACTCTAGGTGGAATAGTTCGGTGGAGAGTTAAAGTTTATTCCTCGAGAAAAGCCACGCATCTGGTTAATTTCAGGTAAAATCGGTGATCCATTTGGATTTGGTTATAGATGTAAGATTCACCAGACCCCTTTTACAGACGGACAGACAGCGGAAGCTCAGACATAAGGTTCCGATTTTACCCCTTGGACACGCAAACTTAAAAAACACCAACATACATTATCTTCCAGGGTGCTAATGAACAGGTTCCCGTGGGCGAAGATCACAAAGATCAGCTACAATAAGCGATCTTTCACGCTGCGTCTCCGAGCCAGCGAGTTCGACGAGTTCGAGACCCATCTGAGCTTTAAGCTGCCGTCCACGAGAGCCAGTAAGCGGCTCTGGAGGTGTAGTGTTGAGCACCATATGTTCTTCAGGTGAGGTGGAATTAAATATTATTGTGGTGGAAGAACCCTTTGTGGGTCGACTCCGGCGGCACCACCGCCACACCTATTTTTGCCTAATAACAGCAGTGTTGGGCGCTGCTGTGTTCCGTTTTGAAGGGTGTGGTAGTCGGCGCATCGGAGGCCGACCTCAGGTAGGAATATCTAATTTTATCTGGGGTTGATTACAGATGTCCATGGGCGGCAGTAGCCACTTAACATCAGGTGGACTGCATGCTCGTCTGCTACTAATAATAATATTATAAAAAAAATAGTCCACGCCAAACTACTAGTCCGCTGCGAATATAGAAACGAGTCGCGTCGCAATAGCAAATTGTAGATATTAGCGGGACGAAGACAGCCCCTCCCGGCACACTCCGCTGCCCGCTCTCGCCCACGAGTATATAGCTGCGTTAGTTTGCCCTTACGTTACGGAGTATATGTTAACTAAACCTGCGCGCAACAACTTCAGAGCTGACTAGAAGTTTAGCGCATCATTGTGTGAGAAAACGAAAATGTAATCCATCTGATGGTAAGTGGTCGGTGGCGCCTATAGGCATCTGTAACCAATTCCATATAGAATAGGTTTTACATGAACGATCCTGTGATGCATGCAGGAGTAGCAACACATATTTGGCATCGCAAGTCAAGTACCCAAGTACTCTTTGTGGTTCGACTCCGGCCACAACTATTTCTGCCTAACAACAGTAGTTTTAAGCGCTGCTGTGTTCTGGTTTGAAGGATGTGGTAAGGGACATACTTTTCCTAAGTGTTCCAGTTTAGTCCTAAGAGGTAACAGCGCATCTGTGTCCGACCGCAGATAGAACTCTTATCTTATCAGTGGCTAATTAGTGTCGAGATTTTATACTGCAACAATTTGGAGTGACACGGTTGAGCAACAAATCAATTGATTATATTCCTGTTTGTTCCAGACGCGAAGTCCCGGTAAAAGTGGACCGGGTGCAAGGCTTCCCACGGCTGGGCTCCCGCCGCCTGTCCTGCCGTCGTACTCTGCGACAGCTGAGAGACCTACCACCCACACCACCGATGTGTGCCTGACCACCACACCACACTAGACTACTCCACAGCCCACAATATCACAGTACTCCACAACAACTAGATAAATAAAGAAGATTACTTTATTCAGGAAATTTGCAACACACAGTACAATTGCGAATACACAATATTATTACACGTCTGAAACTTCTTAAAGTGCCAAAGGTGTGTGAATTCCACCAATGCAATCTACGTGTACACTCTAATAGGGAGCCACTAACGGGACAATAATAAGTCTATGACGACATCAACTCCATAGCACACAACTTTACAGCACATAACGCTTTGTCATATTACATCACTATACATCACTCCACATCACGATGTGATAACGCATCGCTCCACACTACTATATCTTACACTACCCCACGTAAAGCCACAACTCGTTACATCATACTACATTATGCCGCCACACCATCGCATGACCCCACAACAATAAATATACTATATTACACAGCAATTCACTCATTCATTCTACAACATTACACCAAATCCCACCATCACTTTACATCACTTCAAACACGCATCATATAAGCTTGATAACCAACATCATGCCATGATACAGTGTGACAGATTTCACCCCGTCACATCACGCTTACCCGTTCGTTACACCCCATCAAACTTCATTACATAACATCACGATTCATTACATCACATCACACTTCATTACACTTGGTCACCTCCATCACACCACGTCACACGAAGTCACTAAATTACCCTATAATTATAAAATTCGAATATAACTATACATATCACTAAAATGTATAAAATATTTTCTACTTCCACATATTATTCTTCAATAACAAATGTTTAGTTATAGATGTAATAAATAAATATAAGTGTATTTTTTTATCAATTGTTATCATCTCAATTTAGATTGTCTATTTTTATGTATATGTAATGAAACCATAATTTAATATATAAGAAATAAAGAAGAACAAACTCAAATATGAGTTACTTATCATTAATTTGAAATGGCTATTATTTTTGCTATTAGCGTTTTTTTTAATTACTTAAATAATTTCGAATTATTTCTTTGGACTTTGATTCAATTTAATTTAATAAATAAATGTAAATTATGACATTTATTTATTAAAATAATCACATCAAATAGTTTTCCAAATCATAAAAAATTGAATTTAATTGAAAAATGGAAACTTGAATATTCAAAAACTATACTTAAATTGAAATATTTATGTATTTGTAAAAGAAAAAGTAGAATTTTGTTATCCATAGATCATATTTTCTATTTAATTTATCTTTAAATTTAAAGGATTATTTTTAAACAACACCAAATTATATCAACCTCAGTAACTAACCAAGTAAGTGCCATTATTATTATAATTGTGTAAGATGTAAGAAATATGAAATATTTAGAATATTTTGTACAATTAACTGCCTTAGTATTTTAAGATCATAATGCTAAACGTAGTATAAGGAAATATACGGTTATATTCATAAAACGAAGTTGTTATTTTTAAACCCTTGATGTTTTTTACTAAAAGGTGGTGTTTTATGTCGTTTTTGAAAGCCTCATAACATTTTAGCTGGTAAAACCCTTCATAGTTCGGCTCTGGAGGTTTTTTATAATGCAGGAGTAGCAAACGAGCATACATTCCATCTGATATTAAAGGGCTACTGCCGCCCATGGACCTATAATCAATCCCAGATAAGATTAAATTCCTACCTGAGGTTGAATACAGATGCGCCGCTACCCCCGAAGATTAAGTTGGAATGCCTTGGAAAAGTTTGTCTCGCTTAGACACCAAACAGCGCTTAACACTGCTGTTATTAGGCAAAAAGAGGTTTGACGGCGGTGCCGCCGAAGATCCTACGATCGATCTTAGGTAGGAGGAGAATATGTCCCACAGCTGGGCATGACTCTCCATCCAAAGGGGTTTAGATCCTATTGCACCACGCCAGTCAAATGCGGATTAGTAGAATTCACACTCCTTTAAAAACTTATTTAAAGAACGTTATAGGTTGTTAAAAAAATCTACCAATACACACTTGACCAGCGCAGTGGACTATGGCCTCATCCTTCTCACTCTGAGAGGAGACTCGTACCCTGCAGTAGGGCACTGATGGGTTGATGATAAATAAGCATATGACTTGAAGAAATCAAAGGTTCTAAAATAAACCAGACAGCCCTCTCTGGGCCCGCTGGAATGGTGTACACACACGAGCCAACAAGTGTGTGTGTACTTAGAATTTAAGTTTTTTGTTTTAATTGTCTTTACTAACATAGGCTAAGTTGTCTTTAACACTAACCCCCTTGTTTTGTTTGTTGTACACTAACATAGTTTTAAGAAAATATGTACTAACCAAATCTATGGACTGTAAAAAAAAAGGGTCTGAAATAAACGAATTATTATTATTATTATATTAAAATTCAAACTGAATCTTTTGATTAAAAGGCCGGTTTACAACTACTAGCCTATCATTCCCTTACGTCATTATAAAGGAAAAAAATAGATGTTATATTTAACTATAGGTTGGTATAAAATAAATAATCCATGGTCCATTTAAGGCATTTATTCGAGTGTAAAAACAGTTGTTGTGGTCATTGAATCCGCTATGACAAACCTTTGAAATTACCATACACATGAGTTCCATATGTACACATGAGAACTTATTCATCCCAGTGACTTGAAAATCAGTGCATAGCATATCAAATAGTGTGGTTTATTCAATGTGCGTACTGGTAATTTATTATGAGTCTTTATAAAAATAATATACTTATTAGGGTTGCGTACCGAAAGGGTAAAAACGGAACCCTATTACTAAAACTCCGCTGTTTGTCCGTCTGGCCGTCTGTCCGTCTGTCACATGGCATTATCTCCTGAACCGTAATAGATAGACACTTAATTTTTTTACAGATTATGTATAATACCAAAAATCGCCATACAAGAACCACTGTTTCTCGAAGTTTTTCGCTTTATCTATTGAACCGTAATAGTTTGACAGTTCAAATTTTGACCATGTATTTACTTCAGTGGTATAATAAAATTACTAAAAAAAATGAAAATGTTGGTGGTACAGAATCCTCCGTTTGCGAGTTCGACCTTCACTTGGTATTTTTTTTTCCACGACTTCATAATGTAAAATTTTACAAATAATTTTTTACCGACTTCCCAAAAGTAATTCCCAAATCCGAAAATAATCTTTACATTTCGACATTAGTCACCTTTAAGAACTTTTTCCTTAATATTTTTTGTTTTATAAAAAATATGTATGTAAGGTCAATTGTAGGCATTTCCTGTTTTTGTAACGCCGTCATGACAAATTCTATAGAGTACAAATAGCCACTGATTCAGAGTACTTGATCAAGTGCAAGTCGAACTAGCACACCGAGGGTTCCCTACCACCAAAATATTCATATATTTTCATTTTAGTATTTGTTATACATATGTTACTAGCTGACCCGGCAAACGTGTTGCCATATCAATAAGAAAAAGGTTAAGGGTGAACAACCCTTATCATTTTGGGGTATAAAAAATAGATAGTAGCCGATTCTCAGACCTACTGAATATGCATATAAATTTCGGTGAAGCCGTTTCGGAGGAGTACGGTAACTAACATTGTGACACGAGAATTTTATATATAAGATATATCAGCCACTGAAGTAAATGCATTGTGAAAATTTGAACTGGCAACCTCCATTTATTTTCAACTTTTTTTTAGTATTTGATGTTATAGCGGCCACCCTTATACATACCTACTCTTAATTTTCAAGTGTATTATTACGGTTCCGGAGATAGAGCCCTGCGACAGACGGACAGACAGCAGGAGCTTAGTAATAGGGTTCCGTTTTTACCTTTTGGGTACCTACGGAACCCTAAAAAGTAGCTGATCTCATAGTTCCGGTGACCGTGATCTTGATATAGTCAAGGAGAATAGATAACTGTAGCGCGGGAACACTTTTCGGTTTTATTATTTTAAAAAAAAGAAGGTTCGATTTGCCCGACGGATCCCCAAACATCGTACGATGTCCTTGCCGGCGCCTGACCAATCAGGAGCGATCGTACGATGTCCAAGGATACCGCGCATGCGCCTGAGCTTATGCCTTGCGCCGTGTTTTTGAGAATAAAGCGGAGTTGCTTTGGAGCCGCGCGAGTGAATGCGTCTGCGCGCCAGCGTCTTCCGTCGAGGCCCCTTTTGTTAAATCTAAGTTTTTGTTAAACAATCCAAGTTTTTTTATAATAAATAAAAGTTTTGTTATAAATTGGCGCCCAACTTAGCGGCCGAACGTATTCTTTAGTTTCGGATAGTGGAAAATGCCGACGACGAGACAGCGTGTTGTGGAGAAGGAGGACGTCGTTCCAGTGGAGGACTCTAGCTCCACTGGGGAAGAGCCTGTTACCGGCGCGACGGCGCCGACGCAGTATGGACCTTCTGAACAATTTCTGTCCACCTTACTGGAAAACATCGCGAAGACGCAAGCGGAGGCAAATAAGGCGCTTATCAACGCGCTGCTCGCGGCGCCTCGTGGAGTCGTGAACTCCGAGGCGTCGTCTCCTGAGGTAGCGGCTGGCCCGACGAGTCCGACGACGGCTGCGATGACGGCGTCGTTCATAGACCACGGGGCAGTACCGGCTGCAGGCGGCAACTTCACCGCGTGTACGGCGCGGTTTGACGGCGCATCAAACGACCCAGAAGTACTGGAGGCGTTTCTGGACTCCGTGGGAGTGTATAAAGAGTGCGCCAATGTTTCCGACGTGCACGCGCTGCGAGGCCTGCCTATGCTCCTCTCCGGGGACGCCGCCGTGTGGTGGCGCGGCGTACGAGACTACGTGACTACGTGGGCGGACGCGAAGATGCGTTTGCGGGCCATGTATGGTGCTCCTCGACCAGCGTACAAAGTGTTGCGTGAGGTGTTTGCCCGCGAGCAAAGAGAAGTGCAAAGTGACAAATTTATTAATGGCATTAGGTCCCTTATTGCGCAATTGCCATATCGTTTAGCGGACGAGTTACAAGTAGACATTGTGTACGGACTCCTAGACCGGCGTATTCGCAAACGCGTTCCCCGCGAGTGTGTGATAGATTTAAATCATTTGATTGAGAGGGCACGGGTAGCGGAAGACGCGGCACGAGAAGTAAAATCCAGTCAGGCAAGTGCAAAGCGAACCTCGGGTAAGTCCAATGAAAGTTTTCCCGCGCTTACTGATTCGACTGAGTTACCGCGTAATACAAGGAGACCGCGTTGCAGCGCTTGTAGAAAATTCGGGCATTCAGTAGATGAGTGTGTTAATCAGTCACGAGTAGGTGGACCGAATAAAGTAATTAAGTGTTATGGTTGTGGGAAAGTAGGCGTGATTAGGTCGAAATGCGACGTGTGTAATAATTATAACGCTAAGCCCACAGATTTCCACGTTGCTGTTGTCGAAGCGACGAGAACGAAAATGTTAGGTTCGGACACCGCGCGTAAATGTGACCGTAAATGTACGTCCGACGCCGGACACGAGTCCGACGTCGTTGGTAGGTCTGATCATGTACAGAAGTTAGACGTCAAAAGTAGGTATAATTTCGAGTGTACGTCCGACGCCAGACACGGGTCTGACGTCGATGATAGGGTCGACAGCGTACAGGACTCTGACGTCGACGGAAGGTCAGAGGTCAAGTGCACGTACGACGTCAGATGCGAGTCTGACCTCGAACACTACTTTGATGTCGATTTTAGTACCGTTACAAGTAAGAGTGCTATTCAACCGTTATTGAATATTAGCGTTATGGGTCGTCGAGGTGTGGCAGTTATGGATACTGGTGCTACACATTGCATAGCCAGTCCGTCCCTGTATAAAATATTATTAGACTCTAACATAAAATTTAGGAATGTCGAATATAGGATACGTTTAGCAGATGGCTCTCGAGTAGAACGGGAGTTATTGGAAGCCAGCGTTACAGTGACCGTAGAAGGTCGCGAGATACAGACGGATTTTTTGGTACTGCCTGGCGATAATACTAGGACACTCCTTGGTATCGAGTTTCTGTCCCGTGCGGGTATAGTGATGGACGTTGCGCAGGGTAAGTGGACATTCGCGGACGAACCCGATCGTCACTATTATTTTAGGCAAGAGCACTCGCGGAACGCCCCCGCGAAAGAATTGATGTTCGCCAGTTCCGCAGATCTCTCCTTGCGCGCCGATGAGGGAATCAAACTTACTCACCAGCAGAGACGTACTTTAGATGATTTTATACAGCGAAGAACCGCGCAGTTCGCCCTGAATGGACCTGCAACGGAGTTCGCAGTACATCATATAAAGGTAAAGCCAAACCAGGAGCCAATCGCGTCGCCGCCATATTGTTTATCCCAAAATAGGAAAGAAGCTCTACAGAACGAACTAGAGAAGCTCCTTCGAGATGACGTCATCGAGGAATGTGAGTCCCCTTGGGCCTCTAATGTCGTACTAGTATCGAAGAAAGGGGGTGGATGGAGACTGTGTATTGATTACAGGAAACTCAATGCCGTCACCGAGCCAGACCGGTACCCGCTCCCTCGCATGGAAGACATACTGCATGCAGCCAAGACTAGTAATTTCATGACGACATTAGATCTAAGGTCGGGATATCATCAGGTGAACGTGGCACTTGAAGATCAAGACAAGACAGCTTTTACGAGTCCATTAGGTACGTATAGGTTTAAACGTATGCCAATGGGATTGCGTAATTCAGGAGCTACATTTCAGAGGCTCATTGATCGTTTTCGATCTAACCTGAAAGGTATTGAACTATTTGCTTACTTGGACGATTTGGTAGTACTATCTCCTGGGCCCTTCGAGAGACATTTAGCAGATCTGGAAGCGGTTTTCGAGCGACTGGAAATGTTCAAGCTGCGTGTTAACAGGGAGAAAAGCCATTTCGCGTGTGATCAGGTAAAGTTTTTGGGCCATGTGATCGTTCCGGGAGGTATCCAAATGGACCCCGAAAGACTGCGGCGATTGAGAGTATGGGAAGCCCAAATAATGTCAAAGAGTTAAAGTGTTTTATACAAACTGCAAGTTGGTTTCGTCGTTTTATCAATAATTACGCAGAGGTGGCGAGACCCCTCACGAACCTATTGAAGAAGACCAGCTCCTGGAAGTGGGGTGCTGAAGAAAAACAAGCGTTCGAGCATATTAAAAATCTTTTGGTAAGTGCTCCAATTCTGCGACAAGCAGATGAGACGAAACCTTTATTCTTTGCACAGATAGCAGTGCATACTGTTTAGGTGCGGTTTTGATGCAGGGGGAGGGCCCTGACGAAAGACCGATAGAGTATGCGAGCCGACTCCTTACTAGCGCTGAACGAAATTACTCGACGACAGAGCGCGAGGCCTTGGCGGTCGTATGGGCTGTAGGTAAGTTCCGTGGCTATATAGAAGGAGCGAAGATTACTGTTCGGACAGATCATCAGCCACTACGCTGGCTTATGAGCCAACGGTCACCGTGCGGACGACTGGCTCGACGGGCTCTGGTGTTGCAGGAGTTCGACCTTGTCATCGAATACACGCCCGGTCGGTCTAACGTAGTGGCAGATACGCTGTCACGCCCAGCATGTGCGCAAGACCCGGACTCCGATATGTATATGGCAATTGTAGATATGCCGAGGCGAAGCAAAGCTGACGTCCGTGAAAACCAGCGAAAGGACCCAGAGGTGTGCAAGATCATCGACGATCTTGAAGCTGACGAACCCTCAAGGGGGAGACCCTGGTCAGATAAAGGTTTCACTATATCTGACGGCATTTTATACAGGTACAGTTTGGAGTCCGACGAAGATGAAGAAGCGTGTCTAGTAGTGCCAGAGCATGAGCGCGCGAAAGTGATGGAGGATTTACATGATGCACCTACAGCAGGTCACTTAGGTGTGGAGCGAACATTGCACCGAGTGCGCGCGCGGTTTTATTGGCCCGGCATGCGCAAATTTGCGACTAATTATATAAAAGGATGTACACTATGCCAGAGATATAAGGCGGATAACAGGAAGCCGGCGGGATTGTTGCAAACTCCGGCCGTGTCCAGACGATTCGAAGTAGTTTCTGTGGATCTCTTCGGACCCCTCGTTGAGACGTCTAGGAAGAATCGATGGATCCTGATTGTGGAAGATGTAAGTTCACGTTGGGTGGAACTTTTTCCACTGCAGCAGGCCACCAGCGCCGAGTGCGCTCTAACTTTGACCAACGAGGTGTTTCTTAGGTATGGCGTGCCACGTCGTCTAATCAGTGACAATGGTGTGCAGTTCGTGAGTGGGGTAATGCAGCAGGTTTGTCACGTGTTGGGGATAACTCAGTCACTCACTCCATATTATCATCCTCAAGCCAACCCGATTGAGCGGAAAAATAGAGACCTCAAACCTCAGCTGGCCATACTCGTAGGTCAAGACCATTCTACGTGGGATCTGCATCTTGCGTCGGTGAGGTTCGCTATGAACTCTGGGATCACTGCTAGCACCGGATTTTCCCCAGCTTATCTTACCTTTGGGAGAGAGCTGAGAGCACCATCAGATTCTGCGTCGGATATGAGAGTTATCGTTGAGAATGATAATTTTGTGCCAGCTATTACTCCATACCTGAAGAGGATAGCCTGCACGTTGGAAGACGCCAGAGATACCCATGAGAGAGCGCAGGATACCCAGAAAAGGAACGCTGATAAGGGACGAAGGACGCCGCCCGCGTATCGAGTGGGAGATTTAGTTTTACTAAGGACTCAGGGGCAGAACGAGGTAGGTCGCGGACAGTCCGTGAAGTTTGTGCCACGTCGCGACGGCCCATACAAAATCAAATGTAAAGTAAGCCCCACATCCTACGTGCTACAAAGTACGCGTAGCGATGATGAGATAGGTAGATATCACGTCTCGCATTTAACGCCATTTGTAGGTCCAATCGAACCTCCAGTGAGGGAAAAGCGTAGGCGCGGTAGGCCTCGTCGAATAATCGCGGAATGCTAGCCCAACTGCGAGGGCGCTAAGTAGGGCTATAGGGGGAGGATGTAGCGCGGGAACACTTTTCGGTTTTATTATTTTAAAAAAAAGAAGGTTCGATTTGCCCGACGGATCCCCAAACATCGTACGATGTCCTTGCCGGCGCCTGACCAATCAGGAGCGATCGTACGATGTCCAAGGATACCGCGCATGCGCCTGAGCTTATGCCTTGCGCCGTGTTTTTGAGAATAAAGCGGAGTTGCTTTGGAGCCGCGCGAGTGAATGCGTCTGCGCGCCAGCGTCTTCCGTCGAGGCCCCTTTTGTTAAATCTAAGTTTTTGTTAAACAATCCAAGTTTTTTTATAATAAATAAAAGTTTTGTTATATAACTAAGTATTGCTTCGATTGATTCATCAAAGAAATAGTTACCTAACTACTCCTTGATGTCACAACCTATTACTGTCCCACTGCTGGGCACGTCTCCTCAGTAAGCGATTGAGGCCATAGTCTACCGCGTGGGCAAAGTGCGTATTAATAGACTTCACGCCATTCAAAACTTTTGAAGGTGGTAGAACCCTTTGTGGTTCGACTCCGGCGGCACCACCGCCACACCTATTTCAACCTAATAACAGCAGTGTTAAGCGCTGCTGTGTTCCGGTTTGAAGGGTGTGGTAAGGGAGACAGACTTTTCCGAGGCGTTCCAGCTTAGTCCTCAGGGGTAGCGGCGCATCTGTGGCCGACCTCAGGTAGGAATATCTAATCCTATCTGGGGTTGATTACAGATGTCCATGGGCGGCAGTAGCCACTTACCATCAGGTGGACTGCATGCTCGTCTGCTACTCTTATATTATAAAAAAAAAAAAAAAAAAAAAAAAAAAACTTTTGTTTTCGAATTCAGGAGACCAGGTTTCCTCAGGATTTGAACCTCGGACCCCGCGAATAAGAGGCAGATTCTTAACCGCTAGGCTGTCATTGCAATTTGGACATCTAGTAATGTATGTATGTAATGTATGTAAAATAATGTAAATAGGGCTAGAGACACTAGAGTCCTAAAAGAGGTCGCCACAGATATCTTGCTTCCTTTAAAATCTAAGCTGAAAGGCCCCGTGCAAGTATCTCCCTTACCACACCCTTCAAACCAGAACACAGCAGCGCTTAATACTGCTGTTAAGTGTGTGGCGGTGGTGCCGCCGGGGTCGAATCACAGAGGGTTCTCCTACCTTTATTAAATATATTACAAGGCAGAAATATATGTAACGGTGTTGCAAGTATTCTAAGTGCCTTATAAATATGTAGATAATTTCTAAGGAAACCATAAAAATAGTCAAATCCATTTATACATCATAAAACGCAACCTCTTGCGATCTTTACATATCTGATATCAAATAAGTTAAACAGATCTGATATAAAGGACATTTACGTTAATCAAGGGCTTATTCAAAGGAAATTGTAAAGGGAGTAACCCTATTCATTCGCTAGAAACAGCGGTAATTAAAAGTTAGAAACTTTAGACGTTTTAAACCTAAGATGGCTACTAATTACTTGATTTTAAATTACTTATAAAAATTACAATCTTAACAAATAACGCTTTCGACACTTATAGCCCCATACAACGAGATAAATCAGGCAGAAGGGAAATTTGATATCATTTAAGCATTTGTCTGGTCGGGGATTGAACCCGAACCAGACACTTATGGTGACCGATAGCTCCATGAAATATAGCTTAGTCTTCTCAAACATGTGATGGACACAGATGTGTTGCGACTACTAGGATGATCCTAGGAACTAAGATGGGACACCTAACCCAACTACGTACGATTTCAGACGTTCTTTCCTAGAAAAGATGCTTGAAGTTAGGAAAGTTTCAGATGTAGTTTGTTTGTTGTTAGTTAAATAAATTGGCCAGAAAGAGACGTGCTAGATATCAAGCGATTCTTCAATATTCCTTTAACTTGGAAAAGTATCTTTTTATCACTTGATTATGTTGTGATCTATTCTTCACTCACCATTACACGTGTTCCAAACATCCATTTGCAAGTTCCATAAAACATAAGAAAAGTTTGTTGCATTTTAGTGCGAAGAAATGAGGTAAAACTCTAATCTTACCTTCAAGATTCTGATTAATTCTATTAATAACAAGACTACTTTGTTTGTCGACAATCCTTATATTCATTGTGGAATCTTATTTATGTGTAATGCATGTCGCATGTACATAATACTTAGAACCTACGTCATAGCAACAAGCAAATACATTGAAAAATTTGAACTATCTAGTATCTACCTATTGCACTTCAATAGCGAAAAACGCCAAAACATAGCGGTTTCTTGTATGCGGGCCCCATTTCAGGCCCAGTCCTCAGGGGTAGCGGCGCATCTGCGGCCGACCTCAGGTAGGTATATCTAATCCTATCTGGGGTTGATTACAGATGTCCATGGGCGGCAATAGCCACTTACCATCAGGTGGACTGCATGCTCGTCTGCTACTCCTATTTTATAAAAAAAGAACATTTTGTTATTTGTTGTTATAGGTCTCTGATATAAATAATTTGTAAAAATTCAAGTGTCTCTCTATTACGGTTCGAGAGATAGAGCCCTGTAACCGACGGACAGACGGGCAGATCGACAGAGATACAGACAGCGGAGGCTTAATAGAGTTCCGTTTTTATCCAAGGTTTTTACCCTTTGCGTTCGGAAACCTAAAAATGGCAGATTTTATAAAAAAACTAGCTGACCCGACAAACGTTGTGTTGCTACTCGTATATAAATAAAAAAATGTTAAGGGTGAACAATCCTTATCACTTAGGGGGATGAAAAATAGATGTTGGCCGATTCTCATTGATACCAGATACTCCAAAAAATTTCATCAAAATCGGTCAAGCCGTTTCGGAGGAGTATGGCAACGAAAACTGTGACACGAGAATTTTATATATTACATACCTTTTTACCTTCTTTTATTTTTATATATTTTCACTCTAGCTAAGGAGTAGTTCTATTAGGCCTTAGGCTACATTTTTTGTGATAAAAAATAAGCATTTTGCGTTTCAGCGCGAAAAAATGAGGTAAAACTCTAATCTTACCTTCAAGATTCCGATTAATTCTATTAATAACAAGATTACTTTGTTTGTCGACAATCCTAAGGTTTATTCATTGTAGCATCTTATCTATGTGTAATGCATGTCGCATGTACAGTCAGCTTCAAAAGTGGATGAACAGGTTAATGTTTCAAAAATACCTATAGGTACACCCACGCGTTTATAAGTATGAGTAGCGAAACACACCTAGCACCATAATTTTATGAACATAGTAAAGTTTCAAAAGTAGATATACACTACAGTGTCAAAAGTAGCTGAACAATGACATATCATATTAGTGACGTTAGCTATTTTGCACATACGGTGTCCAGCTACTTTTGACGTGTTAGTGTTCATCTACTTTTGAAACTTTATGACGTTCATCTAATTATGATGCTAGGGGTGTTTAGCTTGTCCCTGTAGTTCCGGGACTAGAATAGGGCTACGGTATCCCCTGCCTGTCGTAAGAGGCGACTAAAAGGGGGCTTCCGGGGTTGCGGGCGGCAAGAGTGGGAGCTCGAACCGTCCAGCAAGCGACCGCGGGAAGGACGGCGGTATATGTGGTCGCATACCGTCGTACACACCAGATGGTGTGGCGAGCTCACCTGGGCGGAGCTCGACGGGGCAACGCGCTAAGAGGACTCCGTTTGCGGTACTTTGGAGATCCTGGAGCCCTCTACGCAGCGCAGAGGACGGCCACCGGGGGGGTTTTAGTGCGGTAAAAATCCCACATAACCCGTCGTAACTCCCATGGCGTCGGGTACATTTTGAAGGTTTCCCCCCCGTCAACAAAAAAAATGGGGTGTTTAGCTACTTATGAACGTTTGTGTGTGTGTATATGTATTTTTGGAATTTTGATCGGTTCATCTACTAATGTAGCTGACTGTACATAATACTAAGGAACTACGTCACTTATAAAATACTTCTACGTCTAAACGGCCGCGTTTGCGTGTCATAATCCATGCAATTGACTGTGACATTGTTTTTGCCAGAGGTTCTCAAAGTTGTTCAGTCTATCACCCACTTTTTGAATTAATTATTTTGTAGAGCCCCATATTACCCAAGGTGCACACTTTGTGGTTCCACTCCGGCGGCACCACCGCCACGCCTATTCTGGCTCATAAGAGCATTGTTAAGCGCTACTGTGTTCTGGTTTGAAGGGTGTGGTAAGAGAGACATACTTTTTCGAGGCCTTCAAGCTTAGTCCTCAAGGGTAGCGGCGCATCTATAGCTATATCTATATTTAATCCTGTCTGGGGTTGATTACAGGTGGTAGCCACTTACCATCAGGTGGATTGCATGCTCGTTGCTACTCCTATATTATAAAAAGATATCAAGATTGAAAGAGGTGGTAGGAGCAGTAGAGTATAACAGGGAAAGTACCACCGCCACACATATTTCTAGCGTGAAGCAGTTCTTTCGTTTTTTTATCTTTGTTTAAAGATCTTTGCCTTCTGGCAATCTCGCTCTGTAGTAGCATACAATATAATTCATGTATAATAGTATAATATGGTATATGTTAACTATGTCTTAAAGCTATATTAACTCACTGGTAGGACTCTAGCAGTCTCCCTGGGGATGAGTTAGAGCACTTACAGAAACCAATATCTGACACTGTCTGTTTATTAAAAAAATCTCCTCTATGTTTCATTTTGTGCACATTCCATGAGAATGTGATAAATATCTTCTACAATACCACATTGTGTACATAAAGGTGAGTCTACATGGCCCATCATGCCCGGATCATCAGCCCGGATGTAGGGGCAAACTGAAAATCAGCGCCATGACTCAGTTTACCAGCTCGTGGCACAAGCTGAGTTTGTCCCTTTTCGGTCGTTGCAACACATATTATAGTAAAAATTGAATGTACATTTTTTTATTGTCCTTTTGTTGATGATTTTTTTTTATATTTTCTCTTTTGTTTTATGTTATTTTTTTTTACTTTCCGTTATATTTCTTTTGTGTTGCAATTTATCCGAATAAAAAATGTTTCTTTCTTTCTTACTTTCTTTCTTTCTTTCCATCAAAATTTTAAATTTATTTCTTTCTTTCGTTACATACCTATGAGGTGGCCATTTTATTCCTAACGATTGGCTATGTATCTGTCATTAGCTTCAGGTAGAACGCCTGTACCATATTGGGTTGATTACAGGTGTCTATGGGAGGCAGTGTCGACTACATAGTTAATTGTATCAGGCGTTACTTTGCGGAAATCCATGCTATTAAGTTAAGATTAAAACTACTTCGCAACAATCCGCTACAAATATGTATGATGGTATATATTTTACATACTGCATGGTTTAAAATATATACCATCATACATATTTGTAGCGGATTGTTGCGAAGTAGTTTTAATCTTAACTTAATAGTGTCGACTACATCAGATGAACTCATGATGCTTGCTCATTTACTATTATGAAACGACAACCTCGTTAGGTATTAACTATTAAATAAAAGCGGTAAAGTGTGATTCGAGGATTTACAATGGGTTCCGTGGCGCCATAAAATATTATACAATAAAATTGTGTTTTGTTTTGTAATAAAAAGTAGTTCAAAGTCCTTAGCGAGCCCACTTTAAACATAGGTATGTATCTTATACGTATATTTTTTACTTTATTTGTATTACAAGTATAATTATTTTAAGATTTACGTAAAAATGTAATAACTACAGCAGTTTCACTAAATCAAAAACAAAAAATGACGAAAAACATTACTTGTATGATTATTTTTCACACTGCATTTTTTCTTATTTGTTGGGCTATCCACCATAACCACACGCATGTGTGTTTTTATAATATTCAAGTAGAAAATTAGCTTGAAGTTCACCTAATGGTGGCCTCTGGACGTCTATAATCAATCCCAAATAGGATTGGGGGCCTACCTGAGGGTGGTCAGGTACGTTGATACCTCAGGACTAAATTGGTAAGACTCGGATCAGAATGTCTCCCTTACGACATCCTTCAAACCAGAACACAGCAGCGCTTAACCCTGCTGTAGGAATTACGCAGAAATACTCCGAAGTCGAGCCACAAAGGGTTCCAACTTTATGTACGGAACCCTGAAAAGTAAGTACGTAGTTTAAATTAACTATTAGTATATCAAATGGATAATTAAAGTTAATCTATCTCCAACAGTTACTGTTGGTTGTTTAGTAATTACTTAGATCTAAAAGTAGTTAAAATCAAAATGAGGACTCACTTAAATGTTTACTACCGGATTACTAAACAGAATACTAAATAGATAATCCACGAGAAAAGACACATTTTAAGTATATTTTAAGTAATTATGACTAAACTTGCTAAATTTTTCAAAGGTGTAGAATTTTAAAACCTTTTAAGTCAAGCAGGATTATTTTATAAAATTATTTTTTAATATCTTAGAAACTAATTTAAGTATAGATTGCTTACTATTGTTACACCGACTTGCATTTTGTACACCTGCATGATACCTACGAGAACTCATGTTACAATTTTAAGCAATCATAACAATTTTTATAATTTCATTCTGTTACCTGAGATCTCACACAGAAAATGAAAATGGTTTATTGCCAGAATGAAGTTGAAGATGGTGACAATAATGTTATTTTACATATTACTAGCTGACCCGGCAAAGGTTGTGTTGCCATGTAAATAAAAAATGTTAAGGGTGAACAACCCTTATTACTTAGGAGTATGAAAAATAGATAGTAGCCGATTCTTAGACCTACTGAATATGCATATAAAATTAGGTGAAAATCGGTAAAGCCGTTTCGGAGGAGTACGGTAACTAACATTGTGACACGAGAATGTGACATTACATTATAATAGCGTGCAATGACAATATCATATTATTTATAAAATTAACTATTTACATCGGAAAAAACAATTCGGAAAGTTCCGTTTGCGGTTATACCATGAAATAAATATTATTTAAATAATAAGCGGTATTAATTCATAAGTTGTATAAAAACTGAGATATGATAAATATTGTTATAGTTGATAAAATTAGCATAATTAATTTACTCGTATAAGTAGTAATAGTAACGTAATATTAATTTGTAGGCATCATAATTCAAAAAGTCTATTATTTATACTTGGCAGTTTTTTTTATTTAGTTTGAACTAATTAAGTATAATTGTTTAGTTAAAAATACAAAGCAATGTAAAATATTGATTTGATTTTCATATAAGCGGGTCGTGCCAAAAAAAGGCTGGAAAACGCTGCTTTGGTCAACTTATAAAAGAAATATATATATGACTTGATTTCAAATCCTTCGATATTTCAGAAAACATTTTCATTTTTTCAGGATGAAAAGTAGCAAATGTTAAAGCTGTAAAAAAACAGATTTCTTACATGAAATTACAAAAACATATTTTGCACTATATATACATTTAAATTTATTTACAGTACCTATCATACACGAGGAAGGAAAGTTTATATAACTAAGGCAAAAATTTGATTTGTTTGTTCAAGTGCGGGAAATTCGTCAAAAATTAAATAAATACAATAATTATATCTATTGCCTATTGACGCATAATATTCGTCATTTCTAACATATATTTTTACCAATGACGTAGGAGAGGAGAGAGGATTCAAAGCAGGGAGGGCTTGATGTCTATGTTCAGACCGGAAAACATTTTATTCTATATATTTATTTAACCTGACTTAAGGAGCTAAATAACTAAATTTGCAAAATAATTGCTTGCTTCATTTGTTTTTTTTTCTTGCCTTTGAGGGTCTGACCCCTTAAGCTCCCCTTTATTTACACAAATGTCTTTTACTGTTTATAAAAATGGTTTAAGACACTTATGCCAGAGTTTGAAACATGAGTTTTGAGACTTTTTCGATAAATAAACGTTGGATTCATTTATATGTGCTCGTATATCGTACGTATCAGATACTCGTAATATCATTCTGTACAATTTATATCAACATACGTAACGTGAGTTCTTATATGTAGGTATCCGTGAAACCACTAAGAGGTTGTCCCACTGCTGGGCACGTATCTTCTCCCAGAGAGGGGTTAAGACCACACTCGATTACCTTGATCAAATACGAATTGGTAGACTTCACACACCTTTAAGAAATAAAGTAAGGGGTTATTAATTTGTAATACCCACATAACTTTTGAAAAACTGTGCGTGCTGACTCTTGGACCCCTCGATTGATAGGACAAGTATCAACCAATAGGCTACCACTGTTTATTAGAAATCATCATAGACAAAACCGCCGACTAAAGCTAGTGGCATGATATAAAACCTTATAATACAATCGTCCTTTAACGTGTTACCTTACAGCAGTGCTAACCAACGCGTGTGTTAGTCGGTTGCGTGGGATCGTGGGGTGTGCGTGGATATCGTGGGCAACGTGGGCAAGCGTGGGCAAACGTGGGCTAACGGGTATCGGAATTGGAATAATTAGCATATTAAGTAAGTTTCGATATTTACAAATATATTTTTCGACATAACTGTATATAATATGTATATTTTGGATTTAATTATTTTTATCAGTATTCATGATGAATGAAATCAACATTTTTTTTGAGTTTATTTAAATGAAACAAAAATTATTTTATTCTTTTAAAAGTTGAAACTTTTTGCACGGTTTATAATTAATAAATTTTATTATTATAATTAAGTTGTTTGGAAAATTAGATTTGTGAGTTGAAGAACCACAAAAATAAAATTAAAACGTAAGTACTAACTTAAAGACTTACTTAAAATTTGATTATGCAGTTTAATTAAATACGGTTTAATTCAAATTTAAGTACAAATTAAAATGTAATTATTTCAAGAAAGTTTACCTAATCCAAATGAGTTAGTGATTTATGGTAATCTCGAATTTTAATTTGTTTAATAGCTGATATCATCATGAACATTTATTTGTTTCATTGAATACGTAATTTACTTACTTAGTGGCAAATTAAGAATTTGTAGTCATGCTTTTTTGTTTACCGAATCTCCAATGAGTATTTTCAAAAGTGTTAGAATACATAGAGGATTGATTCCGTAGGTACCACTGTCACTCCTGTTTCTGCCCAATAACAATAGTGTTAAACGATCCTGTGTCACGGTTTGGAGGGTGTGGAGACATACTCATCCGAAGCGTTCCAGCTTAGTTCTCGGGAGTAACAATGCATCAAGAATTCTTACATCTAATAGAATAAATTCTTACGCAAACTTATTTATATTAGCGAGACTTCAGGTACTCATAGGTACATGCTTACTATACTCATTTTTCTCACGATCATATAAGATTTCTCACGATTCATAATTTTCTAGGATATTTATTATTATCTTAATTGTATCACGGTTGGTAATTTTATTCATCTGAGAATTATTACGATATTGAATTAAAGAAACCTAGAAAAACATTTATAAACGTAAACGATTAAATTAGTAATTTAATTTATGTACTTAAAGTAAAGTAGATACCTACCTTGGTACTATTTTATAAAGTAACAAAGTACTATTTTATATAAAATTACTTTTTTTTTTATAATATAAGAGTAGCAGACGAGCATGCAATCCACCTGATGGTAAGTGGCTACTGCCGCCCATGGACATCTGTAATCAACCCCAGATAGGATTAGATATTCCTACCTGAGGTCGGCCACAGATGCGCCGCTACCCCTGAGGACTAAGCTGGAACGCCTCGGAAAAGTCTGTCTCCCTTACCACACCCTTCAAACCGGAACACAGCAGCGCTTAACGCTGCTGTTATTAGGTAGAAATAGGTGTGGCGGTGGTGCCGCCGGAGTCGAACCACAAAGGGTTCTACCACCTTCAATTACCTAAGTTTTATCTTACATTTCTTAATATGTATGCTTCTCATGACAAACAAAAACACATTTATTTTCCAGCTTGTCAAGTACCTCATACTTGTAGTAAGTACTGTAGGTTGTATCGTAAAAAATAACTAAGAAAAATCTTTGACAAAATCTAGAAAAAATAATACTTATGATGTGAGTGTTCTTAAAGTTCCATAAACAATAGCCATGGATCCATAAGAATGGCCCGAAATGGTCATTGCTATTATGGACATTATGGGCATTATGGTCATTGTTTTCATAAGCAATGACCATTTCGGGATAGATCACATAATAAATTATAAAGTAGCTCTCATTACACAGTTTATGTCAACTTTACTGTTTTCAAACACCGACTACAAATAAAAAAAATAAAAATGTTTTATTGATTAAAGTACAATTAAAGTACAATTACATACAAATCAAGGCGCAAGAGCCCCTGTACTGGATTGGTAGCCCGTATTACTGGGTGCCCCGCTCATCACCAGGACAAAATTTAATCAAATATACAAATACAAAATATATAAAAATAGTTTTAAGAATAATGACTACTTAAATTAAAGGCGTGTCCAACTCATATAAGCGCGTGTGTATGTGTGTGTGTGTGTGTGTGTGTGAATGTGTGTGTGAATGTGTGTGTGAGTGAACAAAACTTTGCAACTGCACAAAACGCAAACTTAAGTAGAAGTTTTTGTGGTAAGGGAAACGTACTTATCCGAGGCATTGCAGCTTAGTCCTCAGGGTAGCGGTGCATCTGTGGGCGACCTCACGTAGGAATCTACGAGTAATCTTATCTAGGGTTGATTACAGATGTCCATGGGCGGCAGTAGCCTTTTATCATTAGGTGGACTGCATGCTGTCTGCTACTCTTACATTATAAAAAAGTGAAATCGGTAGTACTGTTATTTAAAAGTTTTTAGCATTGAAATAATCTTCCTATAATAAAGATGTTTGCTAATAAAAATGAGTACCTATTTAAGTAGTGCCAAACATCCAATTAACTTTATCGGATATTTAATACGTGAGGATGGTTGTAATCCGGTCATAAATGGTGTTTTATCGAATAAGAAAAGTGACTCAAGGTTTTGGAGAAAATTCCATGACGAAATTGCAAACTGTATTTTTAGTCTATATTTAAGTATAATAAAGGTGGTACAATGAACCCTCTGTGGTTCAACTCCTGCGGCACCACTGCCACACCTATTTCTGCCTAATAACAGCAGCGTTGAGCGCTGGTTTCTGGTTTGAAGGCTGTAGTAAGGGATCGGTACATACTTTTCCATAGCATTCCAGCTTAGTCCTCAGGGGTATTGGTGCAAATGTGGCCGACTTTAGGTGGGAATCCGGTCTTCTCTGTGTTGATTGCAGTTGCCCATAGGCAGTAGCAACTTAAGATCGGGTGGACTGCATGCTCTGCTCTGCTACTCCTATATTACAAAAATGTAGATTGTCACTTAAATATCATTTTTATTCCGCAAATCTTTTTTTGATCTGAAAAGTCTGACTTTATAGGTCATAAACATCATTTCTTGCGTATATTACAAACATGCGAAGTAATTTCCAGTAGATTATGTAAATTATGGTTATAATTTATGATGAAGCCATACTTACTGGTTTTTCCTATGTGGCATAATTTACTCTATTCCTATTATCTCTAATATATCACTAATAATGTAATATAATAAGAAATGATTGCCTATTAGTTGAAACAATGCCTCTCGATCGTCGGTTCCGAGTAGGTATGGATCCTAGACACGCACCTCTGACTTTTCAAAGTTATGTGCGTATTAGAAATTAATTATCACTTGCTACTTATAACGGTGAAGGAAAACTTTGTAAAAAACCTTATAGCCTGAAGAGCTTATAGGCTAAATTACTTCCTTTTTCATGTAAATATTACTAAGCAGTCGGTTTTTTGTCACATAATATAATAATAGTTGCGAAATATAATACGAAAAAGTTGTAATTTATACAATTTTTAATTGACGCTCGGGTAAATAAATTAAAATAAATCAAATATAATATAGTATTTGCAAATAACGTAATAATAAAGCATAACTAAGTAAACTAAAATTCTATAATTAAATTAAAAATAATAATAAAAGTACACTTATAAAATAAAGATGTCGTTACTCCTTCATGAGGCACAGTAAGCATAGTGCCCAGAATGCTGGCAGCAAATATATTTTATTCAAAGCAGATTCTTTACAGAACCCCCAATATATCTAATAGCGTATCGTAAGGTAACAAAATAATTATTTATATTATTTACTTTCGTGGTCGTTTTCGTATTTATTTTATTAATTACGCCAAAGAAATAGGCACCTACTTATATAATTTTAAGTGTTTACTAAGAAGGTACCCATAATTTTGTGGAGATGTCATAAACTTTATTTTTCAGCATGGATTTCGACATATTTCTGAATGAAACGGATGAGCTCTTTTCGATTGAGCCGAGAGGGCTCTTTGATAGCGTGAGTTACGGAGTGACGTCACGTTTTTGAGTTTTTTTTTGAGTTTTGCACTAAGTTACTAATTGTGTTTAGTGTGTTTTTGCTATTTTTGCTTCATATGAGCAGTAGGTAATTGTTTCGACTAAGAGTTCAGGGTTCAAATCCCAGGCCAGGCGTTAAGGGAGACATAAGTGTTCCAAAATAGTACTCAAGGGTAGCTAGCAACATGTGTCCGATCTCAGATAAGACTCAAATTCTATCTGAGGTTACAGATGTCCATGGGCTGCACTGTCCATTTACCATCAGTGTCATTGCAAACTAGCTTCCTGCTTAAACTTTTTATAAAAATAGTTCAGCATAATTCACGAAGTTAAACGTATAGGAATATTAATTAGCATTATACGAAGTAGAAATCTTTTACGGCTTTTACGGTAGTGTTTTAAAGCCGACTACAGACTCACGCGAGAAGTCTCGCAAAGTAATCTCACTGAGGAATTGCGAGAGAATCGAGAAGGCATGCGACCTTCTCATTCTAATTCTGCCATCCAGATCGGACGTCAGTGCAGCGGCTCTACACAACAACATACAGTCACAGACGCACTGAGACCGAAGAAGAATGTGATGCCTTTGTCTTTTTCTCACCCGAGAAACCCTTAGAAACGGGCAAAAATACTGACACCGATCGGAGAACAGGCGAGCGCGAGAACGAGAAGGCAAGAAAGCTATCACATTTAAAGGTGGTAGAACCCTTTGCGGTTCGACTCCGGCGGCACCACCGCCACACCTATTTCTACCTAATAACAGCAGTGTTAGACGCTGCTGTGTTCCGGTTTGAAGGGTGTGGTAAGGGATACAGACTTTTCGAAGGCGTTCCAGCTTAGTCCTCAGGGGTAGCGGCGCATCTGTGGCTGACCTCAAGTAGGAATATCTAATCCTATCTGGGTTTGATTACTAATGTCCATGGGCGGCAGTAGCCACTTACCATCAGGTGGACTGCCTGCTCGTCTGCTACACCTATATTATAAAAAAAAAATCACGCTTCTCAGGCGTTCACGGGCGTTCTCGGCTTGAGTCTGTAGCTGGTGTAAGAGTTACCGGTTATCATGATAGTAATTTAAATACTAAGCACAGAGCGAGGCTAATCTAGTATCAACTACTGTTTAATACTGACTAAATTATCATAATGTGCGGTATACGGCGAACAGTCATAACTCAAGTTCTAGTGAAGTTTTTAATAAATAATATTGTTATTATAGTGAAATGTGTTGTGATCAGGAGGATCGGAAAGGAGGTAGGACGCTCTGTGATTCGACTCCGGCGGCACCACGGTCACACCTATTTCTACCTAATAATAGCAATGTTAAGCGCTGTTTCTCTGACTTCAAGAGTGTGGTAAGGGAGACATACTTTTCCGAGGCATTCCAGCTTAGTCCTCAGAAGTAGCGGCGCATTTGTCGCCAACCAAGTCGGAATCTAATCTTATCTGGGTTTAATCACAGATGTCATGGGCGGCAGTAGTATATAAACATGTTTTATTGTTTGTTTGTTTGTCAACATGTGTGACATCTAAGCACTGTTTGAGCACTTTTGTTATTTTCTTCAAGTACTTGTTTTATGCTTTTTAATTTACACTGAACACTTTATTTATAAGATTTGATAACCGATATATTAAATTATATACTTAAATTTTACTTGTGTATATCATAGAATTATATAATAACGAACTACAGCAACAAAGCACTGATAGCCAAGTGGTTAAAAATCTCGGTCTCACGATCGAGGAGTCTGAGGTTCAAATCCCAGGCAAGCACCTCTGATTTTCCAAAGTTATGTGCTTATTAGAAATTAATTATCACTTCCTAAACGGTGAAGGAAAACATTGGAGGAAACCTGCATACCTACCTGAGAGATATACTTATAAAAGAAATATCTCACAGGTATGTGAAGTCTACCAATACGCACTTCGCCAGCGCGGTGGACTATGGCCTAATCTTTCTCATTCTGAGAGGAGACCCGTGCCCAGCAGTGGGACAGTAAAGGGTTGATGATGATGATGAATATGTAAATTTCGTAAATAAGTTATTTTTTAAATTCGTAGTTTAATTTATTATTGTTTACTTTATTTTTTAATAATTGTAGTTGTAAATAATATATAGAGTCTGAATAAATTATTTTTCATAGATAAGTACTCCTATGCTTCCCTTTTGGAGAGAATTATGATTTATAAGTATTTATAGATAAGGAACTCCTGTGTAAAATGTTACGATTAGTTTTATAAATACACCTAGACTTTATTGTTAATTTATATTTAAGAATGCAATACTCATTATAATTGTATTATTCGCACTTCGCAATTAACATTTGCAGTGACCTGTGCGCATAAATTAATTATTTCCGCCAAAAACGCAATATATTTAGTATACTGCCCTCAAGTTCTCCATTCGACGAGAAATACCATAACTATCGTCTTATTTTTCAGTTTGTGTCGGGTTGGAATCAGTTTACAACTATGGTGGTAAGTTTTTTTAAATTGTTTCAACATTTTTTTTATATAATATAAGGGTAGCAGACGAGCATGCAGTCCACCTGATGGTAAGTGGCTACTGCCGCCCATGGACATCTGTCTCAACCATTCGGAAATCAACCCCAGATAGGATTAGATATTCCTACCTGAGATCGGCCTCAGATGCGCCGCTACCCCTGAGGACTAAGCTGGAACGCCTCGGAAAAGTCTGTCTCCCTTACCACACCCTTCAAACCGGAACACATTTATTAGGTAGAAATAGGTGTGGCGGTGGTGCCGCCGGAGTCGAACCACAAAAGGTTCTACCACCTTCAATAAGAATTAAAGGTAGCGCCCTTTTTGCTTCGACTCCGAGGTACCGCCTATTTCTAACTAATAACAGTGGTGGCAGTACTTTGAAGGGCCCCACCCTTAAGGGAGACATACTTATCAAGGTGTTTCTAGTTAATCCTCAGGGGTAGCAACGAATCTGTTGCGAAACTCAGGCAGGAAACTTATACGAGATTGATTGCAGATGTCCATGCGGCAGTGATCACTTACCACCAGGTGGACGCATGCTCGTTTGCTACTCAATACATTGTATATTAAAAAATACATTTGAAGTATCTCCAAAACATATATTCTTAATATTTGAAGTAAGAGCTTTAATATTTGGGTTAAGTTACATATGTCTATGGGCAATAGATACGTGGGTGCTTAGGTACTTTGTAGACTTGCATCTGGACGCAGAGTTCGGAGTTCAAACCTCCATCACGCTTCGTGGCGAAAAACAAAGTATTATTTAGTAGGCATCGTAAAATAACAAATTTCTTTATCCACAGAATACAGTAGACATGAAGAAGATATTCTCACTGGTGGTGACGTTCATCGCGTTTGTCACGTCGGAAAACCGAACCCAGACCCTCGAGGCTGTGGGAGAGGCTCTCCAGAAGGAGATATTGGCCTTCAAACAACCTATAGACGAAACCATCGCTGCCGTGGGCTCCAGCCAGTGTATGTAAAAAAAATATTACAACCAGCTAAGCAGTCTGCAAATTCCTTACTTCTTTTAAAAATTAAGATTTTTCTTTAGTTATATTTTTTTTATGTTATAGAAATAATAGCAAAATATATAAATAATAAACAGCAAAAGAACATTAATTAGCGAAGTGGAAACTGTTAGTCCGCTCTGAATATAGAAACGAGTCGCGTCGATAGCAAATTGTAGATATTAGCGGGACGAAGACAGCGCGGCGCCCCTCCCGGCACCACTCCCCGCCGCCCGCTCTCGCCCACGGGTACACAGCTGCGTTAGTGTGCCCTTACGTTGCTACGGAATATCTGCTTGTAGTTGTGCGCAACAACTTCAGAGCGGACTATCAGTTTGACGCGGACTATACCTATTGTAAAATTAATTTATTCCAGGTGCTAATGTGAAGAAGTTGTTAGGCGTGTCGTATGAACAATTGGAAGGGGACAGAGAGCCTGACTTGTCCAAACTTAATCTCGTATATAAGACAAGGTATGATTTTATTTAAAACTAGCTGTGCCGTGCGGTTTCACCCGCGTTAAAAAGAAATCAAACAATAGGTATACATAACATAAAATATAAATAGCCTAAGTTACTCCTTATTACATCAGCTACCTGAAAATAAAAATCCCGTTAATATCGGTCCAGCTATTTCAGAGATTATCCAGAATAAACAGACAGACAGAGAAAAATTGTGGAAAATGTTATTTTGGTGTATGTACGGTACATACACCAAAATAACATTTTGTGTGTATATGTATATTCATAAGCGGTTATTTCAATATTAAAAACAGACACTCGAATTTTATTTATATGTATATTTTAAGTAAAAACACGTACACACTTACATTACCTTTATGTCGTGTGAACAATATATATGTAAGATTTCGGATTTGTCTTATAGGCGGCTAAGATTTTTTTTTGGACATCCTTATTATGGGGTGAGAAATTTCAGGAACTACTTAATAGATTATATCTCAGTCTACATTGTTTTAGACTCTCCCTTCCTTAACGCAGACCAATTAATTCAAGACAATTACTAATTATTAAAGATGTCAACTTTAAAGTTTATACGTTTTATTCATTATCTACATATTTTAAGCGGTTTTTTAATGTTACTAACTTTTACCCGTGGCTTCACTGACGGTCTTTATCGAGATAAGGAAGGGGTCGAGACCCCTCCTACGTATAATATCGCAACCCACAAAAGTACATTTTCGTTTTTATTGCATAAGTTGCCTTATTTCAATGTGTTTTATCGACATAAGTAACGTTATAAAGCGTATAAAATAAAATAAATATACTAAATTTCGTAGAGATACCTGAAAATGCAGATTTTATTCGCATTTTAGCATATTCGAAACTTTGAAACGCTCTCCTGTTTTGTCATTTTGCAGTTACGATATTAAACGTAGGAGGGGTCGATCTATTTCTCGAAAACGGTATTTTCGGGATAAAAGGTACCGTATTTCCTTTTCAGAACCCGTAACAACATGTGAACTAAATTCCATAATGTTCAGTTACGTAATTAAGGGGTGGAAGTAACAAGCAAGCAAAGGGGTGTACTTCCAAAAAGCGCATACCGCCGATCGACCTAAAATTTGGTAGACTAACGTATTTTGACCTCCTGATTATGAATATCATAACGAAAATTGGCGCAACAGCCATTTTGAATAAGAAAAACGAAGGAGACCCTCTTTACGTTCGGTGTGTATGATCGCGCATTCCTAACCGAATGACTATTCTTTTTAGCTTTCCCCAGAAAGGGTGTGTGTGTGTGTGCGTGTGCGTGTGCGTGTGCGTGTGCGTGTGCGTGTGTGTGTGGAATATTTGAACTTTGTGATGATTTTCCGCTGTAGTACATAAATCAAAATCAAAATGGCGTTTGCGCCAATTTTCGTTATGATATTCGTGATCAGGAGGTCAAAATACGTTAGTCTACCAAATTTCAGATTGATCGGCGGTAGGCGCTTTTCGGAAGTCTATCCAAACAAACTTAAATTCGTATTCATATTAGTTAGGATTTCACGAAATTTTGTACACAGGGCATTCAGCGAAGTGTTCAATCTGTCACGAGCCTCCGACCTGGTGCGGCAGGCGCGTGGCCTCAACACCAACAACAAGGTGGTCATCTTCGTGCACGGCTTCACCGACGACCCCACCAAGAACAGCTTTACCAACATCAGCGATTCTTTTATTCAATCTGGTAATATTTTTGTATTACAGACGTGATTTTACCCGTTTAAAATTGTAAATACTGTAGAGTATTCATGGGTTTTAATTTTTCAAGCGGAACCCAAGTTCTTTTCTAAAATAAAAGTAGTTTAATAGCAGGAATCGTTTAAAACTGTGAGGGTAGACATAGATGATTCAAGTAGCAAAGGAGCAAACCAACTGCTGGTATACTTCGCGCCAAACTGCTAGTCCGCTCTGAAGTTGTTGCGCCCAACTACAAGCATATATTCCGTAGCAAACTAACGCAGCCCACGGGTACATCCGTGGGCGAGTGCAGGCAACGGAGGGTGCCGGGGGGTCCCGCGCCGTCTTCGTCCCACTAATATCTAGAATTTGCTATTTAACGCGACTCGTTTCTATATTCAGAGCGGACTAATAATTTGGCGCTGACTATAAGTTACCAACCCCAGATGATAACAGAATCCTACCCATGCGTTGCTACCCTTGAAGACTAACTTGGAATGCCTCGGATAAGTATGTCTCCCTTACCGCACGCTTCAAAGCAGTACACAGCAGTGCTTAACACTGCTGTTATGAGGCAGAAATAAGTGGCGGTGGCGCTGCCGGAGTCGAACCAAAAAGAGTTCTAACTTTGACTTAATAAAAACGTATTTTCAGAGGAAGGCAAATTTGTCACGTTATTGGCGCTAGATGGCAGTTCCCTCTTACGCTGGTTCTATCTACGAGCCTCCACATGTGTGCGTTTCATGGGCGACGAACTCGCTGAAACTCTAGTCACCTTGGTCCGCGGTAAGTCCAAAATTACAATTTGTGTCTTACATGCAGTTTGTCACAAACATAGTTTGACAAACGAGCTGCTTGTCCAGCAAATGTTTGTCATACATGCAGATCGTCATGATCATAGTTTGTGTTACTTGCAGTTCGTCACACACATGTTTGTCAAACTCTCATTTCAGCACGAATTTGTTAACCACGCATTTTGTTACAAACATTTTTGAATTTGTTAAGAATATGTTTGTCCCACAGTCAGTACGTCAAGAACATAGTTTGTCATGTATGCAGTTCGTTAAAACATGTTCGTCATATACGCACTGCGTCACAAACATGTTAGCCACACATGCAGTGCGATATAAACATGTAATCTTTTACTGCCGTTTTTTCTGCACTTTAATATTGTATAGTTCGCGCCGAACTGCTAGTCCACTCTGAAGTTGTTGCGAACAGGTGCAGTCATACAAACTGTTATGGCGACGCGACTCATTTCTATGTTCAGAGCGGGCTAGCAGCTTGGCGCGGAACATAATAATTTAAAATTCAATTAAACACAAACTTGCAGATGGGTTACCACCTTCCCAAATCCACATGGTGGGGCACAGCCTCGGAGCGCACGTGAGCGGGTTCACGGGCAAGCGGTTCTTCGCTCTGACCGGGCAGAAGCTGGGCCGGATAACCGGGCTGGACCCCGCGGGCCCTTGCTTCACTAACCTCGACACCGAATTTAGGTTGAGCCCCACTGACGCGGAGTATGTTGATGTCATACATTCTGATGCTGGCGTGTATGGCATTAAGGAAATTGTGGGTAAGTTCTATTGACTTGTTACTGATTGAGAGTAACGCCAAACATTCTACTTCCATTATATGTAAGTCTAAGAAATAAAGTAGAGGCAGGATATAAAGAAAATAAGTAACAATAACTATATTTAATACATTTCAACATTTAATACATTGCGAAGCGGCACCTCAATGTCATTGCATTGAGGTGTCGCTTCGCATTCGCCGCTGAGCGTTGAGCGTTGTGGCGTGCTGAGTTGTAACACTGCTAGCGTGAGAAGTCATTTTTTTCAGCTAAAAGGTGCGTTGCAACGCTTTTATGTCTATCGGCCCTTAGAAGATATCCGTCTACCACGGGCAATAGCGTAAAAGTATCTACAACTAAATAGATCTATCTACAAGACGGTGGGTGCAGTCGGAAGGTGTAAATGATCGTCAGTGGCTGCATCTCTTGCGCACCTAAACGTTTATTTTTATAACAGTCGTTAAACCTTGTCGAGCGTTGTCAACTATTACCATTTTGACTATTTATGTTCAGGTCAAGCCAACTACTTACCGAACGGTGGTTCGATGCAGCCGAACTGCCTCTTCCAGACGTGCTCCCACTCTCGCTCGTGGCTTATATTTGGGGTATCAGTCCTGCTGGGTGACATATTCCCCGCGATACGCTGCGCCGACTACGAGGCCTTTAAGAGAGGCGAGTGTGACGGCGAAATCAGGTGAAAAATCTACTGTTCCTAGTATCTTCGTAAATCGCTTTAAAGTGGATAGGATTCTTTGAAATTCAAGTGCTGTAGCATCATGGTTACAACTACTTCGCCTTTCTAGCATATATACTTTGTACAGTATTGCTTATTTCAAAGAGATGATAAGAGGAGTGATTTGAAATTCAGCCTCCGATAAGGATCCTATCTGAAATCGATCACCGATGACACCCTGTGGACGAAATTGGAACGCCTCGGATAAGAATGTTTCATTTTGGACTTCTGGGATTCGTATCCCAGAAAATTCAGATTTTCGATGTTACTAAAAGTTTTATTGCTTTGATGTTGAAGGAAAGCTTCATGAAAAAACCTACAAGTGTAAGTCTCTAAAAATTTATCAGTGTGTGAAGACTACCAATCCGGACAGAGTCGAGTTGGTTGTAGCTTCAACCCATGTATTCTGCAGTGGGCCAATAATGGGTTGATAATGGACAATTACTATTGATATATTTCAGCACAATACTTCAATGTGAAACCACTTTTTTATTTTAATAAACAATGTGAATATACTATTATGTTTTAATAAATTATATGTTTTCAGCTACATGGGCTACCAATCTAAACCGGGCACAAAGGGTCTGTTCTTCTTGCAAACTAATGGCAAATATCCCTTCGGTAAAGGGATGGACGGTATTAAATACAAGAACAATAATGGTATAGTGAGAAACCTGCAGGAAGGTATTGCTAGAAATGTACAGGACGGTGTTGCCAAAAATGTTCAGGATGGTATTGTCAAAAACGTCCAGGATGGTGTTGTCAAGAATGTGCAGGATGGTGTTGTCAAGAATGTCAAAAATGTGCCTATACTCGGAAAATTACCTATATTTGGATAAGATATACAGATGTAGTTTTAATACGTATCAAATATTTTTAATATTGTCAGTACCAGGGTGTAAGCATTAAGTAGGATGCATAATCTCATAAATTACTTATTTTGAATCAGTGAAATTGTACTTACAGACCGACACACATATCTGAGCATGCGGCAGAGTTGCCACAAGCTATCTGTGTTCCTAGAAACTACCTAAGAAGCGGGAAATTTTAACGCTTAAAATTAATCATTTTTTTACATTTATATTTTGCCTATGGAGCTTAATTAAATAATATAAATATGGAGCTTCATTAAATTAAAATAATAAATAAATAGAATACGCGTTCTGTTTGACCAGGCAATATACATTTAAATAGGAATATACTATTTTGCCTGTACAGTACACGTCTGACATGCTCAAAAATTGCCATAAATGTTGTGATGTTAATTTTTTAGTCTCTTAATACAATACATATATGATACAAATATAAATACCATATGCTTATTTTTTAGTAATTTTGAAAAATAATTACATGCACTATTGTGTAATGTGTACAATTTAAATATTTAGTGCTATTTTTTTAAAATTGTGTATATTTAAGTAAATACGAATAGAGTTTTGTTACCTTACATTATAATGACATCTTCAAAATATGTGCAAGCGCATACTGTGATTTCCTTTGATAATTTTGTAACTCAAAGCGCCCAGAATATGGTCATACATTCGAATATAATATGCTAAATACATACATTGACACAAATACAGACAGAAAAACAATTTCTATCACATCTTAAAATCTTGGCTTGGCCGGGATCGAACCAGGGAACTTTTGTGGCAGACCGGCAGTTACTACTGACTGTGTAATACAGAATGAGTTGTGTAATTCATTAAGGAATTTCACCGCAATCTGCACTTGCGCAAATTACGTAAATATGTGATGATTTTGATCATGTGTTTTAATAAAATACGGGTTTAAAACAAAGCATCTTTATTTTAATTCTCATTCATTGCTTCCTCTCGTTAAATATAAAATAATGCGGAGCTGGGACTCTTACAAAAATAAACATCTTTAATAAATATAAACACAAGAAGTTGCACGCTCGAAGCCTTGCAAGAACGATTCTTGATAGATTATTATCAAAAAACGATTTTCTCATTTACTCAGGTCAAGCGCACATTACAATAATTTCTTGGGTTTATCGTAAATAACTCTGAAGGAGAAGAAAAACACAAGAAATATTTTTGAATTACAAACAAAGACAGATTTTTTGAAATAAGTAATAACTAAATATTGTTTGAAAATCATGCAAGAATCATAAATTAAATATACATAATATAATAATGAATAATACTTATTAATAATTCATTACTTACGACACGCCCAAGACCACAACACAATAAAAAATATTTTAATAAAATGTCAAATTGATAAAAAAATCAATAATAATAAAATAATTAATAGAGAAACGCTACGCTACCACTGATTTACAATCAGACGACCATAACGTTCATATAACTTACTCTAATATAAATGAAATTTATAACTAGGGCGTAAGAAATATGTTAAAAATTAATTAATTGTACAATATCAGTTGATGTCATTGTATATCCTATGGGTTGGGTTAGGTTAGGTTAGAAAAAAATCTAAGAGAGCTGAAATATACATTTAATAAAAAAATCTATACATACTAGTAATACAGAATGGGAGAATTGAGTACTTAAATATTTAATAAACATCTCTATTATATTATTATTACGATTATAATATCTATTCTGTATATAATAATAATTCTACAATAATACATACATAATAACTACACGAGGGCAGTGATTCGATACAATATATCATTTAATATTGGTCCTATGTCATAAACATTTATATATTTCACAAGATACATTTTATATGTCATTATTAACATAAAAATATATAAAGATAAATAATTATTAAGTAATATCATCTACTCAGCTCTCCCAGAAATAAACTAAATAAAATACTTTTTATTTTCCATGAGAAAACTGTTGAATATAATATTCTACACAGATTAAATATGAAAGACCCACAGCTGTACAAATATTTATGATTATACAAAAAACTAGAAATTTATATATTTAGAAATAAATACGTAACAATAGCATATAATTGGTTAATAACTGTACTGTGCCAATTAGGTCGCTTTTATATACTTTAGATTTCCGCATATATATAAACGCACCCGAGTAAAAGTTATTTAAGATTTTTTGTTATAATATAGGAGTAGCAGACGACCACGCAGTCTACCTGTTGGTAAGTGGCTACTGTCGCCCATGGACATCTGTAATCAACTTCAGATAGGATTAGATATTCCTACCTGAAATCGGGCACAGATGTGCCGGTACCCCTGAGGACTAAGCTGGAACGCCTCGGAAAAGTATGTCTTAATTGAATTTAAGACACTGTATTCTTCAGGCTCCCAGTTTCGGGAAGACCCGGGCCCGTTAATGGGACAAAAATTAGCAGTTAAGGGTGCATTTTTTGCGTAAAAAATACAAAATATATTCTACACAGATACATATCTCGAGAAATGGGTCTCTTAGCACTACGGAGCGGGATTACAATCTAGCGTAGAACCTAGGCTAAGTGACATGATCCGCATATAGCTATGGTACTTGGAATGTCCGGGATAATATAGATATATTTATTTGTACACGATGCGGATGCCATGATCGATTGGTGCGGATAGGATTTTGATATGAACCTAATAATATACCGTTATTATTATTGATTACAAAAATACCTATGCTGACTTGTTTTTTAACAATTTTTCAGCCAGTGTTAACAAAAAACTGTGTTTTGAGTTCAACATTAAATCTCTTGGTAATTTTATTAAATACCCAGCTTACAAGTTAATGAGAATCTAGCTATATTTTGAGTCCTAAATTGAATTAAAATTCCACGGGCAGTTGTAAAAACAATTTTTCATTAGAATACAATACAAACACTGCCATTAATTAACATTTTTTTTATTAGATATAAATTAAACTCCAATTTACTTACTTAACTCGTAAAGTAAGAAGTTTTTCTTACTTTTTTACGGGTTTTTCATATGAAAACCCTATCCGCAAACTTGTGCAAGTGATACATTAATGTACATTAATAGTAAAATGCTCATCTGGCGTACCCTAACACCGACCGTGTAAGCCATTTCCAGCTCTGGGGTAATCGTTACAAAAAAAAATTTGCAACAAAATTTTTTCAAAAAGTTTTTTTTGTGTGGCACTTAAGTTGCAGTCTGTACTTTCTTAATGACACAAAAAAATAGTAATGAAAAAAATGTGTGAAAAAATCTGACTACCCCAATTACCAGAATTTAAGAGGGTAATCGTATGAAATCAAACATTTTTATTTTTCGTCTGTGGCACATTATTAGCAGTCTGTACTTAGTGATGACACAAATTTTACGAACTCAAAATTTCTCTGACTACCCCATTTGCACAAGCGTATCTAAACCGCTTAAAAATCGAAGCCGCTGCGTTTAAATATAATAATTAATAATATATTATTATTAATTAAAAAAAAAACACGGCACAAACACTCAATACGGACAAACATAACACTATTCCCTAAATAGTAGCACCTAAATGGTGAATTATATAAGAAAAAATCGATACAGCAACACCTCATAAATATCTTATTTATTCTTTTAAACATACATTTTTAATCTGTAGCACTCGACCGAACGTCACGCGGGAGCTATTTCGCGCGCGAAATTTTAAATATAGAAAATCTCGAAGCTTTTTTTTTTAAATATTATTAGAATTGTGAAGTGTTTGTGAGAGTCGCGTACGAAACAGCCCGCGCGTATTCCCGCCAAAACTGACACAAACAATCAGGCGCCATTTTTTTACATCAACATGAATTTCGACGACGAATCGAGTCGAGCACGATTAAATAATTACTTTATTAGTCCCGCACTACATTGTCGTGATTTCGTAGAAAAAAAAAACAGAGAGAGAAGGAGATATTATTCTTTTTTAATCTAAATAACGGTGGTCTTATTCGTGTGACATGCTTTAAAGCTTAACCTTAAACAGATTTTTAAATATGAAAACTTCAAAATACCCTTTAAAGACACGAACACTTCGATTACATTTTTTTTTTTTACTATGGCAACATTCATCTCACAAAAGCCCATTACAGTGAATGCCTTAGCCTAAGCCTTAATTTAAAAAAAAATAACGAAAATGCTGCTTACTGAAATGTGGCTGGCCGTTACGTCACACGTTTAGGAGGAGGAGAGGAGATGCTAACGTCAGTTATTAATATTCGATCTATCCAAAGTTTGCCTTCCAAAGATTGAAGTGTTATAATTAAGAAGTAATTGTCACATGACGATCTTAAGTGGTCAAAACATTACATAGATTGAATAATAATAACGATCACTATAATCCCCCTTCCAGACTCCCTTATACCATCAGGGTTATAAATAAGCCGAAATATATTCGATAATCATAAGAACCCTTATAAAAAGAGGTACCCTAGAGATCTGCACTCCTCATATTATATTCCACTTAATATAAAACTAAGACGGCACACGAAACGTTCTCAGTATTCACGAAACAACATGACACGAGAGTATATAATCATAAGATTCGTGTCGCATTTACTGTAACTGTCGTGTGACGTCACGCGATGACGTCACAAGGGCGAATAATGACGTGTGACGTAACGTCCAGCCGACCGCGAACTTACAATATTTTTACATTACAACAATTGCATTTTTTTCTTCAACAAACGTTACAAGGTGCGCTGTGACGTCACAACATCAATATAATCAATCAACGATCATTACTGGATCAATATAAACGTTCTTTTTTTAATTACTTTTTTTAAATAACTTACAAAATAATATTCGCAGTGATGTCGCTTATAACTAACTAAATACGTATGTAACTCCATATACATACAATTATAATATAATATAGACATGTTGTGGTCGCCATCTTGTACGTTATATTCCTTACGTTATAACACTATTTAAACGTTGTAAGATCTCAACTCTGGAATTATGTAGATTTGTAACATTGAAAATAATGTGGTATTTTTATTACATCAGGCATATTGGCAAAAAAAATAATCCAAATAATTTTAGACACCCTTTTCGTTAAGAAATATTAGTTTAATTTCTATCAAATATGCTTTAAATTATCATAACAATGATTAAAGATTAATTTAATCAAAAATTACTAAATGTTTAACAATAACATTGACATATACGGAATTCAATTGTTATTAATTAGATAAATAACAAAAATATTCCACTCTTTCCCGTAGCATCAATTTTATATTGCCACATACATTATACAATAAATGAGCGTTACCGCACCTAAAAAATCCCTAAATGCCCTATGCTAGAGTTGCCACATCACAAATTTCATAATAAAAAAATCCCCCCACGACAATAACTAATTACTTGTGGTCACAACCCAAAATGTTTGCCAAGTACCATTTTTACATTGCATTTTGTTCTAGTGTTACCTTGTCAAATAATGCTATAACATCGTTACGCTGCATAATATTCCAGTGTTGCCATACCGTGAAGTACAAGATGGCGGCCGGGGTACTGCGTGGTGGCCCTTAGGGCTGCGTGCTCTGCTGCTGGATCTCGATCTTCTCCACAGTCATGTCCGGGTTCATCGCTGTGGCCTCCTGTGACACAAACATGGGTTTTAGGGTACAAGCGACAAGGTAGAACCCTCTGTGGCGGGTTCTAGAGTTACAGAGGATTCAAGGAACAAGGTATAAAGTAGAACCCTACGAGAGAGTACTTCTGGGAGATGCTCCAGCTCAGTCTTCAGGGGTAGCGGCGCATTTGCGGTCGACTTAAGATAGGACTTTAATCTTATCTAGGGTTAATTGGTGATGTTCATAAGCAACAGTGGTCACTTACTATCGGACTGCATACTCGTTTGCTGTTCCAATTTGATATAAAAAAGTTTTTATATTTTTTTATTCCGCCAGGTATGTTATTTTATTATTTTGATTTCAAATTTTTATGGCTTTTTTTCATATGGCGACATCTACTTATACTTTTTAATAGATTTCATAAAAGCAAATTCTGTATTCGACCGCTACGTATGTATGTTTGTTTGTGTGTCTTCAATTTTCTTTCGAACTTGGATAGGGTTTAGATTATATCAATTGTGATGGATTTCTCGTTTTTTAACTGCATTTAATTCCACATATATTTCAAGTATTTTTAACAATATACATAGTATAGTTACCTGTATGGCCTCGGCGAGCGCGCGGTCGTGGTCGATGGGGTCGCCGTCGGACTGGATGGTGATCTTCTGCTCCACGCGCGTCTCCACCACGCCGTTGCGCTCCGTCTTGTACTGGACAAACACACACGTTATTGTACAATGTACATCATACATGTAGGTGGTAGAACCCTTTGTGGTTCGACTCCGGTGGTACCACCGCCACACCTATTTCTACCACATAACAGCAGTTAAACGCTGCTGTGTTCTGGTTTGAAATGTGTGGTAAGGGGGACATACTTTTCGTAGGGGCGTTCCACAGCTTAGTCCTCGGGGATAGCGGCACGGTCTGTGGCCGACCTCAGATAGAAATATCTAATCCTATCTGGGATTGATTACAGACGTCAATGGGCGACGGTAGGCACTTACCATCAGGTGAACTGCATGCTCGTCCGCTACTCCTATCGCGCTAGCCAAGTACGTAGTGGTACACTTCACAAACCTCTATGTACTTTTTGTTAGGCTTCCTCACAATGTTTTCCTTCACCACTAAAGCGAGTGATAATGAATTTCTAAAACGCACATAACTGAAAAAATCAAAGGTACGCGAAAAAGATTCGAGCTTCGGACCCATCGATCGAGAGGTTCAACCAATAAGCCCTGCTATCGTTACGTGTAAACTCAACCAATCTGCACTTTGACAGTTAAGGCAACTGTAATACATGATAATGATAATGATGGTGGTGGCGTCGGTACTCAGTTTATACAAGTATAGGTGATGATGGTGACATAGATTAGTAAAGATTACTCACTCCTAACAAGAAAATGTACCCAGTTTTGAGAATTTAAATAGTTGCGTAACAAAGTTTTGCCACGTATCCGTGCTAAAATGTCCCTAAAATATTTGAAATAATTATTTATTTATTACGTAAATTCGTTGTTTATTCCTAAATTTTCTTTAAAAATGTTTTTATTTGTCAAGGATTCAAAAAAAGAACTTACTAAAATAAGCCGTTTGTGGCTTCATTCAATTTCAAGGCGGCGAAGTATCTTTACTAATCTATGGATGGTGATGGTAATACTCACGGTGATGGTCTCGACGGTGCGCGTCTTGGAGCTGATGGTCTGCGAGGACACCACCTCCGCCTCCGCCGGCACCTCCTCCGCGCTCTCCGTTATTTGCGGACCGGTACTTGTCTGAAATAACATATACTTTTAAAAAAAAGGTAGACAGAATGCCATAAAATAATAGAAATTCGTCGTTTGAACTTTGAAGACACAGTTTTTATACTGAGAAAAGTATACCAAATTCTATGACTTATTATTATTTGTTTAAAATTAAAAAATATCTTAGGAATAATTTATAAGGAATTATTAGGAATATAATTTATCAAGAACCGCCACACATCTTTCTGCCCCATAACAGCAGTGTGTTAAGAGAGGCGTAGTTAAGAATAATGTCAAATAAGCCGAGGCGTTCAAACTTAGTCTTCGGGGGTAGCAGAGCATCTGTGGCTGACCTCCAGTAATACTCTTACCTTGTCTGGGATTGATTAGCGACTGCATGTTAATTTATCATCATATAATAAAATTTTTGAAATTAATACAGGTGTTGCTTAGTATCATATTAATATTATGGATCAATACATAATATACTAGTAGTGCCCGCGGCTTCGCCTGCATTTTAAAGAAATAATATGACATACATAAAGTAGAAAATTTGTGCCTTCATGGGAATGACAGTGGTGCCATCTGTCAAAAATTGTTCTCACCAACTCCCAAACCTTTGTGGGCAATTGGACAAAAACTTTGCTAAAGATCATCACTTGATCAAATGCAATTTCATCTGAATTAATTTCATTAAAATCGATTCAGTGGTTTAGGCGTGAAGAAGAGACATACAGACAGACAGACAGAGTTACTTTCGCATTTATAATATTAGTAAGGATTATAAAGACATATAAAACTATGATTATAAATAATAGTAGATAGATAGAGTTACTCACCCTAGTGGTGGCGCCATGGACCATGCTGCCGAACGGTGCGTTACCAACCACCGTAGACGTGGTCGTGGTCGTGTACGAGCCCGGCTCCTGTAAGCGTTATAACGTCTTATAGTATAGGTTAGGTTAGGTTGGGCTGTGGTTGTGGCTATACATACAAGTAAATCGTGTATATTTTGTATGTCACTGCGGTGACTTGTCTTATATGATTTAACTTTAAAAAGCTGGAATGGTATAGCAGGAAAATCAATTATACAGTTATTTATCGATGTATTTTTCAAATTTAGCTTCGAAGTAATTAACGATGTCATAATAACTTATTCATAGATTTCATTTTATATTTGACATTGTGTACATTTAATTTAATATCTTTCAATATCTAAATCAACATAATTGTATCACATTCATTTTTGTCTAAATTAATAGCGCAGTTCACCGCATTTGTGAATTATTTCAATATTTACATTAAAGTCATTATTACGTGTCATAAATTTAATTTTATATATAAAAAGGAATATAAACAAACTTGTTATACCTAAATGACAAAAACTTGACAACCAGTTCTTACCGTGGAAAGCTTTCATGAAATGTATCTACATTTTTGTCTAATACAACAATACTTTTAACTTCGCCGCTGTTTCTCGTAACAACAATAATTCATTGATAACAACGTACCCAAACATTTAAAATTTAGGTATAAACATCAACAGAACAGAACAGAACAAAATGAAGTCTTCTAAAACATAAGAACACCAAACATATCCTATACATGCAATATCATTTGAAAGCAATCAACATACGCTCTATATGACATGCAACAAGACTGCTAAACATCCATATTTGTTCAACTAACACAAGTCACATGTAAACCACCTGTATGATATTCCTTGTACCTGTATAAAATATTGCTAAAAAGTTAATATAAACATAAATGTTATCTATATGATTTTTGTCAGAAATGTTGAACGCTTTACAATTTTTGTGGAATCAGTAAGCGTTCCATATTTTTGACAATAAAGAAATCAGGTGCTTATCGTAAGCAGGCTTTAAATGTATATATTTTATCTATTGCACTAATGTCAAAATTATTAAACTTATTTTAAAGTTTTTAATCCAAAATTACAGCATTTCTATTTGTCTCTACCGCGAATTTGTGAACGAGAAACATATACAAATGCTGTTATCTTCGATTACTTTTCTCATTACGAATACTATGTCAAAATTATATGTTATTATACAGCCAGTACCAAATACAAAAAATACTATGACATTAACATTAACTTTCAATAACTCATATAATTACATAATATGATGAATTTATTAAATAATATGATAAAACGATTTAAAAATAATAAAATGAAGTACTATTTTAATCATAAATACATAATTATATTAAGATTTGAAGCGTAGATGACTTAGTTCAACGACCAATTTCATAATGAGACATCCCCATACAAACAAATACTGTAATGACGAATACAGAAAATATTCACTTTACACGATAAAATACATAAATTCCCACAGAAATTACACATTGATTTTCTATCACAAAAATCCCGCTAAACAAATTTACCAACGATCACAGTATGTACATCATTTTAAAATCCCATAGAAAAAGAAATGATTTAAGGTACATTATCAAAATACAAATCTATATCACCTAACTTGCTGCTTTATAAATAAATCACTTTAACATTAATTATCGAGTTTCCCACCTACAAATCTCACCGACAATCCCGACATCCCTCCTCCGAGAATTCCCCCATCCAATCCCCCTTAAACAAAATACTCACAGTGATGAAGTAGTGTCCCTCGCCGGCACCCTCGTCGAAATCGATCGGCGTGCCCGAGTCGCCGCTGCTCAGCGAGCTCTCCGAGCCGCGCCGGGCCAACTGCCCCGCGGTACCCCACACACAAGGCGATAGGGAATGGTGGTGGGGAAATGGACCCCACGGTACCACACGCACGAGGCAAGGAGGGGAAATCGACCCCATAGTACCCCATACGCAAGGCAAGAGGTACAGGTGGTAGGGAATACACCCCACGGTACCCCATACGCAAGGTACAGGTGGGAAATGGACGTGGAGTTAGGATGACACGTGGTCGTAATGGTATGGTTGTAATAGATGGTAATGACGTGAGTTTTAGACACATCGAACCGAAAAATATTAAAATTGTCAGAATTAACGATCGGGTTATTAAAAACACACAGTGTACCGAAATGTCCATTTGGTTACGATCAAATGTTCGATTAAAATGCGTTTGCAAGTTAAAAACAAAAGTTTATAAGGAACAACAGAAATGTTTTAATTATAAAAATAAAAAACAGAGAATTAAAATTTAAAAATAATTTTCGATTAAATACCATTGAGATTGGTAACACAGTAAAAATAATAGATAATCGTCATAGACGAGAAAACAAAATTGAATCAAAAACAAATAAATAATTAGGGGGAATAGGACATCAAAACAATTTATAAATTTTACATACGGGGTTCAAAAGGAATTAGGAAAACAGTAAAAGGGGTATAAAACAATAGTTACAGAGCAAACAAACAATAAAATGATATCACAATACACAAGGGTATAGGGGATGCAAGGTTTCATGGTGAATGTTACCCCCATTGTTTCGAACGATGGTATTTTAGTGCACACAGCATGCCGTAAGGGTCCGGTTCGTCCGTTGGTGGTGGTCGTAATGGAAAGGAGAGAAAAAACTTCGGATTAGAAAACAAATCAAGTCATGCAGGAATCGGCACCTTTTTCACTGACCGACGACGCGCCGAATTCAAAAATTGTCCAAACATGCCAATATAGATTTCAGCGTTTTTAGTTGTAATATTTTTATTGAAACTAATAATGTCACAAAATAGATTATTCATTTTATATAATGAACACTGAGTCGCTCAATTAGCATGCAATATTAGTCTTACAAACGCATCATAAAATGAGAACCACATTCCTTCTTTTTGACTGATACTAGTTAAAACAGTACAGAACATATGGTACGAGTATGTATTTATAGTGTCAAACGAAAAATCCACTAAATACATTGTAATTTTCATTTAAATATAGAAGATATTTTAGAAAATATTAATTTTGAAGACAATCTCGAATTCAGCGAGTCGGTGATAAATTCATTACTATACTTAATTTTCGTCATTTTTGTATTTTATGCATGTAAGTGTCGTGTTTGTATTCAAATTACCAGCTAAGCAATGCTGCGATAAAATTCTGCCAGTGAAAAAGCTGCCATATCAGAAGCCAAACAAAAAAGTAATAAAAACCAAAAGTTAAGAGAACCGGCTTGGGTCAAACCAAAATTAATTCATGCCAATGATCATGAGATCGCTTGTGCATATGTCTCGAATGCTTCTTATAGATCTAAAATGCTCTGAGAATGAGTTTAATGGTTCGGTATTATAGTCGAATTCATAATTAGATGTCCAAAATGTAGACAAAGAAATGTCATTGTCAAAATACGATTACAGGTATTGTAAACCTTAACAAATTAACAAGAAACAAAAACTTTAACAAATTCTATATAAAATAGAAACTTGAAAAAATACACACAATTTAACAAACGCGCAATGAGAACGAGAAAATATTCGAGTTCAACGAAACTAAAAAAATGGCGACACAAAAAATGTTTTGGATTCTGATTGTGTTACCATTATCACATTTTAATTTCCTACCATAAACCTTATTTTTATTATTATTACGGTATGGAACGAAATTGAAGTAATATAAATACTGGAAAATGTGAATTGATCTTAATTTATTTAGATTATTATTTTACTATTGTTGTATTACTTTAATATTTTCAAAACTAAGAAACTAGCATTTGAAACATATTTTATCGATAGGTCAACACCTTTGTTTACATTTTGGACAACTAATTATGAATCGGACTATATATAGGTACGGTCGTGTCAATTACCTGATCGCCTGTAGTGACTGTCGTTTTGACCTCTTGCGTGAGGACCCTCTGTTCCTGCCTCGTCGCGGATGACGTCAGAGTGTGCGCAACTGTTTTCTCCTCCATCTGCTGAGTTTTCGCCTTCGTGTCGAGGTCGTGGTGTGTGGTCGCCGTTCGCGTGGTCACCGCCCGCGCGGTCACGTACGGGCTCTTCGTTTCCATCGGCTCTAGGCTTTCCGCCTACGGTTAAGGGTTAGGCTAGCATGCTTTTACTATTTACATGGTAAACGAATCTAGCTACCACTGAAGTTACTACGGAAGCTTTCGAAGCTTGTATGATAAAACGAAAAATTGGCCACACACATTTAAAAATGACATGAAAATTAGGTAACAAAGAAAAAAAAAGAAAAAAACTAAAAATTAAATAAAATGAAACGACAATTAATTCAAAGGGTGGCGTCTCGTTTGCCAGTTACTGGAATAGAACGAAAAGTATGAAACGAACCTTATTCGTGTGAGTGGAAAACGTGACCTCGCCCGTGCCTAAGTTCTCGACCTCCTGCTCGACGTTATGCGTGACGCCTTCGTCGTTCTTCGTGAGGAGTTGCTTCGTCGTGGTCTTCACCACTACGGGCGGGGTGGGCGTTTTCTTTGACCGCTGTGAAATTGGGATCTTAGAGGACAGAGGGGTGGTGGAAGACACGTAGCCCTGGTGCCTAATGTGCTCGCTCGTCGTGTATTCGGTGAACGTTTTGGGCTCGTCGCCTCTGGCCGGGCTTTCGTCCTTGCCGAATGTTGAGAACTTGTGCGTATTCACTGTTTGAATGTCAATATTTGCTGGGAGATCTTGCGTTTCCTTTTCGATAGTGTAGTTACCGCTCTTGTCTTCAAAGTGTGATGGATCGATTTGAGAGTAATGCAATATCAGTTGGCCTGTGACGGGATCTCTGACAGCGGTGCTAGGATCGATGTCACCTGTATCTGGATCGATGTCGCCATACTCGGTCTTTATTCTTCCAGTGACGGGGTCTATTTTGCCGGATAGTGTCATGGTTTGTGTCACTGTTGTTCGAGCGCCTTTTAGCCTTGGATCGTCTGGATCGACATCGATAGTTTCACCAGTAATAGGATCGATAATTTGATACACGTAGACAGTCTTCGTTGTGATTATTCTGCCAGTAGTTTCATCAATTGTACACTCCTTCGGATCGATCTCCTTAACGCGACCTTTGTCATCTTTCTGGGTAATGATGTAGATCTTGATGATGATCAGCTTGCCGGTGCGCGGGTCAATCTTACCCACTTTAGTGTAGATTTCCCCGGTACCTGGGTCCACTTGTGAAGCGGAGTATAGAGGTTGGTTGTCATCATCAACGTCACCGGTTGCTGTGTATATCTGTCCATTAACTGGATCGACTTTAATGAGAGCTTTATCGATATCCGTTGTCCTCGAAATGGTTCCAGTTTTCGGGTCGAGACGTCCATAAATGGTAATAATGTACCCAGTGTTGGGGTCGATTTGACCAGCTGTGTATAAGGTTTCTCCAGTTTGCGGGTCCTTAGGTCCAGCGATCCAGATCTGGTTAGTTTTCGGATCAACCTTAACGTTGCTGGGATCGTTAGAAACGATTTGCTTGCCAGAAGCAGGATCAACTTTAGTCTGGATGATTCGCAAGCAGATCAACCTACCGATGTCCTTATCGGGTTTTCCTGACTTTGGATTGACCTGTCCAGTACGGAGTAAGAATTGTCCGGTAACGGGGTCCACTTTAAGTTCCTTGCTTTCGAATTTGCCTGTCTTCGGATCGTTATACGTGACAGTGCCCTTGACCAAATCAATTTGTCCATATTTGGTGTCAATCTTGTTGTTATCTGGATTGAGAAGTCCAGTGCTGCTTTCAATAGCAGAATTTTTGGGCTCGATGACTCCTTTTTTCGTATCTAACTTTCCAACGAACGTGGTAACTTCCACTACCGGATCGATATGGCTACCTACTACAAGCACCGTACCAAGCTTAGGATCAATTTTGCCTGTTTTAGGATCAGCTACACCTGTAACCGTAATCTGGCCATTATTTTCATCGATGTTAACAGGTTTAGTGTCTTGCGCTCCCGACGTGTCTGTGACGAATATTACACCATTTGTAGGATCGATTACACCATATTTGGTTGATATATGGCCAGTATCGGCATCAACTTTTCCTTTAGTATGTTCTATATGACCATCTTCGATGTTAACTTTATTAGTTCTAGGATCAATGGTACCAGTAATAGTAGTTATTTCCACCACTGGATCATCTTGTTTAGCGACACTCAAAATCATCCCTAAATTAGGATCAACTTTGCCTGTTTTCGGATCAATGGCCCCTGAATTGATGAATATTTGTCCAGTTTCCGCAAGAATTGCACCATCCTTCGTCTGTTTCTGTCCAGAAGGATCGGTTATTACGATGTTACCCTTATGAGAATCAATTACACCGTACTTGGTTTCTATCATGCCATTTGGATCTAGTACACCGGTGATGTGCTCCACTTCAGCCGTATGGAAGTCAGGTTTCTTAGTCTTAGGATCGACTTTCGTGAAGATAACCATTATTTTAACTATCTTCTTCCTAGGCGGTTCTGGTGGTGCTGTAGTAGGCTTGGTCAGAGACGCCCTAGAGGTCGGAGTGGAGACTGGGGACGCTTTTTGAGCTTGACTGATAATGATAGGCGAGGAAGTACGAACGGGAGATTGTAATGGTGTTTGAATCGGCGTGGGTGTTGGGGTCTTTACGGGTGACGGGGTCTGTCTCACTGGGGAGATGCTAGCTCTCTGCGGAACTGGCGCTACTTTAGACAACACATTCTGCTTATCAACAATAGTCAACTGTTGAGCGAATGAGGGATCTACTTTGCCAGTCTTAGGGTCTACTACAGCGGACGTCACTAGGATGTTTCCTGTCTTAGGATCGATTTCAGCTTGCTTAAGCTCCTGCTTGCCAGTGATTGGATCCTTGTAAAGTATTTGACCAGACTTGGGATCAATAATGCCGAAGTCGGTGTGTATTTTACCATCCTCAGCGCTGACGTATCCCTTCGAAGCATCAACTGTTCCAGCGCCTGCGTCAACAGTTTTAGTCTTGGGGTCGTACTTGCTTGTGACGATTACAAGACGAATCTCACCTCTAGACGGTGGCTTGGTATGGGGTACGACGGGTTTATTGACAATACTGTACTGCTGTGCCAGCACAGGATCGACCTTTCCTGTCTTGGGGTCGACCACTTGGCTAGTTATGAGCATGTGACCTGTTGCTGGGTCGATTTGAGCCTTCTTAACTTCCTTCTTACCGGTCTTAGGATCTGTAATAGTGATTTCCCCAGTTGCAGGATCAATAGAACAGAGATCAGTGCGTACTTTACCGTCAGGACCAACGGTTCCACTGACGGTATCGACAGTTCCTTGACTTGGGTCAATTTTCTTCGTCCTTGGATCATATTTAGTAGTTATAATTACCAGATGGACCTCACGCTCTACTGGTTTTACGTTCTTATCAATAATACTGATTTGTTGAGCTAAAGACGGGTCTACCTTTCCTGTTTTCGGATCGACAACGTTACTGGTGACAATGAGATGTCCCGTCTTAGGATCCGCGATTGCGTATTTATTTTCTTCACCGCCTGTGATGGGGTCGACTAGTTCCAATTTGCCAGTCTTGGGATCAATAACACCAAAGTTGCTATGAACCTTTCCATCGGGAGTGAGAATCCCTCGAGAAGTCTCTACGTGACCATTGGGATTGTCTAGTTTCTTGTATTTCGGATCATACTTGCTAGTAATTATTACTAGCTCTACATCTTTGCCAGGAACAGACTTGAACGTGTCCTTGGGTTTGTTGACGATAGTGAATTGCTGTCCTAGAGTAGGGTCGCTTTGACCACTGTTTGGATCGATAACACCCGACGTCAGTAGCATGTTACCAGTTTTAGAATCAACTGTAGCTTTCTTCACCTCCTGCTTACCAGTAACTGGGTCCGTGATTGTAATATGACCGTTGCTCGGATCGATAATGCAAAATTCAGTATGAACTTTATCATCGTCATCAATTTTTCCAGGAATAGAGTTAACATGAGCATTAGTAAGGTCTAACTTTTTGTTCTTGGGGTCATATTTGGATGTAACGATGACCAAGTTAACTTGTCTCATTTGCATAGTGTCAGGAGCGTCCTTGCCAGCAAATGATATATGTTGAGCAAGAGACGAGTCGACTTTACCGGTTTTAGGGTCGATCACGCCAGATGTAATAAGGAAACTTCCATTCTTGTAATCGATTGTGGCCTGCTTGGAATCACGTTTCCCAGTTTTAGGGTCAGTGAAGTAAACCTTTTTAGTGTTTGGATCCAAAATGCCGAAATTTGTATGGACTTTTCCATCCTTATCGCTGATGATAGCTGGCGACGTCTCGATGAAGCCATTTGGATTATCTAACTTCTTGTTCTTCGAATCATATTTGCCTGTGATGGCTACTACTTGGATTTCCTTGCCAGGTATTGAGGCGTATGTAGGTGTCGGCTTATCCACAATGCTGTACTGCTGGCCTAAAGTTGTATCTAGTTGGCCAGTTCTTGGGTCAACAACACCAGATAACAAGAGAATGTTTCCAGTTTTCGGATCGACTTGCGCATGTTTCACTTCTTGTTTACCGGTCTTGGTGTCTGTGACTTGAATATCGCCTGTCCTTGGGTCGATTACACCATACTCGCTATAAATCTTGCCATCAGCACCACTAAGTACTCCTTTAATGGAATCCACGTGAGCAAAGGAAGGATCGAATTTCTTACTCTTCAGATCGTATTTGCTTGTGATAACGACTAGTCTGACTTCCCTGTTCGCTTTAGTAGCATCCTTTTCTACTATGCTGAATTGTTGACCAAGGGAAGAGTCAACTTTTCCAGATTTGGGATCGAGTACGCCAGTTGTGACCAAGAGGTTACCGGTCTTCTGATCAACATACGCTTGTTTCGGGTCCTGCTTACCTGTCTTGGGATCAATGTAGTTGATCTTACCAGATTTGGGATCAATCTGACCGTAGTTAGAATGGATCGTACCATCGGGGGCGACAATAGCCTTAGACACTTCAACGTGTCCGTGAGATGCATCCAATTTCTTGTGTTTACCGTCGTATTTTCCTGTAATAACTACCAAATCTACTTCCCTGCCCGGTTTAGCACCAACTTTGTCTTCGGCCTTCTCAACGAAACAGTACTGTTGAGCTAATGTTGGGTCAATTTTTCCCGTCTTGGGGTCAATGACACCGCTTGTGAATAGTATGTGACCACTCTTCGAGTCAACGTGGCCATTCTTCACCTCTTTCTTCCCCGTAACAGGGTCGGTGTAGTGTACCTGACCCGATTTCGTATTTATTTCTTCCTTCTCTGTTACAATTTTTCCGTTCGTCTTATTCATGATTCCTTTCGTTACAAGGACTGTTCCGTTTGCGTCATCGAGCTTCTTCGATTTGGGATTGTATCGGCCGGTTATAATTACAACTTGTACTTCATTTTCCGTTTTTGTGATTGGAACGGGTGCGACAAGGATGGGTGCTTCATGATGGGCTCTTTCAGAGTCCAACAGAGCTAATGTTGGATCAATAAGGTTAGATTTGGGAGCTTTAGCTTGCTCCTTCAATGCGGCTGATTGTACATAATCAATGCCTGGTGTCTTGATTTTGTTAGGATCTTCGGGCGTCTTTCGCTTTTCAGCGCTTTCAGCAACTTTCTTGTCTTCTCCTGGAGCATAATTGAATGCGAGTGCCGGTTTCCTAGTGGATGGACTTTGTGCGTCATCTGCGTTCCTTTGCTTTTCATCGTAAATCGGTTCCTTTTCGTAGCTGAAAGCACCTTTGATGAATGGTTTCTTGTGAGTCGGACTCTTTTCGGTATCAGTGTATTCATACGGCTTTGTGAAGCCAGGCTTCTCCGCCTCTTTGACTGGACTCTTATCGACAGAGCTGTCAAGATTGGAGCTTTCGTTCGACGTGTCGAGCACAGCGATTTTGGCCTTAGGGTCTTTGATCTTTTTGTCTTTGTCTTTCGGAGACTTCTCTTTCTCCTTGGGGGACTTATCTTTAGATTTGGGTGACTTTTCCTTGGGCGATTTCTCCTCTTTAGGCGATTTGTCCTTCCTACCGCCGAACAGCGCGAAACCTCCTGACTGTTTGGGTAAAGGGTGGGGAAGAGAAAAATAAAATAAAATAATAATTATAAAACAACTTGTAACTTTGAGCGCATCGCACTTGAATTCCTTGCTGATAGATTTAAAAGACAGTGCCAACTTAAAAACAATGCAAAATGCACACATGCGTCGCTCTAAATTGCATTTCTAAAGTGTATATTACAAATTTTGTGTTTGACAGAAATCTACATCATCAGACATCTCATTTCGTCCACTACCATTCTTGCTTGACAAAATATAGACAAAAAATATTCACACTGAGAACACGACCTACCTTATGCTTCTTGGGGGTAGTTTCAACGTTATTTGTGATTCCTGGATCGCTTGTAGTGTCAGTACCTGAAAATTTTATACGAAAAAAAAACGCATTTTAAAAATATAATCGATTACATTTTAATTTCATAATCCGAGTCTATTAAATATTAAAGTTGTTTATATTCCATGATCATCTTTAGAGTGGCCAAATTCAACCATGATGACAAAGAGCGGATTACTAAGCTTACTATACTTTTGGGAACATTAGGTAAGACTTTTAGACAAATAGGTTTCCTCACAAAGTATTCTTTCATCTTTGAAACAAATTATATTATTATTTACTACACACATGACTTGTAAAAACCCGAGCTCATTTTAAAAGCTCATTGTGGCGATGGCACCATATATCCCCATCAAACCATAATGGTTCTATCAATTACCACTGGCATACATGAAGGCCAAACCATAATCTAACTATCAGTATCTCATCAAAACCATATAATAACCATTTTCAGCCGGTTTCCTCTGCTCTGCCAGTTTCTTCTCCTCCTTCTTCTCACCCGGACCAGTTGGCATCACCTTCACCGCACCTGGCGGTGGTTTCTGGAAACACACACGACCATATTCAAACATCACACCATTATTCAATTGCAGAACACTATTATTTCTTCATATTTCTCATTATATTAGGTACGGTATACTATTATTTAATAAATTCTTTAACTGTTGCATTTACATCTGTCTTAACTTCAATGTACTTAATGTGCAATATTCTATTTCTATGATAAAACAGAAATAGGTCAATTGTTTAAACTGAAATATTCTTCTGTGTATATTTTCTCTTAAGTATAAAATGTGCAATATTCGAAAACTATTGTTCAATTTATAAATAAATAACATACGAGTTTTTAAAAAAAAACTATCTAAAAAAACAAGAAAATAAGCTTATTCAGTCAGCCTCATTCGTAATATAAAATATATATTCCACTAATTCTAACGACGTGAGTTTGTGACTGACATGGCTTACAGTGTTACTGTCACTACAGTGAAAGGGGGTTATTGACTAAAGGGGGTAATAAAGTAGTATTGAAAATTATTTCGCAAATCGTCAACAAAATATGTCTATAAATTGTATTTTGTAAATTTATTTATTCTTTCCTATTAATGAAACGTTTTTATTCAATTTACCCCAATGTTAATAAAATAAGTTTATTAAATCTACACTACTCTATACTGAGTTTTGCTGCTAGAAAAACCTACATATCGTATAAACTATGATAATACTATTAAAATAGTTTAATAGAAAAGTATATCAAAAATTTCCTCAATATGGCAGAAATAATCCCACAAACCTTTTGAGACAAAATAGTCAAAAAAGCCTTTGAAACGACTAGCTAAAAAGAGGGTGAATTGAGCTGGGTTTAATAAGAAACCAATGAAGTTAATCGAGCGTGACTTGAATCTGATCTCATCTCAATGCCCTTTTACTACTGTATTTTTTATAAAACAATCCCGATTTTTTGAATATCAATCACACACCTATTTCTTCATTTCACTGACTTCCCCTCCCGTTTGATTACATCGTCGTATCGTATCGTTGTATCCTATCCCATAATAAACGTTCCAACAATCCTAATGTAATCCTATCCTAAAGCAGGAGCTTTAGTATAGGATTAAAAGGAATTAATCCCCAAAAAGAATCCAACTATGTTCCCCCTCCCCCCTATTACGCAACAATCGCCTTATCCCACAAAACGTGTGTACTCTAAGCGTTAACCTTTTCAGCCCTGTCGGAGAGGTTACTCCCCCTCAAGCGAGCTTGGAATTACTTATATCAACCCCCCTGCTTTCCCTTAAACCTAATCCCCCTATACCTACATTCCCCCAATTCCCTCGTATTGCCCAACAATCGCCCTACCCCACAAAACACATCATCGCTAAGCGTTAACCTTTTCAGCCTTGTCGGCGAGGTACTCCCCCTCGAGCAAGCTGGGACTATTTATATACCCCCAGTTCCTTCCCGCCTAACCTAATCCTAACCTATACCTACATTCCCCCAAATCCCTCGTATTGCCCGACAATCACCCTACCCCACAAAACACATCATCGCTAAGCGTTAACCTTTTCGGCCCTGTCGGCGAGGTACTCCCCCTCGAGCGAGCTGGCGGAGGAGGCGCTGGCCGTGCCCCCGGAGCGGCGCCGCAGCTGGTCCGGCGGCGTGCGTAAGGCGCGGGTTAGTCGCGGGAGGGACGGTGTGAGCGGCCTAGTATGTACGGGGTTCGGTTCCGCGTAAGACATGATACTCATTTTGTCACCTAACTCCCATAATTAATCCCCGTTGACAAGAAACCTTCCAATTAACGCAATTCCTTTACTCATATTTCTTGTAATTTAATAATATTTTGTTTATTATAATATAGCAAAAACAATATTACAAAATATTTGAAATCAATGAGATGACATTTTATTTAAACATTAATTGTGTAATACCATAATATTGTGTGTATTATTAGTACTAAGTAATAGCCAAGAAATTTCCCAATCCATATAAACAAAACTTTGTATTTTTAGATTTTTAGGATAGTTCCTGCACTTCCTCTATATGCCTTGCTACGATAAAAGACTTAAAAAAATATTTGACTTTCTCAGCTATGATTATAAACAGAAATAATAAAATATATACAGCATATACCCATTTTAAGGCCCTTCGAGTAGGATTTGCATATATCTCTGATCATAATTTTAACTTCCTTAACAAAACAACTCCTTATTTACTTCCTTATTATATCACCGTCTGCCGCGGAAACCGACACCACCCATACCCCAATTGGTACCAAACACAATATTTATATAATTTATGTCACAACGTCCCTCCAACATATCATTAATGAGCAAAATGGATTAGTTAATGAGATAGTTGCCGTGCAAACATCTAATCTGTCAGTTATGATATCGAATACAATGTTTACTTATAACAAATGATTACTATAATTGTGTGAATGTACTGAGAATTTTTAATGTTAGTGTGTTTAACGAGAATAGTTACCACTCATACTTTATCTAGTGATCTAGTTTAAATATTACAAGTAAAATATTTTCTCAAGTAATATCTCAATCAAAAATGTATATAAAAGAGACCAGTGATATCGGTCATATAACCTCATGAGTCTTAGAATAAATTTAGCACTATTTTATTAGTTTCCCTTTTAAAGTAATAAAGTAACTATTCTCGTTAAAAATATAAAAAGTTCATGCAAATGGAACTTTTGCAACATTATTGAAGATTTACTCTAGTATTTTGAAGTATTTAGTTAGCGATATTACTTGTGTTTTAACTGATGACTTTTAAGACGTTTTTCCTCTAAACATTGTATATAATAAGAACAACATTATGTAAAATTTAATAAAAAATTAATACAATGTTATTATAATTATTAGGTTTTCATTTATACTACAATTATAAATATAAAAAAATACGGTGACATATAGCAAAATATTGTTAAATTGTTGTAATATGTAATTCATTATTATCAATATATTGCTATCCTACTGCTGGGCATGGCATGGCATGTATCTTTTTTTTGAGTAAGAAGAATTAAGGCTATTTCCCACCACACCACTCACACGTTACTTGCTACAATTCTCACACCAATAAAGAACCAATCGCGTGCTTAAAGGTAAAAGGGCCTATAGCTAAGGGTTAATAGGGATTTATGCTGAAAGGGCACATAAAAAATTTTTTTTTGCCATTCGGTTTGAAATTATCTGAAACGTAAAAATTTTTTACGTTTCAGATAATTTCAGTACGTTTCAGATAAGTTCAGTTTGAAATTATCTGAAACGTAAAAATTTTTTACGTTTCAGATAATTTCAGTACGTTTCAGATAAGTTCAGTTTGAAATTATCTGAAACGTAAAAATTTTTTACGTTTCAGATAATTTCAGTACGTTTCAGATAAGTTCAGTTTGAAATTATCTGAAACGTAAAAATTTTTTACGTTTCAGATAATTTCAAACCGAACTAAAAATTTTTTACGTTTCAGATAATTTCAAACCGAATGGCAAAAAAAAATTTTTTTATGTGCCCTTTCAGCATAAATCCCTATTAACCCTTAGCTATAGGCCCTTTTACCTTTAAGCACGCGCAATGTTATTCACTTTTTTGAACTTTCAGGCAGATATTCTCAAATATACTATTACTATTTCTCAAATATATGTGCATTACATAGCCTAATGGTTCCAGCAAAGTACCATTTTTTGCCCAGCAGTGGGACTTGCAGCAGTGAAAAAAAATGAGATAAACATTTAAGCACAATGTTTTTGAAAGAGAAACGCCTCAACCCACCAACACCCCAGTCACAATACAATGTGTTACATACAAGTGTTACGTGTTACATGTGGTGTGATGATGGTAGCCTACCTTGTCCTTGATGGTGGGTCGCGGCGCCGGCTGCGGCGGCATCGTGTGCCGCTTGGCGGCGTCCGGCGGCATCGTCTCGTCCTTGTCGCCCGACGCGAGCGCTGTAACACATATTTTACGTGTTATTTACGTTGAAATATAATCACACATACATCTCGTGTCATTTACATGAAAATTATATTACAGTTTTAACTTCTTACATACATTTAAATTATTTTAGACTCCTAACCTCGCGCTGTAACACATATATTTCGTGTTATACACGTTAAATTATATAACTATGTGTTACATAGTAAAATATATTACGTGTCTTTTACATTAAAAAATATATAACAAGCCAATAACTATATCGATATTACTACCACTACCTCTAGTAGGTAACTCTAAAGAAAATCTCCAATATTACTCATGAATTACCTACAATTCATGAAGTCAGGCGTTGGTCAATTTCGCAATAAAGTAACACATGACCCCACTGTATATTAAACCCTAAGGTTCATATCCCCACCTCTCCAACCAACAGTATCACAGAGTAGCTAACACACTTCTTTGTCTCAAGCAAACGTTTTATTAAACGGGGCAATTGTCGCGACCTCGCCAAACGGCCCATTGAGTAAATCTCGTGAATTCCGTCAATTGATATAATTGTTGGGACACGAATATTCCTTACTACCACTCATGTTTAAAGTAAACTGAATGATGTATCAATTTGGACCAATTATTGACTTACTCAGCTAGGCACGTGCCTCATATGATTTTACACTCAAAGTATTACGGAATTGATACATTCTACCATGTAACGATCAATAATATCGGCAATGAAAAAATTAAAAAACCGCATATCGTGAGTTCCACTTACATACTCCTTTTAAAATAGATATGTAAATATAATAAATTTGTTTTATGTGAAATAATGTTTTATATAATTATTAATGTTACGGACATTATGTAGTTGACGAGCATGCAGTCCACCTAATGGTAAGTGAATGCTACCACCTATGGACCTGTAATCTGTAATCAACCCCAGACAGGATTAAATATTTCTGAGGTCGGCCACAGTTACGCTGCTACCCCTGAGCCTTCCTCAAATACAGAAGGACATTCCCAGCAGTGATATAACAATGTTCGCCAATATTACAAGCAAGCTATTCGAAGTTTACAAAGGTTAGTGTCCCAAGCGTCACCCACACCTACCCGCACACGTCACTTTCGCAACTCACTCTCGAGCCGCGGTTTTGCGGTCCGCACGCTATATGTTCCAATAGTATAGTATGCTATAAGACCAACTATCCTTACAAGTAAACAGATGTTATTAATTAATCCATCCCATTTCAGTCGTAAGATCGAAAGTTGTCAATGTCTATTAACGCCCGTTTTTCATAATCCATCCAAAAAAAATTGGGTACCAAGAGACAAATATTGAAATTCATAATTTAAATATCTGTCTGTCTTACCGGGGATCGAACTCGGAACCCAATGCTTGACAGATTAGTACCGCAATCACACCGAAACACTAGACGGCAAATGTATAGTTTTCTCACGGTAGCAAATTATAAAACCTTGACTTTTTGTACGGGTTAATTTTGGAAACAACTGCACTAATTTTGACGGAACTTCCACTCAAAGATAGGCAAATATTGGAAGGGGCACATCCATACTTTTTTCTTTAAAAAATTTGGATTTCTGTATAAATATTACAAAAGCGCGTATAGTGAAAACGCTGATAGATATAACTCAATATAACTACTTGTGAATCGACATTATGTCATAATTGGATGCCGTCACCTCCTACATCGGAAATTGGCAAACTCGAACAAGATATACATAAAACATTAGTAGAATCATTGTAAGTAAACAAACACTAATTGATGTATTATGACTAATAGAATCTCATTTACAGGAACTTTGAGAATAAAGTTCCTTAATGCGCGTATCAGATGAATGGTCATCACGTAAGGAAACAGCGTTATACCCCCTCCACACAACTTTCTTTTTGTGTGTGTGTACGCGTGAAAGCATCGAAATTTTAACAGACGAGCATCATGCGCGGCCGTTGTTACCAAGTTTTTAAATATTTATACAAATCTGAAACTATAAGGATTAGTTGAAGATGCTGAAAGGAGTTAAGAGGCCGGTTTTGTTAACAACTACAATTACATCATTAGAATTATTAAAAACCTATGCACCTAGCCGGGAATCGAACGAGTACATTTCGATATACAAGAGCACGTGGTTTCTATAACTCAAATAATTTTTAAACATTAACAATTGATGCTTAATTGTTTATAAATAACATTTATAATTAGTGAAATAACTTATGAGTATGACTCATCTAATTATCACTGACATAATATAATTAATAATTTCAAATAAATAAAAATTAATGTTAAGGAACTTGTATCTTCTAGAAAATATAATTTTAAGTGATATCATCTTCATATTGCGTAGAAATAAATTCCCGACAACAGAAATTATTCAATGTTGACAACAATAAAAATAAAACAATTGTTGAAAAATTCACACCATTTGTAAGTTTGTAGACTTGGTGTAAACGATTGTAATCTGACCTTGACAATGATATGTGAACTGGTTACAATTTGTAAACAATGATACCATAAAATACCTTTTTTGGAAAAATATACTACATGTGTTTGTTGAATCATTCTAGAAAATTATGTACTTATAAAAGGTTGAATTAGGTCATAGTTATTTTATGAGTGACTATAACTTAAGCGAATGTGCAAATGTTTATCTAATTTTAATTAAGTATCTTAACTACTTATTTTCATAGTAAAAATAACAATAACTCCCGAAAATAGTAAAGTTTTGGTGGTAGAACTTTCGTGGTTCAACTGCGGTGGCGACACAGTCATAGAAGTAAACAGCCGTATAACAGCAGTGTTAGGCGCTGCTAAGTTCTAGCTTTACAGGTGTTATAAGGGAGAGACATTTATACGAGGCGTTCCAGCTTAGTCCTCAGATATAGCAACGAATCTGTGACATACATGAAACTAAGAATCTAAACCTATTCGGGGTTGAATACACATGTCCATATGATATTGACATTCCCAAAAAAGTTCTAAAACTGATCCTATATCCTATAGGTGTAATCGCTTCCTTAAATACCCCTCAAGTCTATGAAATTCAATTTAGGGAGCGGACGATTTCAAGCATTAACACAATAGACACCAATTACTATTAAAAATAAAAATAAACCATACTAACAAGCGCAGTTGGGGCTCCAACAATCGTTGAACACCATTATGTATAGTATACACAACACCCACTAAAACTACCACTCTTCTTCAAAGTAAAAAAAACCACTGAATTTATACACTTAGTACTAAAAAACACAATTTCTACAATCCCAAACAACCGCTAATAAAATGAACTCTTCAGGCCGCACACGAAAATATCCGAAAACGTAAACAAAAAGATTTTTCACCGAACCGATTCCTATACTTTCAAATATTCTCTTTCGTCGACTACAAATATCTTCGAGTAAATCTTTATCTATAGTCACCTCAACAGAGTTGGGTGCAGTTTTCGACTGACCGATGTAGTGAGACGGTGTTGAGTTTATGAGCCTGTGATGACGTATGCTATGAGCGCGCGGTATATTAATATCGACTACTTCACTATTCCTATGCTCGCCTGGTACTCGAGTACCAGACTGTGTCTATCGAGTGCGGTTTTGATACTGTCGATTTCGTGTGACGGTGATCATATGTTTCTCCTTTTCGTCAATTCAGAACTGTCCTACTGCTGGGCATGATTCACCTCAAATAGTTATGGGTTTAGACAATACCTACTACTACAATAGACAAATGCGAATTGGTAGGCTTCATACGCCTTTGAGAAATTGTATTGTTTTTTAAGGACTCAAGCATGTTGGTGGCTGATGTAATCCTCCCAAGGGTGACCATGGTTATACTTCGGACATTCAGTCTCTATGTACAAAAGATCCTTTTCATGAATTGCTCTATGTGAATAGGTAGGGTTTTAACATTTATATAGTTTTAGACACAGGATATGGTTAGTGGGAAAGACAAAAAATCAAAATTATTTAATTAGCTTTCTCTGATGTTTAATTTGTCGTTAAAGCAAGTAATCATTAATTTTGAAAACACAATTGATTTTGCAAAATAATTATATTTCTCCTAAACATTTATATTAAAGTTATTTAAATGCCTTCTATTTCAAATCCCCAAAGTGAACTAAAGTCACAGCCAAAGAATTGTACTGAAAGAGGAATAGATATTTTGGAAAATGATTTTAAACAGACAACTAATTAGACCATTCCCTAACTAACAAAAAAATCACTACATGATACATACATACTAAAAAAACAAAAAATAATCTAGAGAAATATAATTCGAATGTAAACAATCAAATTTCTACAAACAGAATCTGCGGTAATATTTATTTTGATTCCACATCGACTAAGAGCGAATGTCAACGAACCAAAATATCAATGATGTGAAAAGTCAAAAATAAAAATTATATTATTATCGCCTACACTACTGATGCACTCACCAACCACATAAGCATTAAGAAGAACTATGAGACAGGGATGATGGTATGCCTTAAATTAAATTAATTTATTTGAATTTTCATTTTTAATTATAAATAATTGATCAATCTTTGATTGAAAGAATCATCGCCTATTCCATGGGCCACTATAAAATTCATTACATAAAGACCTTGCTAAAACTATGCTAGTCAGTAGAATTAGAATTCTAGACTTCTGTAAACTCCATGTGAAATATCACATTAGCATCACTAAACGCTGAAAACTTGTAAAAATCAGAGGGGTCTATGCGCAATGGTAGACTTTACACACTTGAGATTTTTATGTTTCGGTTCACTTACAATGTGTTCTGTCACCATTATAATCAAGTGATAATTACTTTTGAGACGCACAAAATTATGAAAAAACAAAAACGAAAATGCGTTTCAAGAGTTCGAACCTTGGACGTCGGACCTCCACTTGGGAGGTGGAGTTTTTAACTACTAGACCATTATCCCTTACTTGTGCGAATGATTCTATACAATCTGTCAATACCTGTGGGCTGCAATCCTAAACTTTGATATATTACCTGTACATATTTTTTGTCGCATGCAACCTATAAAGCGATTAGTCACTAACAATTATATCATCATATAATGGCGTCATCAGGACAAAACATAAATAAAACATGTTACAAGCAACACGACCTAATTTAAAGACAACATAGTATACAAATTTGTCCAATAACCCTTCCTTGGCAGTCGGGTAAAAACATGATAAAAAACTTACAAAAACAATGATGAGGTAACGCATAACACCGTCCAAAATGCAGTCTGGCGGTGTGACAACAATCGTATCATTGAGTCATTTAGCAAATTTGCTGTTACCCGTCCCATTAAAGAATGTATTACAAAATGGATGTATTTCTATATACTTCTCGCTCGAATTTGTGATTGATTTTTTGTTAATAATATAAATATGCCTTATTATTGGTAATGCAATACGCCTGATGGTAAGTGATTACTGTCGTATGGACATCTGTTACTAACTGAGGGGTCCTACAATCAACAATACATCACTCATCATAACAATCATAGATGTATTACCACTTCTGAGGAATCAAACGAGCACGCAGTCCACCTGCAGTAAATGCTACTCATTAAAATCTATAATTTATTTCAGATATTATTAAAGTCCTATCTAAGAACAGATAAAAAAGCGTTGTTTTCCCGAAGACTAAGTTGGAACGCTTCGAATAAATGTCTTTTAACACATCCTTTAAACCAAAACACAGCAGCGCTTACAATGCTGTTATTAGCCAGAAATAGGCGTTATGTTGCCCCCAAATTTAAAGCAAGATAAGTACTACCACATATAAAACATACCATTTTATATGAATATCTTTATTGAAACGAGTTACACATGCAAGTACAGACAAGGTCGCTACGTATGTTTGCATAATGTAGTGTCTATAAACAGTTTCGTCATGAGTAACTATATACAGACCAGTAGTGTTTTCAGACATAAAGCTAGACAAAATGCGTAATCTAGAATTGTACTTCTACATCGGGCAACTTTTAATATTTTTCTTTATTTACAACTTTGATCAAATATTTGATCGGAGAGATACAGTAATGAATATGTTAATATAACAATGCGATTTTAGAATGAAAATAAATATATTAATATATCGGTCACCGAAATTAATAAAAATAAATTAATGCTGATCTCTAGTATTTTGCGACGCCCTCTCAGGGCATCACATATCTCTTATATTTTGTTGTAAGTTGTATGTGTATTTTGAAATAAATAAATAAAATAAGTTTACGAAAAATAAAGCGCCTTACTTGAACACTTTGAAATTATTAAATTGTGTAATTGTATCGGTATTTCGACATTTAAATCCTACAATATAAATATCGATATTTACGTCGACAATTCCACCAACTTCCTTACCTAATAACGACCTACACAACGCGAAAATTCCGAATATATTTCAACCGTTACACAACATTTAAAGAAATGTTTATTACAAAAAAGTTTTATAAACAAACTTACACTTACAAGCTTAGTATCGAAACCATCTGATCTTTCGCGAGAGTGTGTTGATTTTTCTACCAACATGACGCCGAGGTCTATTTATAGATTCGTCGATTTCTGCTTGCATTGTAAATAACATTAATATAAACGGAGCTTTAATCTTACTTCGTGGAAATAATTAGTTGAATGTTATCTGTTACGGAATCTGTATGAGTAGATTGATTTTAATGTTGTCTAATTTTAAATTAAAATTATTTTTCTAAGATTTGTTGCACGGTAAAGAAATCTTATTTCTTGCTTGTTTATCTATGTAAAAACTCATATTATGTGACAATTTTAAAAAGGAAATAAAATAGTAATTTTAATTTAACTAGGAACAACGCCCAAAATGTATGGGCGTTGTTCCATATGTGAAAATCAGCTTCTTACTCTCTTGCATTGCACATTTCGCGATAACACATATCTTTATATATATATTTCTCATGTGCGTGTGTATGTCACTGAACTCCTCCTAAACGACTGGACTGATATTGATGAAATTTGTTGTGTGGTCAAGGGGACTTGAGAATGGTTTAGATTCACAATTTAGTCCGTGGGAAAAGGTTTTTTAATTAATTTTTAATTCGTAAGTAGTTATAGAATCGGAAACTATGCATTTGATCAAGTGATGATCTTTAGCAAAGTTGTTGTCCAAGAGCCCACGAGGGTTTGGGAGTTGGTATGACCAATTTTCGACAGATGGCACCACTGTCATTCCAATGCAGGTACAAATTTTCCGTTTTATGTATGTCATATTATTTCTTCAAAATGCGGGCGAAGCCGCGGGCACCACAAGTATTCTATAAATGTGCATCTTAATATGAAAACAACTATATATGTACAATCGCGATACGTGGAGGGAACCCTAAAACCGTACGACACGGCGAGCCACTGCGTAATAATTAATGTTATTCATTTGCGTATATAATTTCCCATTATGTACGTTATTAATAACAAAACATACTCGTAATATAAAGGGAACTCAGATTCACTTCGTAGAAATAATTGGCAGAATGTTGCATTTATTATGAGCAGACTATATCTTCTAAAATTAAATAAACACACAAATGAGTCATTATTACGTAAATTTCTCGAAAATATCGACTAATAGACGTTTCTGAATAATCTGTCAATATTGGCTATTACATTTACATACTTACCAGTATCTATTTGTTTGCATCTGTAATGTATGTTGGATATAATCCAACATGAAATTACACATGAAAACCGTGAAACATTTTTGAAAATATATCAGTATTTAGATGTATTTATTTTACACATTTATGTACATAATATAGTGTAAGTGGTTCATGTATAGGTCATAGCTTTGTATGTGGCGTACGGTGGTGTGTGGGGTATATTGCGGAGTGTTTAGTGTGGAGGGTAGAATGGGGTGTGGGAGATACTGTCGGGTGTACAATAGTGTGCATTGCGCAGTGAAGTAGTGGGGTGTAGTGATAGAATGCGATGTACACTGTCGTGTGGGCGTACTATGGAGTGTACTGTGGGGGGGGGGGGTGTGTAGTACAACGGTATGGGTGTACTATATGGTGTAGTGAAGTGTGGAGATACTACGGAGGGTACAGTGGAGTCGAGGTGTACTATGCGGTCTAGAGTGACATGCACGAGTACTACGGAGTGTACAGTATGAAGTTTGTTGTGTAGTACCAGGTATAGTGACGTGAAATTGCAATGTACAGTATGGTGTGGGGGTATTTGGCGGTGTACATTGAAGCGTAAAGATACTGCACAATGTACATTCTGATGTGGATGTATTATGGAGTGTACAGAGGGGTGTGGGTGTACAACGTGGTGTAGTGATCTGTGGGGGTACCGCGGAGTGTACAATGCGGAGTGGATGTGTGGTGTATGTGCGATGTACGTGTCACTACGTATACTACGCGGTGTAACTACGTGTGAGAGTCACGCAGATTGTACAATAGTGTCTGGATGTAGAAAGCGGTATAGAGACGTGTGAGGCTACTGGGCAGTGTACAATGGAGCGAGGTTGTACTACGCCTTGTAGTTACGTGTGAGAGTACGGCGGATTGTACAATGGCATGTGGGGTATACTGTCGTACGGTGTAAGCGTGTAGTGTACAATGGCGTATAAGGGTCCGTTCACACAGATCGGCTCGGAGAGCATCACATCAGCTCGCATTTTTATTTTCACACAGACCGGATCGAACTGAGCCGGTGTGTGTGTAGTGTGTGTGTGTGTGTGTGTCGGCGCTGCGCGACGAGAGCCGGCGGCTTGAGAGTGCTCGTTCTCTGTGAACCAGTCTATGTGAACGAACGTGTGGGTGTGTACCGTGTGTACTGACCGTCGGCGCTGCGCGAGGACAGCCGGCGGCTGGAGAGCGCCCGGGCGACCGGCGGCGGCGGGCGCTGCGGCGGCGCGGCGCGCGACTCGTAGTGCGTGCGCCCGCTGTAGCGGAACCGCGAGCCCAGCCGCGGGAACAGCGCGCCGCGCGGCGCCGGCTCCGGGGACATCAGCCTGCATCATACACAACAACACGCGTTATAGAACAGCGGAACGCACGAACGTTACGTAACAGTGCATACACACACACACACACACACACACACACACACACACACACACACACACACACACACATATATACAATATACACAGTACACACGTAAGATAATATTATTAGTAAATATGCGTGCGTACAGCACACACGTACAAACATAAACATACACGCACACAGATACACTAACTTACTAGTAAATATGCGCGCACACACACACACACACACAAGTGATGCACGCACGCACGGAACACACGGACGTTACGCAACAATACGTATACACACTAGCACACATACACGCTAATACACTAACACAAGTTAAATAATATTACTAATAAATATACGTGCGTACAGACACGCACTCACACACACAAACAAGTAAGTATGCCTGTATATTTTGTGCGTGCGCGCACACATGCGCACACAAGAATGACACATACACAGATACGCACGTAAGTTAATGTTACGAGTAAATATGCGCACGCGCACACGCATATCCACACGAACACACACATAACACATACATAACGCATGCACATACACACACTTGTACAAACAATTTTACAAAATGTCCATAAGCTATGGTAGTTTGCTCGACTCATTTACTTTATCAATTTCAAAAGGCATTCGCCTGCATGAATCTACAAACCGTTTATTTATACTGTTAAAACACCTCCTATGCTACTCCGCCCTGTCTAGTACAAATTCCAAAAAAAAAATCAAAAACTCAATTCAAATTACTCGACTCGAACTCGCCCGGCCGCAGCTTCAAGTAGAAGTTGTAACACTATTTTTTTATGGTCTAACCTAAGGATTAAGCTGACGTGCTGCCTGAAGGAAAGAAGTCAACGCCGCCTATGGACATTTACAACAGCAGAGGAGTCGCCAATGCATCGCCGGCTTTGGATGAGAGTTCTTTTTGCACCTTTTTCGTTTTGCCTCACGTCATATCGCTCCGGGAATACTCAGGAGGAAACTCATTCCACATCTTGCGTGATCGCGGCAAGAACGTCCGTGCAATCTGAACCATGAAGGACCCCCACGAGTCCAGTTGGTTTGGTTGAAACTTAATCATTCAGCGAGTGATGATCGGCGCGAGCCGCTTGTAGCTGATCATCAGGATCTTCGGCCACGGAGAGCAGTTTTTTATCCACCATTCCACAACATACCTGAAGAAGGTGTGGTGCTCCACGCAGGTCTTCCACAGCTTCTTGGCGGCGCGGTGGTTGGCCAGCTTGAAGCCGACCGTCGACTCGAACTGCTCGAACTCGCCCGGCCGCAGCTTCACGTAGAAGTTGTGCCGTTTGTAGCTGATCTTAAGGATCTTCGGCCACGCGAAGCGGTTTATGCGGAGTCTGGGGAGCAAGAAAATTATATAGAATTATCATCACAATTCTTTTTTTGTATTATTGAAGTAGGAAAGTCTCTAGAAAGTGGATACTGCTGCCTATAGACATCTATAATCAACGGTCGTTTTAAAGAATCTTGTTTTAAAAATAGATATGTTACCTTTGGGAACTAAGGTGGAATGCCTCAGATTAGTATGTCTTTTACCACACATTTTAATCCAGAATATACCTGATACTTTTAAGCAGGAAAAGATGGTGACTCCGAAGTGGAACCATATGGACATCTGTAACCCTCTCCATATAACTGTAGAGCAAGGGTTCTATCCAAAGCTGATCCTGCGATCAGCTAACATCTGTATGTTTTGGAACTCCTGAGAACTAAGAAGATTGCCTCGTATCTGATTATCTCGTAAATCGTCGTGATGTTGAGGGAACTTTAACTGAGGTCATCCAACTTAGTCCTCATGGGGTCGCACCTGCAACCGACTTTAGAAAGTAGAAATCTAATCCTATCTGTGGTTTATTCCTATCAGGTGGTCGGCATGCCAATTCTATGTTTAAAAAGAAGTCAATTGGGGTGTTTTTGAACTCACTTCTCCCGATGCACCAGTAGACCGGACGAGCAGACACCGAGCGTGATCTCGACGTTCTCTGAATCCTTAGCGGGATGCAGGTCAACGCCGTACATCGCCAGCTTCTTCGCGTTCTCCAGGTAGTTCAGCTCCGCTTCAGCTGGGGTTTGGCCTCTGTGTAATAAATATGAAAAGCTTTAGTTCATGTTAAATAGGGGTAGCAAGAATTAGGATTACAATATTTATGTGTTACAATAATGTGTTGGAACAATTTTCTTACGAATATGTCTTATGTGTTACATTAAGAAATTTAATGATATTGAGATGAATGTTATAATTTTTGACAGATATTTTGTTCTATTATATATATATTTTTTATATATTCTTATTGCATTTACATTGTATCTGAGATAATTATACGTTTTAAAAAATGAAAAATTATTTTTAGTAGGGATGCGCCGAATATTCGGTTGGTATTCGGTGTATGCAGCATCTTTTTTGCTATTTATATTCGGCCGAATTATTCGGTTCGTATATTTCTATTTTCTTGTATACACGACATGGTACGGAACTAAAACACAAAACTTCTTATATAAGATTTGTTATATTATAAGTCAAACTCAAATCCTTTAAAGAATATGCTGAATAAAGCTAATAAAATAAAGCAATTAAACTTCATGTGTTGACGTGAGGTTTCAAATTAATTTGAAACCTCAAGTCAACACATTTATTACTTAATCTATAGATAGTATAGTCACCATTTATTTTAAACCTAAAGTGAACACACATAATTGGCAAATTGACAATAAAAAATGGTGAACCGAATAATTCGGCCGAATATTCGGTTCGGTTAAGGCTAAACTGAATATTATTCAGTTATTCGGTGAAACCACTATTCAGCGCATCTCTAATTTTTAGCATTTATGTCATTCAGTTTTCATTTATTTTTGTGATCAACGTTTGTGACTCTTTTTATTTTTAGTGCTTTTTAGTCAATATTCTTTTTTTAAGACTTAATTTTGCATTATTTAATTGCTTATGTCAGTTACTTATCTTTTAACCTAGCTCTAACCAGTTTATCTACACGTCTTGTACAACTCAACCCCCTGTCCTCGTGTTCGCCCAGATTCGACCTCAGCGGGTAGCTCGCGAGCAGCGTGGTCACCTTCACTCTCACCTGTGCGTCTTGTGCAACTCCACCCCCGTGTCCCGCGGCCGCAGCCCCGCGTCTCACCTGTGCGTCTTGTGCAGCTCCACCACCTTCTCCTCGAGCTCGGGCGTGCAGGCGGCGGGCGGCACCAGCCGCAGCTGCTTGCAGAGCGCCGCGCCCGCCCCCGTGCCCCGCGTCTCACCTGTGCGTCTTGTGCAGCTCCACCACCTTCTCCTCGAGCTCGGGCGTGCAGGCGGCGGGCGGCACCAGCCGCAACTGCTTGCAGAGCGCCGCGCCCGCCTCCGTGTCCTCGTGGTCGCCCAGCTCCGACTGCAGCAGGTAGCTCGCGAGCAACGCGTGCGTCACCGTCGAGCAGGGGAGACGACCTGAGAAGGTGGAATAGATAGGCCTATTTAATAACCTCTTTTAACCTTTTTTTAAACATTTTAAGACACCTTGCAAATTTATATTCTGACAGATTCGCGTTACAAACTAATCGTAAGTTTCATGTAGGTACAGAAGTGTTAAATTATTTGATGGTTTAATTGAATTTTAAATAATACAAAATTTTAAACAGTAAGACGGTACATACTACGCCGGGACGCTTATTAAATACAATGGCAACAAGGAAAGCCACGCTAGGCGTACAGTCTCTCACAGTCTCAGTTCGGAATTTGTATGTATACTAAACGTTGAGAAAACTTCGATAGCGTGATTCAGAATCATGTGGCGCCATCTCTTGACGAGTAGCGTATCTGCGACGTACGTACTGTAAACACATAAAGTAATAAATACCTTCCAAGAGATCCTTCCTCACAGCCAACACGAGTTGGTATCGCGTGACCTCCTCCTGCAGCTGTGCGGGCTCCGGCGGGTAGAACTTCACAGCGAAACGCACCTCCCACGGTTCGTCTGGAATTAAAATACAAATAGTTTTTGAAAATATGTTGATGTATGAGTATGTTCTTGGAGTTTGCCATCATTTTACATTAATTGACTTGGTGACAAACGAGACAGCTAAAATTGTAATACACTGTATTACAAACACAAAGCTTTCATAAACTGAAAATCGAATCAGATATTTATTTTTAACCAAAACGGAATTGCTCATTTAACTGCCGCAGATAAGCGCTACGGTGTTCTAGTTTGAGAGGGGTAGTAAGAAGTCCCAACCTTAAGTAGAAGTTTAATCTTATTGGAGAACGATTAACAGATGTCCACGGGCGGCAGTGATCACTTACCAGCAGATGAACTGCTGCTTTTAAATCTCATAAAACCTTACGATTTTTTTCATTTTCCCCTACATTTTGAAGTATAATACAAAAAAAAGTAACTCACGTTTAAGCATCTTAGAGACGCGTTTGTCCAGGTCGATCCACACCCTGGGGTCGTTGCGGTCCTCGTACAGCAGGCCGAAGTAGTCCTTCTCAACCAGGTTCTGGCTTTCGCACACCTTGCCTAGGAGTTCGTGCCCGCGAACTTTCCTCTGGAATAATAAAGTATACGATTATTCGTATACGATTATTATTATTATGTATCGATTTTAATTCGAATGATTTAATCGATTTGAGTTATCGTTTATTGAGATGTCCGAAAATTTGTAATCCTGTTATGATTATGGGTAAAGTGAATAAAAACATAAGATAAGGCCTGAATGTTTTCCAATGAATCTATACGATTATTCGCTTATGAACTAATAAGGCTTCGTTTTAATTACATTTCGAAGTTCTGATATTAGAATTAGGTTTAAAAGTTAGGGTTACTAAAACCCTAAATAATATATAAACCATGCTAAGGACTTCGAACCAACGAACTACATTCTAAGCTAAGAGGTTTAAGGCAAAGCTAAACAGATTAGTTAATTGACTATTTACCAACCCCCGTTCGATTCGAACATAACTTAAGGGTTCGTTAATTAAGTTTCAGGAACTGGAAAAGCGTCTAGCAACGCGATTAGCCTCTCGCACAATTAACTCCTAGTGCGTAGACAGAGTAGGAATTAAACCTTTCGTTACCAGTCCAAGCTGGCAACTTTTCCCTACAACCTAATCAAATGGAAGGAAAAAAATTGTCAAAGCCCTCGTCGCATTCCATTAATCACGTTAATGGATATACTGTATCTTATTACGTTAAGGGGCGAGTGGAGAGACAAACACATATTGTCATCACAACGGGGCTTGCTCAACGTTATATGATGATACAAGATGTGATATGTGAGTGTCAAAATGTGAAACTTATAATACATTTAGCGAAAAATATACTTTTTATTCTTCGTTATTCAAAGTGTTTCGATTGAAATTAAACTAAGTTATCATGAAAATGCCATCTTGGATATCTAAATATTATTTAATACTACTCATATTATCATAGTCCTCAGGGATAGCAATCTGTGACCACTCTTATGTACGTAAAGACGAACGTACACGAACAGTGATGTGATGGACAAAGACAGCACGTGCTTCGAGCTTCGAGCTTCGAGCTATACAAATTCCTAATTCTGGTTCTAATATTATTATTAGATCCCATGCCTATAAACTGTGTACTTATGTGGAATGCCTAATAAAATAAACAACTAAATAGAATTTACAAAATATATTTAAAAGGAAGGTGACACACTCACATCAACATCAAGCTCCATCTTGGAGCCGTCCAGCATCTCCACCTTGACCTTGGCGAGGTTGCCGGCGGGGCGGCGCCGCGGGGACTCCTTGTTCTTCGCATCCTTGCCGTCCTTGGCATCTTTGCCGTCCTTGCCCACGCCCTCCGGCATTATGCCGCGCTTCCGTCAACACCTGGAAAAAATGTAAAATAATTGGTTAATAAATTATAATTCTTTGAATAAAGTTCAAACATAACAACCTGTTTATGACCTTTTGCTGGATATAGAGATTTAAATAAATTAGAATGTGTTGGTTTTACATATTTTTAAGAATTTAATGAATAACATTCGGTTTATCACAACCTAGTGCAGTGATGTTCAAGAAATTTATCTCTTTTACGAATTTCGTTTTGAGAAAATTGTGTCTTGGATGCAAACTTCGGGTTCCCAGAAACATCAGCTCTGTAGGGCAGACTCAAGGAAATATTCTATGTAATATAAGTATTTTTATCCTACTGCATCAAGAATTACTTAAACTTATCCCCAAAAATTTTAGTTTTTCTCCCTAAAACCATGTCTCAGTGTCATTAAAACAAATCCAATTTATCTTACTACCTAACTGAACAAATACACAAACAACTAGATTTTCTAATAAAACTTTTATGTTTATTGCTCAGTATCTATCCAGTATTTTATAGGATCTTATTGGTGAAATATGTGACTGAAACAAGAGCAATTTTGTAGACAATAAACAAGCGAAATGTGCTTTGAGATTTCTTTTTACGGTATCCTTTGCTTCTGTATAATTTAATTCGACTAGATCATTGGCCTTTTAGTATGTAATGGCACGCGGCATTTAAAATAATTTTATATTAATAATAAATTAAAAATTAAATGGTGGTAGAACTACTGTTCGATCGGGGAGGTGCCACCATCACACATATTACTAACGTGTAGAAGCCTTTCGGTGGTAGGGTATGGAAGCCCGCTGATTTCATACGAAGGGATCATTTATTCCTCAGGTGTGGCAACACATCTATAGTCGGCTTCAATTTGAACCCCTGGAGATATATATGGGTACTTCCATCTTATAAACAAACCCTTCGTGGGTCTATTGTGAAGCTGGTACCGCCATATCTATCGCTGCTTTGTCACAACGATGTTAAGCGCTGCTATGTTATGTTTTAAAGAGTTAGGAAGAAACAAACGGACCATTCTAATGGGCTTAGTCCGATGTAGATCAAGAGAAAAATCACAAACTCAATAGAAACTGTTACTTAAACGGCTATTTATCGATATTTGCAGATAGGACCTTTAGTACGGCTTCTATAATGTGAAAGCTACCCGCTTAATTATAAACGTTTAAAATAACGGTACAAAGGCTAATTTTCGCAACGCATTAGCTACGCGCAATCAATTTATAATAGGCACAGTTAGTATCTATTTTAATTCCTAAACGCTGTATTATGTACGAATCCTCAGCATGATGTTAATTATGAAATTGGTTGACTAAACCAGCGTGCTATACACCTGATGGTAAGTCTCTTGGTCATGGTAAGTAATTGACATCCTTTTTAAAGCGGTTAAAAAGTAACTAGTAAGGTCATAAAGTATAATTAACGGATGTTTGGATTTGAAAAAAATAACAGCATTAGAAATATTTACAGCATAAAAAAGTTACCTGTCTTCGTTCTATAAGATAAAATTGAATATCTGAGATTCGAACCCCAGATTATTTGCATGCGGCCAAAATTTTAACTTCGATGAACATACATGCAATCTACATGACACACATGGTCACACATAATACTCGTACTTTTTCGATCACGTAGTGTGACTGTCAACCGATTACTAACAACATAGAGCCCCAAAGGACCAACTAGGAGTACAAGGACGGGCATCGAAAACAATCAGTTGTTCATTCATTAGACCGTGTGTTGAATGCGAAACGAACGATGCAATCACACGGCGCTCACCGCGTAAGAACGAATCTGTGTCCACTGTTTTTACGACCATTTTTTACACGCGGAGAGTAATGTTTTTCGAGTGCATGTATTGAATATATGATATTGAAGGACTATGACATGGGGCTCTTCATGAGGGGTGTAAAAAGAGCTCTCCTTCAAAGCCGGCGATGCATTGGCGACTCCTCTGCTGTTGCAAATGTCCATAGGCGACGGTGACTGCTTTCCATCAGGTAGCCCGTCGGCTTCATCGTTAGGTTAAATATTAAAAAAAAAAAACTACTGGGAATGAGTCACATTATGTATGTATGTATGTATGTCACATACTTTGGCACGCCCTACATTACAAACTGTTTCACGGATTATCACGTATGAATTTTTCTTGAAACATATTCATTTTGGATGTGTCAAAATGTATATTTTTAGGCACTCGCGTTTTTTTGGGTTTTATAATAAATCCACTAGTTTTTACTTTTTCGATATTATACTTCGTTTGGCGTGAGTATATTTTTAGTTCTACTACACGCGGTGATGTAACACATTATTTCTAGTATTTATTGTAGTTTATAAGTCATTTAATGTGTTGAATTTGTCTTAGTTACTTAGTCATTTTTTTAGCAATTACGTCAAGTTATAACTATATAAATCTTATAAAGATATAAAATTCTCGTGTCACAATGTTAATTACCGTGCCCCTCCGAAACGGCTTAACCGATTTTCACCAAATTTTATATGCATATTCAGTAGGTCTGAGAATCGGCTACTATCTATTTTTCATAGCCCTAAGTGATAAGGGTTTTTCACCCTTTACATTTTTTTATTTATATGGCAACACAATGTTTGCCGGGTCAGCTAGTTTATTTATAACTTCTTACGTTCCTAGAAAGTACATATTTCAATATACATGACAATATAGAATATTTTTTAAGTTGTTCATATGTATGTGTAAATACTTTTCAGCCAAACCTAATCTAAACTAGAAAATGCTCAGAGTACACCGTAGTCCATTGATAGAAACGTGTGGTGCATACATGCACTATAAACTATCCGATCGAACGCCGAACACGACTGGCGTGGGAACATTGTGCTGGGGGAGTGTCTCCACTGCTCACGGATGACACTGAAAATATGATACTGCTGTTTTGTTTGTAACTGTTCTAAACGAGTGTGCCGTCCACTTTATAGTATGCCAACGCCGGATTGCCAGTCATGCCAATCATTTACATCTCAAATCCATCGGAAATACAGAGAATTGAATTTTATCTAAGCTTGATTGCAGACACTACGCCTAAGGCTAAGGTGGTATGCCTCCTGTAAGTTTTCCTTTAACACATCCTAAAGCTAAAGTCAGAATTTCCTTTTAATCCTAAACCCTTAGCTCAAATTAGACTCAACCAATATTTTTTTTAATGGAAATGCTGGTTGCACATTAATTGAAGTTAAGGCTTTTGTTTTTCCCTTTGTCCATTTCCACCACCTTCTCTCGGAAACAACCCAATGAATTCTGACAGGACTTTAGTTATAGAGTCACGCGTCCCGTCATTACACTGGAGTACAATGGAGACGCACCTCCGCCAGTACTCACCATATCGTTAAGTCCATTACACAATTAAACCAGCCATCCACCTGTGATCGAGCGGGGATAAACGCTGCGTTTGTCAAAGTGCGTATTGTTGTAGCAAGGGAATGTACCTACTATTTTTAGCTATATAACAACGTTTTTATTGAAGTTATACTTCTTAAGGCGCGTTATGAAAAAATGATGAGAGTGTAATCTTGAGATTCGTCACACGAAAGTTACAGTATGAAGTTGCAGCGGTTGCAGTCACGAAACAAAAGCTACCAATAAAATAGAAATAGAACCTCTATTAGTCGCGCAAGTTGGCACCATCGTCGCCTCTGTTCACTGTTTTCATATTCATAGTATTTATCCACATGTTTCTATTGTCTACATTCACACACGTGTTTCTGTTTCATATAAGTGCGATTTATATATGTATGTGCTGATAAATTATATTCAGTAGTGATTTAAATTCAATATTTCACACGATGTTACTCACAGATGGACTGCATGATCATTTTGCACTGCACTACTTTGTTTTTATAAAAACAAACCTCATATAACATTTCCATATCTTTCAAACCCAAACACTGCAGTGCGTAACACTAAAATAGTATCAAACTAAAATCCACGCTAAATTCGCTCAAGGAAAATCTTTAATCCTGATTCCTGACGATCCTGATAAAAACAATGGGATAAAATTATTAAAATCATGTATTGTCATCGGTTCTTGATAATTGTTCAAAATTTAAAATTAATCGGACCGTTCAAAGCGTTTAAAAATCGAATTCAAAGATTCCGTTACATACATGCAACCCAAGCTAATAAAAGCGTGGTAAAAATAAGTATGTAATGCTGCCGAGAAAAAAATTACTTCTTGTCTTATATCAGAGGTCGATTAAAGTAAAATGCATCTAGAAGTTTTCCCGTAGATTAGCCATCGGGGATCCAATTTGTACCACTTAGCTGTAGTTAGCGGCACAACTGAGTCACATCGCAGGTGATTGAGTCAGCGATCGTAAAGAAACAATTACCCAACAATGACTTATTAGCGGTGCTTCGATAATTTGCTGCCAATTCAACTGGATCGTTAGTAAGTCTAGAGCGGTACGTTGGTAAAAATGTAAGGTGAAAATGTAAAAATATTTTATTGTGAAATAAGCAGTCCTTTGTACTTGATTTCGATTATGTTCACTATATATTACTTTTTCCGTGTACAAAAACTTATGTAATAAAACATCTTCTATAGTCTGATTCATAATTAGGTGTCAAAATGTAAACAAACAAATGTCACTGTCAAAATTAACAAGAAACAAAAACTTTAACAAACTCAACAAAAAACGAAAACTACAATTATTCACAATTTAACAAACGCGCTATGAAAACGATAATACATTCGAGTTTGATTACAATCACGAAGATGAATAACATCAGCTACGAAACTTAAAAATAACTGCACAAGAAATGTCTTGGGTTCCGATTGTGTTACCATTATCACATTTTAATTTTCTACCATAAACCTTGTTTTTTATTATTATTACTGTATGGAATGGAATTGAGGTAATATAAATATTAGAAAATTTGAATTGATCTTAATTTATTTAGATTATTATTTTTGTATTAATTTAATAGCAGCAGCAGTGATAGCCTAGTGGTTAAGAAACGCGGCCTCTCGATCGAGGGGTCCGAGGTTCAAATCCCAGGCACGCACCTCTGATTTTCAAATTTATGTGCGTATTAGAAATTAATTATCACTTGCTTAAACGGTGAAGGAAAACATCGTGAGGAAACCTGCATACCTGAGAGATTTATAAAAAATCTCAAAGGTATGTGAAGTCTACCAATACGCACTTGGCCAGCGCGGTGGACTATGGCCTATCCTTCTCATTCTGAGAGGAGACCCGTGCCCAGCAGTGGGACAGTAATGGGTTGATGATGATGATTAATTTAATATTGTCAAAAATAAGAAACTACCATTTGAAACATATTTTCTTGAAAGGCAACACCTTTGTTTACATTTTGGACACCTAATTATGAATCAGACTATATGTAGTATATATTTATTCAATGGTCACATCAGATTCTTCTATTGCATATATTTGATTAATTCCAACGTCACTTATGTCTTTAATTAACCTTTCCTGGTTTGCTTTATTGCTCAATATAATATTTATTCTAGTCATCATAATGTATTTTTCTTCCGCCCCAACTACCTTCCATTTTTTAAACACTGACAGTGACAACTATTTTTCTTTTCTTAATTCGTCATGTCACAATTATCAGATCAGATACTCTATACCTATAAGGTTTTATTATAAAATTGTTTAAAAATAATTTTTAAATTCGGAAATCATGACACTTATAAAATAAAATAAGGCGCGAATAGTTATGGTGCGACCGCGGAGTTACCACCGTCAGATGTACTTCTACCATAGTTTTTAGCTATCAATGCGCATTCTAGTTGTTTTTAGCGTCCCCAAAATAAAGAGACTAGTGTAATTTTTACGTATATAAAATAGAAATCTTGAAGGTGGTAGAACCCTTTGTGGTTCGACTCCGGCGGCACCACCGTCACACCTATTTCTACCTAATAACAGCAGTGTTAGGCGCTGCTGTGTTCCGGTTTGAAGGGTGTGGTAACTGAGACAAGACTTTTCCGAGGCGTTCCAACTTAGTCCTCAAGGGTAGCGGTACACCTGTGGCCAACCTCAGGTAGGAATATCTAATCCTAGCTGGGGTTGATTACAGATGTCCATGGGCGGCACTAGCCACTTACCATCAGGTGGACTGCATACTCGTCTGCTACTCCAAAATAAAAAAAAAAAATAATAAAAAATAACCAACGGTAAAGAAAAACTTCTTTAGAAAAAGGCCATACCATAAGTTTTCCATAATTTTCTTACTGCATGAACACAATGAATACGCCCTTGGCCAACATAGTAGATGTCAGTGTGAAGAGCCTAGCCTAGAATTGCCTAGAAGTGAGGCTGTCCAAAATTGATATTTATTCATTTAAACAAAGGGATTATTTAAAAGTAAAAAAATGCTGCTAAATTTTATAGACTGACTAGCTGTACCGCCTCAGAATCTATTTATGAAATATATTTACCTTTTAAACCTTGCCTGGACCTCCACAAATTATTCTAAACTAAAATTAGCCAAATCCGTCCAGCCGTTCTCGAGTTTTATCAAGACTAAAGAACAGCAATTGATTTATCTGATATATATATCTTATATATAAAATTCTCGTGTCACGATATTAGTTACCTTACTCCTCCGAAACGGCTTTATCGATTTCCACCAAATTTTATATGCATATTCAGTAGGTCTGAGAATCGGCTACTATCTATTTTTCATAACCCTAAGTGATAAGGGTTGTTCACCCTTAACATTTTTTTTATTTATATGGCAACACAACGTTTGCCGGGTCAGCTAGTAGATTTATAATATTGCTTGTAGACACTGATGATGATAATTACATTGATAAACCACGTGGTTCTCATAGATTACTCGTAGAACCTCATGTGGAGCCAAAAACATATAGGTAACTAGTATTTCGCTCACTGTTTACTGTTCAAAAGAAGTCATCATCATCAACCCATTACTGTCCCACAGCTGGGCACGGGTCTCCTCTCATAATGAGAAGGATTAGGCCTTTACTGATACCTTTGAGATTTTTTTTTATAAATCTCTCAGGTATGCAGGTTTCCTCACGATGTTTTCCTTCATCGTTTAGCAAGTGATAATTAATTTCTAATACGCACATAACTTTGAAAAATCAGAGGTGCGTGCCTGGGATTTGAACCTCGGACCCCTCGACCGAGAGGACGACTTTCTTAACCACTAGGCTATCACTGCCTCAAAAGTATCTTGTTCAAAAGGAGTAGGCTCCTTTTATTGGGTAGGCCCAATAATCCCGTGACCCCTTTATCAATGGATCGTGTTCTTAATATGCTCAATTGATGCCGGACAACACTGTCGATGAGTAAGGTCTATTTTTAAACTTGTTATCTCTGACCACCATAGACAAAGTTTAATACAAAGTCAAACATTCATATTACATCCATAGATTAGTAAAGATTACTCACTCTTAACAAGAAAATGTAACCAGTTCTTACAATTGAAATTGTCACTGTCATCTATTTTCGTGTTTTGAAAATATAAAAAAAATGTAGTTTTTAGATCATTTATGAATGAAACGATTTTTCTCCGAACTTTTTTTTCGATTTCGCGTTTTTGCACCACGTAACTGCGCATGTCGGCATTGTTCCACATAGATTACACCATGACAGCCATTAAATGGCTGACACATTTTCAGCAGTTAAAGCCATTTAATGGCTTCCTTTAATTACAAGGCGGTGAGATATCTATACTTATCTATGATTACATCAGACAAGTTGATTTGAGGGGTAGAACCTTTTGTGGTTCGATAGAGGTACCACTTCGACACAATTTTTTGTCTAATAACAGCATCTTTAAGCGCTGCTGTGTTCTAATCTGAAGAGTGTTGTAACAGAGACAGGCTTATCCAAGACGTTCCAACTTAGACCTCATGGATACCAACACATCTGTGGCCAACGTCAAGTAGAAATCTTAATCTTATTTGTAGTTTATTACAAAGTCCTGTCAGATAAGATGGAATGATTGCTCGTTTACTTTAGTTTTTTTTTATTTTGTAATATAGGAGTAGCAGACGAGCTTGCAGTCCACCTGATGGTAAGTGGCTACTACTACTGGGTAATCAACCCCAGATAGGATCAGACATTTCTACCTGAGGTCGGCCACAGATGCACCGCTATCCCTGAGGACTAAGCTGGAACGCCTCGGAAAAGTGTGTCTCCCTTACCACACCCTTCAAAACGGAACACAGCAGCGCCTAACACTACTGTTATTAGGTAGAAATAGGTGTGGCGTGGTGCCGCCGGAGTCGAACCACAAATGGTTCTACCACCTTCAAATTCAGTATTATATAAAGACAATTAACCACTTAAAGTCCGGTACTACATTAATAATTAAGAGGTAAAAAGTTGTAAAAACAAACCCTTTGAAAATTGTTCCTCACCAAAATAATTACAAAGACGTAACTCACAGCCAACCACTCAAATAGTCTGTAACGAGCAATACAATAAAGCATCAGCAGTCGTTGGCACCGTTATACGTACATTTATAATGAACACATTATCCAGATTTCGAGTGATAAACACGTCTAAAACCGTATAAGAGAGTCAATTTTGCGTACCATCAATCATTCGCGCCACAGTGCTGGCGGCGCGCCAAATGATACTACTGTATGTATCTGTTACTATCTTAAACTATTAGAACGTCTTGTGGATCTTCTATTTGCTTTTTGTGTGTTACTAAACTACGATCGTATGTAGAATGCCATGAGACGATTAAATATCACACTTCGTGGAAGAGAAATTTCTCATCTAAATAAATTATTGGAGCAACGTTGTATAATATCCAGGTCTTCTTCTGATTGTCCCGGGAGCAGAATAGGGCTAAGGTATGCCCTGCCTGTCGTAAGAGGCGACTAAAAGGGCGCTTCCGGGTTTGCGGGTGGTTAAGAGTGGGAGCTTGAACCGCCCGGCCAGCGACCCCAGGAAGGACGGCGGTATGTGGTCGCATACCGTCGTTAACACCAGACGGTGTGGTGAGCCAATCTAAGCTCGGCGGAGCCCGACAGGGCTGTGAGATAAGAGGTTGCGTACCTTTGGAGATCCCGGAGTCCTCCACGCATCGCTGAGGACGGCTACCGGGGGGATTTTAGTGCGGTAAAAATGCCATAACCCCGTGTCGGTCCCTCAGCACCGGATACCTTTTAAAGGTTTCGCCCTCATGAAGAAAAAATAAATAAAAAAATAAGATCTCCCGTTGTGTAAAAAGAGACCTATATGTCCAGCGCCGAGACATAACAAGGATTTCACAGTCAGTACAAATAAATAAAATTACAGTAACTTTAAATGATCGGTCTGTATCGGTCAAAACATCAACAATATCTATCTATCTATCTTAGAAACTTGATCAAGTGTAATTTACGGAGATCTACTCAGCATCTGTGTTCCATTTGCGTATATGACCAGTTCAATATTTACTTATATAACTATAAGTGAATATTGAACTGACTAGCTGACCCGGCAAACGAGTTGCCATATAAATAAAAAAAAAATTTAAGGGTGAACAACCCTTATCACTTAGGGGTATGAAAAATAGATAGTAGCCGATTCTCAGACCTACTGAATGTGCATATAAAATTTGGTGAAAATCGGTAAAGCCGTTTCGGAGGAGCACGGTAACTAACATTGTGGCACGAGAATTTTATATATAAGATTAACTGAAATAAATTTCAAAAGGATACATTTATTCAACCCCTTCAAGTTACTCGTACAAAACTAAGTACAAGCATTTAATTGAAAGATTACCGACGCACATATCACATAACGACACGCATATCAACCGGAAACCATACAAATCAAATAATCAGGCTTTGCAGATCTGATATAAAATTGATAGACGTGTGCAACACACGATATATCATAGTTTAGTAAAGATGCTTCGCCGCCTTGAAATTGAATGAAGCCACAAACAGCTGATTTGTCAGTTATTTTTTTGAATTCTTGACAAATAAAAACATTTTAGAGAAAATTTACGCATAAAAAACTAATACTGCGTAATTAACATAATAAACAAATAATTATTTCAAATAAATTTTATGGGCATTTTACCACGGAGACGTGGCAAAACTTTTTTACGCAACTATTTCAATTCTCAAAACTGATTGCATTTTCTTGTCAGTAGTGAGTAATCGTTACTAAAGTAATCGTTACTCTATGCGATATATCTATTAAGTAGTGCAACATTCTTGCCACCCATTTACGCAAATTTCTACGTTTTTATTTCTAATATAGGCAGGTTTAATGAGGTCATGATAATCATATGTATTGTACCATACTTGTTCGCACGTGCAAGCTCTTCATATGGATGCTCCGTATAAAGATTAAATGAGGCAGAACCATCATTTTCAAAATTATTCATCCACTGCAGTCTTACGATCTCATATTTCTTTAACTCCATCCCAAAGGTTGTCTGGAAGAAATCGCTTCTAAGCGATAAGGCCGCCTTGTTGTACGCTATCTCATTTATTGTGTTATATGTATCTTATACGGTGTACAAATAAAGAGTATTTGTTGTTGTTATTGCAGTCACTAAAAAGCCTACACAGTGACAACTGCAAAGCTTCCATCTTTAAGGTTACGTTTAGGAATGGCCTTCTAGAGGTTGTTAGATACATATAATAGATGACTGAAAGTATGCTGCAGCCCTCAGCATGTCCTACTGTAGTTTCTCTTTATAAGTGAGGAAGACATGGGAGCATATGCTGTCAGCTTAACATCCCTTTTAAAGCACCGAAATTCGTGTAAGAATTTTCTACTTGCGAAGATCTATCAGAAAAGTAGTGATAGCCTAGTGGTTAAGAATTCGACCTCTAGGGGGCCTTAGGTTCGAATCTAATGATTGATTTTCCAAGTACGTATTAGAAATTAATTATCACTTGCTTTAACGGCAAAAGATAACATCGTGAGAAAACCTGAGATCTTAGAACAAAATTCAAAGGTATGTGAAGTCTACCAATACTAACGCACTCGACCAGCGCGGTCGACCATAACCTCCTCATTTTGAAAGAAGACCCGTGCCCAACAGTGGACTAGTAATGGCTTGAGAACGATGACCCATTTACTTGCAAAAAGAGCCGTCGCTGTTTAGCCTTGTTATTCAGAGATACAATCTATTCAAGCTACAAAACACCAACAACTAACTTGCAACCTGCAACATTAGTTGTTTTCGACAACCTGCAAGTAACATAGTCAACATGACCTCGTACGTCACACGTAAGAATGTCCCACGATTGTTGAGGAGCACAATGGCGTAGAGGCTGGCCACAATGGTCGAGGATGTGCCTATCGCTATGACTGCGCAATTTGGATACAAAGTCGGCTACAATGTGCATTCTATTCGTAGATGTTTAGGTGCCTAGGTGATTATATGAAGAGATACATGGAAATACTATTTGAATATGAATTTGACGGTTGTTTAAATAGCTATAAATTTTTATTAACCACCGTATGGATCAACATTTATTTTAACGTATCACAATGTGTATTACTGACAGCTTTTCAGTCACTTTTGACTAAGATATGCATAGATTCTGGGTTAACCATCCATTCATTTGGCCGAAGATTTCAGCGGCACAATAATTCCTACGAACTGCAATAGATGAAGATCTTCTTCTCCTAGTTGTTTACCTTTTATCACCACTACAGAAACTGGAATGGCTCCTATCCAAGGCCACATAACAACCAAGCACCAAAGTCCGTCCAAGAGCACCAGTTAATAAAAATACAATTAAAAACCAGCCATAAAACTTGTAATAATATTAATTGATCGCAATGTAACCCTGACCGTTCGTAATGCTGACATCACCCAGCCTCTCCCAGTTCGTGCCACATTCTTCTATTACAATTGCCAGCTTTTCGTAGGTAATGTAATGTAGGTAAGACATTTAATTAAATAGCTTGTAAAAGTAATGTTGGTATCCAAGCTTCCACACAATTCTTCCCCCACCGTATTTCCTTCACATAATCCTTAAAATTCTTTCCGTGAAAATTGATTTCAATTTCCAAAACTCCTCCAAATAAAGCCATAGGCAATTAAAAGAGAAGATCTTAAAATTTCTTTAACCTGAATTAACCCTCCACCAATCTTCATTGTAGAATGGTGGAGTTTGCTCCAGGCCTCACACATACAAATTGCTCCAGAAGTTCCATATACATTTCCGAAAATCACTGATAATTCAAAATACAATGTTTCGTAACGGAGTCAATTCGGTGACATCACCAGACATGCTTGCGTTGCGTGACAAACAACAATACTTACACAATGATCTGCGTTTTTGTAAAAATGATAGCTTTCTCATAATTTATACAATGTTTCTAACGTCTCTTTGTATCTGTCTAGCTTCCCGCACTTCCGCTCACACAGTTTTGATCATTTACTTTAAACAGCATTTCGCGTTTTTGCGTTTGCATCGTAGCTGTATAATGTTTTGGGAATTTATTGTGTTCCGTGGCGATATACCAAACGAGTTTCAGCTACTACATTACCTGAATATTGTTTTTCGCTTTCATCTGATGCAGCGTCCAAAAGTATTTTCGAATGACGTTTGAGCGTGTGGTATAACTTTGAATCACTGCACCTAGCTTCCTGGATTTGCTATAGCTAGCTAACCTCCTCCTAGCTAGCACACAGAAATCCTTCTATATTTAGGATAGAGACTTATGACGACCATGTAAAATATCTATATGTTGCAAAAGAGACTAAAATTAGCAATAAGTACATAATCCTCGCAAACAGACAGAGACACGACACAGCTAGAGTTTTATAATAGGTACCCACAATCAATGGTTTGTCTACTTACAAAGTTAGTGTTTAAGTTGGCGCACCGAGTGCATTAGCAGATTAAGTGCAAATAGTGGTTCAAGTTAGTTATGGCAGAACTTCGAATAATGCGCTGAAGGAAAAGTTTGGACATTGTGATTGCACAATGGCAATGTCCCCTACTTTTACGTAACGTTTTGTAAATAACATTAAATAGCTATTCATCGATATCTTTTAACTCTACCATTAAAGAGTTATCCAAAAAGGACGCTACATGATCTTGAAACCAGTACCGTCCCACTATTGAACACAGGTCTTATACTGAAGGGTTGAGACCCTAGTCCACTACCCCGGCCAAGGACGAAGTGGCAGAATTCACGCACCTTTCAAAAGTTTTTTTTTAATGAACTCTCATGTTAGGTTAGATGTAGGTTATCTCAGGATATTTTCACCGTTAAAGTGATAATTAATTTCTAACACCCACATAATTTATTCATCGCAAGATTTATCCTCGAACACTAAGGCATCGAAATTTTATGGATAGACCTACATACAGCAAAATACCGCTGCCGGTTGAAAAGCAATAAGAAATTCCTCTAATAACAGATAAATAGTGCAACAGAGTCAGCGAGTACAATGCAACATCTTGCAATCTACCTGATGACCTACATTGCACCCCGAGATCCCGTAAATTATCCCGTGGGCTTACACTACGCATAAATCATAGCGGATCGCAGAAATAAGCGATATTCCTTCGTAATTAAATGTTGAATAATTTTCATTGATTGCTAGTACCAACCTATTTATTTCTACCAACAACATTTTGGTTTGTAAGTGTGTGGTAAGGGACAGTTACTTGTATTCAGCACTATATGGTAGCAATGCTCTTCGGATCAACTTAGTGGGAATCCTGTTTCACAGGAGAGATGATCAGGCAGTGGTTTTGGATAGAACTCCAGTCGGCAAACTGATTATGTGCCGTTGGAATGGCATCGCAATTTGTTATCAATACGTTATAGTCACGAAAACGCAGCTACAAAAATATTTCTTTGCAAAAGAGTGGCCGGTATATCATACGGTGTCTTTTCTAGTTACGACGTTGAAATTGAAGGTGGTAGAACCCTTTGTGGTTCGACTCCGGCGGCACCACCGCCACACCTATTTCTGCCTAATAACAGCAGTATTAGGCTTAGTCCTCAAAGGTAGCGGCGCATCTGTGGCCGACCTCAGGTAGGAATATCTAATCCTATCTGGGATTGATTACAGATGTCCATGGGCGGCAGTAACCACTTACCATCAGGTGGACTGCATGCTCGTCTGCTACTCCTATATTATAAAAAAAAACGTGGTCAGTATCGTCCACACAGTTGATTTGGACGCCACAATGTACATTCATAAAACTATACATTCTTACAAAGCGCCCACCCATTCAACTACGTTCGCTATGATGTCGTCGTGGTTAGACCTGAACAACTAACTCCAATCAACCTCAAAACCTACATCCCTCGTACCCAGACCCCGTAAATAACCCTGCAGGTGCACGTCACCCATAAATCAGGCCCGATCGCGAGGAGCGGCCGTGATTTATGCGAGTAGCGCCGGATCACGGAGCTACCTTGGACTTCCACTTGACTTGCACGGCTTGCACCACTCGATGAGTCATGTTCATCATTCATACACTGTAATTACGTTGGTTTGTCTATTGTAATTTATGGTATATTTCTACGATTTATTAGCATGATTTATTTTCGGTTTATCTTTTGTAAATAGGTAGACACTTATGTTCGTCCGTAAGAAGTTATGTATCTTTGGCGAATATCTAAAAATTGCGAGTGAAACTATTAAATATAAAAAAAATATTACACTGCACGACACGGCACGGCACGACATATCGTAACGTATCATCTACTTAAAATATATTTTTTTTGCAAAACTTGCAACATTTACTAGCTAACTTCACGGTGTTGTTTCTAATATGTCGGGTTTTGTAATCCAGTCATTACTTTCCTAAACACCCCTGACATTGAAAAAAATTGGTCGTATTAAACCCTTATCAGGGGTTTCAGGGGTGTAAAAGAACTCGCAAGTTCTTTTACACCCCTGAAACTGAAAAAAAATTGGTCGTACGGAACCCTCCTTTGCGAGTTAGTTTAACACTTCACCAATATTTCATTTGTCAATCACTGGACCCAATCAGCCAATACACCCATTAAACAAGTACTAATAGGGCACAAGTACAAGGTGATCGGTGCCCAGTGTAAATATACATTTGAAAGCAACGTAATGAATGAGCTCAGATAAATCTATTGTCCATGCATTATGCATGAGCTAGTGAGGTCGGTGATATCACGCCATTGAAAGCGGTCAGGGCCGACGCGAATGTGATGGTCCTTTTAGATTCAATAGTCATATTAGCTGGGTTTGAGATGATGACATGTTTTTCTGTGTAATGCAGTAAAACAAGTCAATCTGATGTTATGAGATCATTGCCGGCTACAGATTGTGACTTTGCATATTTTTTTCTGTACGGCAATAGCCTACCACCGCTTTGGCTTCGTTATAGAGAGGAAGAGGCAATAGAAACTCCATAAAACACATATTTTACATATGTATACAATTATGGGATTACTCTAATTGAGCAGCAACTAGAGACTGTTTCAGTTTTTACAAGAAACAGGGTGATTCCGGCATTTTTTGTAAAAACTTTTGAACTATTGATTAACCAAAAATAAAAAAATAAAAATGTGTTACAGAACCCTTCTTTCTTTTCTTCTTCGCCTAACACTTGGCTAAATTATATAACAAAAAAATTCCCTGAACTTCCAAGATCAGATAGATAGATAGTGTAGTAGTGCCACGCAGGGTGGTACCACCATTAACCATTTCGGAATGCGACCGATGGTGTGGCGTCCCATTCGGCATCATTATCATTCCAGACGCGTGCCCATTGCGTGATCACATGTTGTTAGACTCTCTGATTTGTTCATAAATTACCGTATTTATCAAACATTCTCGTTAAGAGATATTTGTGGCAAATGTAGTGAGACCACTATTACTATTTCGGGAAAAGAGAGTCGTTTGTTATTGGGCTACTTTAAAAAGTCTGAAGTGTTTGAATGTAGTTCATGGGAAACACACCCGAGATTACAGGTACGTTAATAAGAAACAGAACATAGATATGCATTTCAAAAAGTGTAAAAAAGCATAATCTGCCGTCCGAACTTGACTATTTAATGAATCAATTAATAAGTTATAAACGATTTAAAGTTACTGATTATATTTTAACACATTCAACCTAGACCTAGACCAAATCTAGAAAATACCTATTCAATTTCCATTCTTATATAAAAATAAATACATTATTTTCTGCACCATTCTTTATCAAGCAGAACTATTCTCGCTCCTATCCAGACTTCAATTTGGGATAATCATCATTATACAATACATTAATAAAACGCAAAACAATTCCAACACCGATTTAGATTCAAACTTAACCACTTCAACAACTTTCCAAAAATATACCCATTTACCTATCGACATAACCCTCATCTACCAACTGCATTCAAACAGCCACTGCCGCCAAAGATCAAAGGAGACAGGCTAATGATGGACCATCCGGCCTCACAAATTGTCGGCTCATCCATTGTTCATTAAAGATTGGCCTGAAATCTAGTTCCGGTATTAAAAAACCTAATTACGTCGATCGATTAGCCAGAGGATGTTAGTTTTTAAACGTTTTTAAGATTCCATTTCCTTGTGATGAGGTAATACTTGGTTTTAATTTAGAATGGTGTTCTGTAAAGTAGTTTGGGAGTCACGTGCCTTATTAGTACTCGTACACACAGAGTTATTTTTAGAATTGTTTACATGCAACTAATCGTTATTAGATTGTTCATCACTTTTTAAATTGAATGAGTAAAGCGTGGCTATAGGATGAAAATGAAGAAATAACTTTTTGAAAGTCTGCCACTAAATACCAAATTGAGGATGAAAGCTCGTCTAAAAATTGACGACTCGCGTGGCGAAGTCACCAATGCAGTCTCACGCGCAAAGGGTTCCTGCTTCGATCCACGGCCAGACAGATATTATATTATGTATAAATTGTGAATTTAGATTTTTTGTTTTCAGTCTGGATGCTTGTGTGTATCTATGTGTGTCAATAGCATCCATGACTCAAGGAATCCTAGTGTGGGGCTTTAAGTGTAGAAGGGTCTCTTTAAACTACCTAGTCCTCGAAATACCAAATACCAATTATACTGAAAATACCAAAGAATGGTAACTTATCTCAAAACAAAACAAACCATATTAACACCACTACATAAATATGTGACGAGTTCATATATTAACACATCACTACGCAAGTTCGTAAAAAGTTTGACATACATTAATGTCATGATAACTTCGTGACTTATGTCACAGTCGTAATGAGTTCCCAGGGCCACTAATTGTACAATTAGCCCACATAACGAGACCGAGCCCCGGCGACCTCGGGATGCCACCAAAATTATAAAAACCAATTACTTTGCACACAATCGCGAATGCTTTTAATTAATACCCAACAATGGGTGTTATAATACACCCAGCACCACACCTGTAAGTTGAAACACACCCTCGTATAAATAGGGGTCGTTTTGTTTGTGAAATATCGTTTTTTGGGGTTGATAGGGGTGTTATTTACCCGTTTCGGCTGTACCCGTTTGTTTGGGATTTATTCGTGATTGGGTCTACGGATGGTAGGAAATAAAACGAGATTGCAATCCAATGGAATTTCTGAACGCAACTCACGTGATACCTATAAAGAATTCGTATAACCTTATTTGACCGCTCTCCATCTCAATATGTTGTATACTTACGTAGCACTGTTCTACTATTCCATACATGTAATTTATACCTGAAACAACAAATTACAATTGTTAGAAATATTACATACCTACTCTTACATATAAAGAGAACATTAAATCAATAGATAAATCAATGGCCTGACTAAAATCCAGTCGTAGAAGCGATAAGGTGGATGGTGCTTGACCGGGAATCAAACCCGGAATCAACTGCACGGCAAAATATGATATTGGGCTACTAAACGCAGATAATATAGGTAAAGAGTATCCTATGTGTTAAAGTAGGTCATACCCCATCTGTTTGCCAAATTTCCCCCAAATCCGTTCAGCAGTCTTTGCGTGAAAAGGTAATAAACTTACATCCATCCTCACTTTTCTTGTATCCCCTCGCATTTATTACACAAAGTTAATTAAGTACGCTAAGATATTAAAGTAGAAGTGTATGTACTCAATATATTAAAGTATATATTACACTAGAGAAATTCAATAGCAGTAAACATAAAATATATTTAAATAAAATAAAGTTAATATTTCATATGTATAACTCTCATATTCATTTCAATAAACTGAAAGCATTAATTAAACACAAATTAATAACCTGTACAGCACACACGCACTGACTCAAAACCTGAATCGCAACGAACTGAAAATATTTTCAAAAATTAAAAACGTTGCCATATTTCCTGCAAATGTGAAATATTTTCCATGAAAAAAAAAACCTAGGACCGTTTCAATTAATATGCGATCCACAGTGTACTTTTACTGAGACTCTTCAATCATTATGCGTGTGTGTTGCGTCTGGTGCTTCATTACTCTGCGTGTTAGACATATATTTATGTGAGTATACCCATATATTTTTGAAATGATGCTTTCTATAATGATATGCTGCTTGCATCCAGCAAAAAGCCAAGCAATGGTTGCTTTATACTTCAAATCGCCACAAATTCCCTTTGATTTCGTCAAACGTTCTATCCACACGTTAGAATTTGTAACGGTTTGTCGGGCTTTGGCATGCGCGTGGATAGATTAACACTACGACTTTTACTACCGTAGCTGTCATTAACACTCACTAACACGAACACCAGCGCCTAGGTCCAGAATTGAAATCTAAATACTTATTACTATACGTATTTTAGGTTGTATTAACCCCAGAATCCTGTAGCTATTCGTATAGCATGTAAAGCATACAACATGCATGTTTATCAAAATTCGGAGGTATTTTAAAGTATACAAGTATTTCCGAGTAGCCATTACCGCGGTGGGTCGCGTGTCTCGCATGGGCTCCACGATCATGCACGAACAATAAAACCGGTAATCATGCAGGCACATGTTTGCATGCACGTTTTTATAACTATTTTGGGTAATTACATTTCGAGTTCTTTTTTGCTTCAGTGAAGCTTATTTAAATTTGTGAGTGCGCATAGGTTTAAGGTTTGTGTAGAGCATAATACGTACAAGTTTGTACGTTGTGCTATCGGCAATTGGTGGTGACTGCCAGTGGTTAAACACGCGCGCTGCCGTATCCTTTTTATAATATGGTAACCTGATGGTAAGTAGTTACTGCCGCCCAAGGCCCAGTGTGTAACCAACCTAATATTAGAGTAATATCGAACCAGAGGTTGGCCACAGATAAGTCGCTATCCCTGAGGCCCAAGTAAGAACTTCAACACTTCAACACACCCCTCAAACCGTAACATAGATGCGCTTAACACTGCTGTTATAATGCAGAAATAGGTATGGCGGTGAAGTCTCCTGACTGGAATTACAGAGAGCTCTACCTCCATCAAATGTTCTACATGCTTCGAAGTCCTACCATTCGTCCCAGTTATCATTAGATAGGACTTACAGTCCATTTAAAATCCGACATTATTAAGGTACTAAACTGTATATCTCTCCACCACTCTGTATTACAGGATAATTAAACCCCAGGTCAGCAAAGAGTGTCCCTGTAGTTCCGGGACCAGAATAGGGCTACGGTATCCTCTGCCTGTCGTAAGAGGCGACTAAAAGGGGGCTTCCGGGGTTGCGGACGGCAAGAGTGGGAGCTCAAACCGCCCGGCCAGCGACCCCGGGAAGGACGGCGGTATGTGTGGTCGCATACCGTCGTGCACACCAGACGGTGTGGTGAGTATCAAGCTCACCTGGGCGGAGCCCGACGGGGCACAGCGCTAAGAGGACTCCGGTTGCGTTCCGTTGGAGATCCCGGAGTCCTCTACGCAGCGCCGAGGACGGCCACCGGGGGGGTTTTAGTGCGGTAAGAGTCCCACATAACCCCGTGTCGCTCCCACGGCACCGGGTACCTTTTGAAGGTTTCCCCCTCGTTAACAAAAAAAAAAAAAAAAAAAAAAAAAAAAAAAAAAAAAAAAAAAAAAAAAAAAGGTCAGCAAAGAGACGAAACGAAATACAGCCATTTTAATTTGTCATTGCAACCGAGTCAATACTAATGTAAGCTTTATATTATAGACCAAGTAGGACAGCAGTTGTACTTGACAACTATATCACCTGCTCTCGGACAAGTCATCAATCTTCATTCATCACTGTCTTTAATTACATATGTAAGTACTATACTAATAAAATATATACTCGTATAAGAATACGTATAATATTATGAAGAGGCATGTGACTCTCCACTTGTAGACATGTGACTTTTAGCATAGGCGACGATTTGTCTGCTTTTCGAAAACTAGATGCTACGGTCAAACACCACACCCCGCACACATTGTAGCTCCGGTCGCGACTACATTTGGACACTTGATACAGCTGAACGCAAAAAAAAATAAGATACTGGGCCTGACACACGTCACCAAACGTGATGCAGCATCGATGCAATCGCCAAAACGCAAATCGTTGAACTTAAAAGCTTATCAGTTAAGAGCCTAATAGAGCCACATATAATTCAAGTAGATGCTACTGATGGCATACGACATTAATCGATGTGCATCTATCTAAAAATAATGGCATTTAAAATTAATTTTTAAAATTAAAAAAGACAAACCCACTGAGTTTCTTACCGGATCTTCTCAGTAGAGGTCGCGATCCGATCCGGTAGTAGCTTAAGAAAATATTGTAACTGACAATTTGTAAGTGCCGCCGTTGGCCTATACAAAATAAATATATTTCATTTCATTTCATTTCTAGTACCTACACAGTCCAATACATAAGACCTAGAATCCCATTATGTCACTTACTAAAACAATCTTAATAAAATATCATCAAAACTTCAACCCCTAAAGACACAAATACAAAAAGTATTACAATCTTTAAAATATAAATTGCTATTAAAACGTTTTTTGAAAGTAGTTTTAATCACGCAAGCGAAATGATGGTCCACGCTATATAACTTTCTCTTCACCTCACAGACCCCTATAATTGCTATAGGTAACACGTCAATAAACTTGAAAGCGTTGATAGATACAAAAGCTTCGAACTATGAGGTCAAATGAGTGCTTTGCTAATGAACAAGGATGTAGAGAAGAGCTAGATGGAGTAGTTTGATATTAAATAATTAGTAGGTTAAAGTGGCAATGAGTCTGTCATATCGTTGGGACAACAGATCCCGAAGAAGTCTGCGAGTGGGGACACAAGAGCGCTGCGTGTCCTTCAATGCGTGTCCTTCAAACAATTGGTAAGATGATGGTAGATTAGCCTTAGCGTTAATAACAGTTGAGGTAGCATTCCGATCCGGTAGTTGTATAAGAAAAAAATTAAATACGTGTGGCACTCGGAGACTGCCGCGGTAAAGCTATTGCATAGCATTTTTTATCAACTTATGCAAATTTCAAGCGTGATATTTCAAAAAGTCATTAACCCGTCAACTGGCGTGTGCGCCCCGGGGCGCACAGATCGCTACTAAAAAGTATCACCGCTGTGCCGGTCGGAGTGGGGGGTGTTAGGTTTTTTTCGTTACGGAATTTCTGGATTCGGTCTCCACGCTCAAGGCCCGCGATAGAAGCAATGCAATAGCTTAAAAAAAATGTAACTTATAAGAGATATTTTGTGCCTCATTTTAATAAATATGAATCCTTTCCTATGCTAAACGATATGGTTTGAAAGGTGTAAGCAAATAGAGTGAGTCTCATTTCTATGTCTCTCTCGTAGCTGTGATTAATTTCAGCATCAATCCTCATGGAGATATTCACAAATGTTACTCAATATGAGTCACATGCTCATAAGTTACTTAAATTTAACAAAAGAAAAAATAACATTTTGTGCACCTAATTCTTACATAAAACGTCAAGGTACGCCCATGACGTATCCAGTTTCAATATATCCTGATTGCAAGACAGAGGGCCCCATTTCTTTGCTAAGGGTGACGTCATATCTAAGGTTATTGACCTTGCCATGTTTATGTAGAAAACCATAGTAACATTACATTGTAACATTACAAAGGTTTTCTTGATTATTACTGTTTTTATGACTATTGATTTCTATTTTAAGAAATTACAGTAGAATGTAGTCCACGGATTACATATTACTTATGACGGTAAGCGGTCACTGCCATAATATAGAACAATATCCAAACCATTCTAACTGGTTTGAAGGGTTTATGAGCAGCGCTTATCACTGTTGTTAAGAAGCAGAAATATGTGTCCACCGTTTGTATTTTGCCTGCTCGATGGATTATAACTCAAACACCTATCAGAGGAAACCGGTACACAGCACTGGAACACTTACGCGTTGTCGACGAGGTGCTTCAGGATTTTAATCATAAAGAGATCTACCACCTTCTATACGCTGGCAACCTATAAAGTTCTGATATGTTAAATGGAGATGACATCTATACTCATTTCGGCACATATCTCCAGCCCACCTTATTATCGTAGATCCGCTACGAGGTCTAGGAGCGTGTCTCATTACGAGCTCACGAGTGGGAGATAGAACACGTCTCCTATACATGATCATTATGATCTCACCGCTACTATCTGTGTTACTATGTTACACAGCAGTAAAGGTGTGGTTCGTCTGGTAAGTTTGTAACGCATTTCGATTAGGCTTTAAGTTAGAAATTATTATGCCGATGTAAGATGTAATATCGACTTGTTCTGTTGCACACTTGGAGAGTTCACGAGGGTAGCTTTCCATGTAATTGAAAATTATTAATTATTTTACTTGTATATATTATGTATATTGTATATTTTATGTAATTTGGACGTCAATTATTGTTATTTTTAAGCTACACTAACGCATTAGGATTTTTTTTCCTGTAATGTTAGATGTAAGATGTGAATAAATAAATAAAAGAAGGTGAAGGTTGAAGGTGGTAGAACCCTTTGTGGTTCGACTCCGGCGGCACCACCGCCACACCTATTTCTACCTAATAACAGCAGTGTTAGGCGCTGCTGTGTTCCGGTTTGAAGGGTGTGGTAAGGGAGATAGACTTTTCCGAGGCGTTCCAGCTTAGTCCTCAGGGGTAGCGGCGCATCTGTGGCCGACCTCAGGTAGGAATATCTAATCCTATCTGGGGTTGATTACAGATGTCCATGGGCGGCAGTAGCCACTTACCATCAGGTGGACTGCATGCTCGTCTGCTACTCTCATATTATAAAAAAAAAATAAATAAATAAATAAATAAATAAATAAATAAAATAAAAATAAAGATTCCAAGACTGCACATGAATTAGATCTATACTTTTAAGTCTCCTCAAAATAAGTCCAAAAGCTTCCAAAATAATTTATTATACCATTATTATATAGACAGCATGCTGTTATTCTATTTATAAGTAATATCCGTCTCACATACTTATTGTACATATTAGATGTATAGGAGGGAGTAATAGCCCAGTGGTTTGAAATTCGGGCCGTTTAACCTAGGGGGTCCGAGCTTCGAATGTTACACCACCTCTGATTAAATTACCATTTGCTTTAACGGTGAGGGAAAACATCGTATAGAAACCTATCCTTACTACTAGAGACTTTAAAAAGTACTTCAAAAGAAAGTTCTCAAATATGTGTGAATTTCAACCCCTCTAACTCCGTGAGAAAACCCGCACCCAGCTGTGGGACACTAATGGGTTGACGACCACATAATTATGGTATACCTCCAAAATCAAATTAATTATCCCATTATTCTGTACCAATCCCATCTAACAATAAAACCTTATAAAAAACTGATCAAACTGGTTCCAATTTTATACCTCTCTTAAGGTACCCACCGTACCCATCTCAATGGTAAAAACAAACAATTTCACCCACATTAGCACACAAAGGAGTGCATCCATTCGAGACACACCACCATTGTTCCATTGATCAATGGGTTTCTTTGGGTATTGGGTCTTGACGGGACCGTACAGTTATCTTGAGATTCTATAGATTTACGGTGATAGTAAAGAATACTCGTAATATAATGTTAGGTTTTGATATTTAAATAGAAAAAGGTATGTTTGTTCTTCACATAATATCATAAAGTAAATAGTAAGTCGCCTTAAAAGAGGGCAAAATATGATGCATATCCACTCGTCAAGCGGTTTGGGATGCAATGCCTCGGAAAAGTATGTCTGTCCTACCACACCCTTCAAACCAGAACACAGCGGCGCTCAACACTGCTGTTATGGGGAGAAATAGGTGTGGCGGTGGTGCTGCCGGAGTCGAACCGCAAAGGGTTCTACCACCTTCAAAATCTTTCGCATTCTGGTAAAAAATAATCACTTCGCTACCTACCTAACTACCTTCGTTTAAGTAACTTCTAAATTCTAAAGAAGTGCTGAAGTTAATTTAACACCACCAGTATTTTCACGAATATTTTGATTCTTGCGACTTCCGTTAATCAGTCAGTCTCGAACTAAAAGCATTATATAAGACAAACCAGTTGGTTAAGTTAAGGCCCAGGGTTCAAATAGACCCACATGTCAGAAATTAACTCTGTCATGGCATGTACTTTTCTCTTTCCGTTCGATTAGCAAAATAAAGTGCATGTGGAATTTTTCAAAAATCCAAACCGGATACGACCGTTAACACTTGAAATGCTTTTAACCCATCTCCTTTGTACTTTAATTCAACCTTTTTGGTTCCAGAGTATACCCCATACGGTAACATTAACTCCATTAGTCCACAAGAGTGCGACAATAACTCAATCGGAAGTGACAAGCGTGGGGGAGGCTAATGGAGACCTACCACTGTCGCGGTAATTACTGGAACTAATACAGGTAAATAAAATTAGAAATCTGTTTGCAATTGTACATACTACATATTATGTAATTTTTCATACTACATATGAAAACTGAGTGCACAGGACAACGCACCTATAATTCGTAATTACAAGTGAATTATGAGCTCATAGTAATTACTAATTACTAACAAACGGAAGCAATTGGGTACTTGACAGTTATAACAATAAAATATGAAATATATCCAATATGATAGCTTATAAGTAAACATAAATTATGCAGTATTTAGTTTAATTTTTAATACGTTCTAAGTATTTTAATTTTTTAAAAGAAATTTTCGATTTTTTATCTGTGGATTTTAAATCCCAAAACGGCGACAGTGCTGCCTTAAATGTCAGCTGACGTCACCACACGCATAATAAACAAGACAAATAAAAATGATATCTTTTGCTGTTAGAGTTGGTTGAATTTATGTTGTGAACCGTAATGAATCCACAGTATATTAAAGCTGATAGCGTGAATCTGTTTAAAGAAGATATACAATGCAATAAATAAAAATGAATACAAAAACTTCCGTGAAATAACCTATGGAAATCACAAATAAACAACGTAAGTAAAATATTCTTTATATTTACATTAAATCATTTCGCAAAATTTCCAGTGTATCCTTACCGGCGTTTTTGGCTTCTTCACATAGCACACAAAGTTTAATTGACAAGATACTGCATAAAATGGCTTTTAGTATTCTTGAAATTGCTTATGTGAACGAAGCCGAAACTGCCTGGACATTGGCCTGCCCAGGGCAAAATTTTCCTGATGACAAAACTGTTCAGAGATTGTGGGACGAGCCCATTTGTAAATCTTACCAAAAAAACTTTTAGGCAATTCACAAAATCTTTCAGAGCGGGCTCGTCTTTTAGCAGTCTCTGAAAAAGAGTCAGGTTTTTGGCTGCAGGCTTTACCATCATACAATTTAGGTACGTTTTTTGATAATATATCATTTTCAATTTGTGTCTGCCTGCGTTTAGGTATGAAAACAAATGAGCCACATCGCTGTCTCTGTGGTGAAAATGTCAGCCAGTTTGGCCACCACGGACTGTCTTGCCGCCGCAGTGCTGGTCGCTTGTCGCGTCATGCGTGTGTCAACGATATCATCCGAAGGGCCCTTGTTACCATCAACGTGCCGGCTTGCCTTGAGCCGAATGGTATTGCACGTGATGATGGCAAGCGGCCCGACGGTATGACTCTCGTTCCCTGGAAACAGGGGAGGTCGCTTGTATGGGATGCGACTTGCGTGGATACGCTGGCTCCATCCCATATTTCAGTGACCTCGACGCATGCAGGAGGTGCGGCAGAGGCGGCTGAATCTGTGAAGCGGCGCAAATATGCAGCCTTGGGGGATGGCTACATATTTGTGCCGTTTGCGGTAGAGACTCTGGGTCCGTGGGGGCCAGAAGCACGACGGTTCTTCAAAGAAATGTCGTCGCGTCTGGTTGACGTTTCTGGAGACCCAAGAGCTGGTGCGTACTTTGGCCAAAGAATAAGTTTGGCCATACAACGCGGCAACGCAGCCAGCATTCTTGGGACTCTACCGGGAGGCAGTGATTTGGACTCATTGTTTTATATTTAATTATTTAAGTTTTAATATCTGGAGGCACGGCAGTGCCTCCGCCAAGTCGAGCCAAAGCCAAAAAAAGCGGCACGGCCGTAGCATACTTTTCTCGAAGCAATTCGGCCCATTTTCGACCCCCTGTAACTTCGTTGCATATGAAGCTAGAAGCTTGAATTTTCAGGAGCCAAGCAAGCATTGTGTAGACACGGTATATTTCAAATTTCATTAAATTTGAACCAGTAGTTTAAGAATTACAAGTAGTCAAAGTTCGTAATTTTGTCACTCACTCACTGACTGACTGACCGATCATCAAAACTTTAAGGCACTTCTAGCAGACATAGAAGGTTGAAATTGAGAATACAATTAGTGTTTAGTATATAACTCATGGGAAAACTAAAATATTTTGCAATTTCTGTCCAGTTATCTAGATACACCAACTACATTAAATAACTTTGTATCCTATATAAGTTATATAGGATGACAAAGTTACATTTGCCGTTAATGAATCTGTGTTTCTGTCCGCGAAATGTAAGAGTAGTAGGGGAGCCGATGATGTTAAATGGGTAGAAACTCGAGCGCCGATAGGTCCTATACGATTGTGTAGATTACACGTTAGAGTGAAGAAAAGGTTGTGTGATATTTTTCGATTCACCGTGGGAATAGTGTCTAGATGATTCGAAAGATGTTAAAAGCAGAGTCAGACATACTCAAGGCGCGGCAGGTTAGTGATAGAGTATATATCTCTGATGCCGGAAATATGTTTATCTGCTGGTTTGGGATAGTCATACGAGAGGTAAAAATGGAAAAAAAAGTAACCAGCGCATTAGATTTTCAAAGGGGATATGAAGCTACCTCAGATGAGTCGCCCATTCGAAAAACTGACGATTCGATTCGAAAGACTGTCAGTGACTCTTCGAAGATTATTATACAGGATAAGATTATTATACAGGAAATTCCAACTGATGTTTTACTTATCATAACCCTTCATCTGACGATTTAGTGGAGGGGTTTTCTATACTGACGATTTGAAAAAAAAATAGAATGAGAATGTATGAAGAATAATGTATTTTCCATAAAATTTGCCTTTTCCTTTAGTTTGTTATACACCATTACTTTCCAGGGATCCAAGCTAATAAATGGCGCTATCAGATAGTGCATATTTTCTAGCATTATTTCCTTTATATTAAAAAAATTACCGCACTCGAGTATGTCCAGGTATAGATTTTTTTGCAACCTTATTACTCCCTAACGCCGCCCTCAAATCATCAGATTATAAATTTATTGTTTTCAGAATGTAATTAAGCTACTATAGATAATACATTTTTTTATTAATAGTCTGATGGACTTCCCTGGTTGAACCCCCCAAATGGATAGTTTAAGATACTCTATAGGATGTAAGGTATCTCCCATATCTTAATCTGCCGCGTTCGAGTCACTCTCGAAATCCCGTCTTGGGCTCCCCTACTATTATAGGCGACGTCAATTGTTTTTATTCTCGAGACAAAAGACGTTTTCAATTCCAACTTCAATTTAAATTCAATTCAAATAATGGGTGAAGTGCGAATCGAACTCGTACACTGAGGGTTCCGTACCACAAAAACATTTGTTTATTTTATTTTTATTTTTACTAATTGATATTATAGCAGCCATATAATGCATTGTGAACATTTCAACTGTAACATCTATTACGGTTCAATAGATAAAATGAAAAACGCCAAAAAATAGCAGGTCCTTATATATTTGTCCCTGTAGTTCCTGGACTAAAAAAGGGCTTCGATATCCCGTGCCTGTCGTAAAAAGCGACTAAAAGGGGGCTTCCGGAGTTGGGAGTGGCAAGAGGGAGCTCGAACCGTCCAATAAGTGTCCGCGGGAAGGACGGCGGTATGTGTAGTCGCATACCGTCGTGAACAAAGTGTTTGAAGGTGATAGAACCCTTTGTGGTTCGACTCCGGTGGCACCAACGCCACACCTATTTCTACCTAATAACAGCAGTGTTAGGAGTTGCTGTGTTCCGGTTGAAGGGTGTGGTAAGGGAGACAGACTTTTCCGAGGCGTTTCAGCTTAGTCCTCAGGGGTAGCGGCGCATCCGTGGCCGACCTCAGGTAGGAATATTTTATCTTATCTGGGGTTGATTACAGATGTCCATGGGCGGCAGTAGCCACTTACCATCAGGTGGACTGCATGCTCGTCTGCTACTCTTACATTATAAAAAAAAAAAAACACCGGATAGTTTAGGAGGAGCGAAAACTGTTCTCCCAACGCAGAGCTCGATCGAGGCATCGCGCTTAGAGGACTTCGGTTGCGTTCAGTCGGAGATCCCGGAGTTCTCCGACAAACGTTGAGGACGGCCACCGAAGGATTTTAGTGCGGCTAAAGTCCCACATAACCCGGCGTCACTCCCACGTCGTTGAGTACCTTTTGAAGGTTTCCTCCTCTTCATAAAGAAAAAGAAGGTCTTTGTATGGCAACTCTCCTTTATTTGAAAGTTTTTCTTTTTACTTTTATTACTTGTTGTTAAAGCGGCCACCATTATAAATATGCCGTAAAAAAATTTAAGTTTCTATCTATTAAGGATCCAGAAATAGAGCTCTATGTCAGACAGACAAACGGACAGCTTAGAAATAGGGTTCCGTTTTTACTCTTTGGGTATGGAACCCTAAAAAGTTATATAATATCAAAAACATTCCGAATTTCTGACAAATGTCATAAGAAGAAAACTAGATGTTACGGCTAATGTGCCTAAATCAGTTAAAACGCAGATTAGCTTGTCCATTACCTAAAGTACAAAACGAAGATTGTATCAATTTTTACCCCTTGACGTCGACCCATGCATGCTATGATGCGTCGTCGTGTCATGAATTTACGACAAACTTTGTATATTTTCACGAAACAATATCGCTTTGCGGCACGATGTCGCTATGTATCACACTACGTCGTCGTGTCGTAAAAAGGCATGTGTTTTAGTCCTAAGAACAAGTCTGAAAAGATGTTTCAAATTTTAACTACATAGTTAATCTGCATATTTTCTAGCTAATCTTAAGACTGCCTAGTTAATGTGTATGCTAACGTATTCTACAATCTAACGGCAACATACACAAAATACAATAACTGTCGTGAGGTAAAGCAACTGTCACCGTATTATAAAATAATAATAAGTTTGTTTCCAAGGAAACAAGTGTTTAGGCAAATTTCGGCCTTATTGCGCATAAATAAATGTCTATGAAAATAAGCTTACATATAAAAATTTACAATGTTCACAATGGAAAATCCCTAATAACTTCTAAAAGGATTACCCTAATTACACAATTCCTTTTGCCCTATCCGTTTTAGACCTAAACCTACCAAATGGCATTAAAGACAAACCAATATATATACGAACAAAAAATCATGTTTTCAACTTACGTAATATTAGGTACCTAACATTTCAACGCAATATTACAAAAATTTAGTTATATTCATTTCAAGTGATTCGAAATAGGAAACTGTTATATAAATCGAGCTTAGATAGCCACTTTATAACATATTCTTGCCATGATCACCAAAAATATCAGCTCCTAATGGCTTGATAATTGATAGCTATAAAAAAAACGAAAATCCACAGTTTAATGTTGAATTTAAACAACCGTCCATTGCACAATTAGGGTATTTTTTTGCTCCATTGCTTGCACAAAACAGTTACAAATGCGTGTAAAAATGAACTGACGAGTCGAGTCGAGTCCCCCCGAGATAACTAGTCGGTAAGTGGTGTCTATGTGTGCGTTACTCCAGCCCACTTTGTATGAAGATTGACTTCTGTTAGTTTTTATTTTGTGGTAATACCTACCCGGAAAAAACGTGGAAACTATTATAAGAAACCTTTTTAATATAAATTATTTGTAATCTATAATAGCTATATATAAAATTATATTGTACGGTGAGTTAAGTTTTAAATAGAAGTGAATAAAAATATAGTCTAGCTGAAAATATGTATTATTAATATACTCTGCAAATAATAATTCTAAAAATAACTACAGTTGAATGCAAAAGACAAATGCAGACTAATAATTTTAGTATGAATTTGTTAGCGGTGAGTAAACTTATTGAAAAAGGATTTACTGTTAATTTCTTGAAAAACGGTTGCACTATTAGTAACTCTATGGATAACATCATCGCAACTGGCCACAACGTACATGGTATATATAAATTTAAACAATTTGTCAAATCACCGATATGATATTTGACAATGTCAAATAAATATTGGCATAGAAGACTAGCCCATATTAATCCGGAATATAAGAATATTATGACCGGGCTTGATGATGTGAACATTACGACGGATATGACGACTAGTAAGAAACCATTTCCAAACCTCTGAACGCGAACGAACGATATACTGGAGATCGTACATACAGATTCATGTGGTCCCATGGAAGCTACTTCACTCAACGGTTCAAGGTACATGTTATTATTTATCGACTATTATTCACGAATGACACATGTTTATTTTCTCAAATATAAGAGTGAGTATTTACGAAATTTCAAAAATATAAAGTGTTGAAATGGGAACTAGCAAGTCGAACAAATGTAGGTATGAGATCAGATGGATGAACGAAATTTTGTAATAGAGCTTTCAATATTTTCTTATCAACAAATGGAATTCTACATCAGAAGGCGATGCTATATACCCCTAAACAAATTGTTGTGGTTGAAACAGCTAACAGAACTATTATTGTAAATGCGAGAAGTTTAAAACGAATGTTATCATTATTAAATAAACATTTCATTTAATTTCATTTCAGAAGTCAGAAGTATATTATAAATTGAACCGAATTTGAGCAAGAGCAGTAAATACTGTGGTTTATATAAAAAACCGGAGTCCGACGAAGTCAGTGAAAGATTACCAATGATTTTTGTCGGATATTCAGAAGAAAGTAAGGGATGTCGATTATTTAATACGAAGACACGTTAAATCACTATAAATAAATAAATAAATAAATCACAATCAGTAGAGATGTTTTTTCCTGAGGACAATGGGAATAATTTCAGTTGTCAAAATAGTAACTTTTTTTGATTTAATTTATTGTCATGTTCGAATGAAAGTGATGATGAATGGCAAGATTATTTACATAACTACAAAGACTAACTACAAAAATTTAATTGGCTTTAAAAAAATCTGTTGTTGAGATTCAACTAGTAGAAGGTACCGGAAAGGAAAAGAGTAGAAATATCTACAAAAAGGAATGAGATGCCATCAAAAACAATGCTTGTAAAAAGATCCAAGTCTCGCCATTCAGTTCTTCTACCGTAAAAAGTTTTGAGATCTATGTAAAACCAAGCCGGTAAATGTATGCAGTCCCTACTTAAGGGACCTTCTGTCTTAAGGTATTATCTCACTATCTAACCTAACAACATCTCATGGGACCATACCAATATTAAAAATCTTTTATGTTCTAAATAAATCGACGTGGCAATCGTACTAATGTTACCTGTGTGATGCGATATGATAAGATGAAAACACAATGTGACTTGCAGTACGATTGCCACGTTAATTTATTTAGAACATAAAAGATTTTTAATATTGGTATGGTCCCATGAGATGTTGTTAGGTTAGATAGTGAGATAATACCTTAAGACAGAAGGTCCCTTAAGTAGGGACTGCATACATTTACCGGCTTGGTTTTACATAGATCTCAAAACTTTTTACGGTAGAAGAACTGAATGGCGAGACTTGGATCTTTTTACAAGCATTGTTTTTGATGGCATTTCCTTTTTTGTTTAAATTATATTTTTTGTGTATATTGTATATAGATTTTAAGTTTGTAAATAGACAGATATATTATGTAAAAAAAAAAAATAACAATAATATTAATCATTTCGGACAGTTAAAACATTTCTTAACCGATTTCCGATAGAAGAAAGGTTGTCTTTAAGTGATTATCAAGCTTTTTAAACTATACTTATATTCTTATGTGAACTGCTTTAAGGTTATTTATTGGTTATATTTATATTTTCAGATCTTCGCGACACTCGTATAGTAACGACGCTATAGGGTATGTGCAGTTTAAGAAAACAAAGTATTATTAAATGTGATGACTGTCCTGCCTCCCAAGGATGCAGCAAACATGATTTAATGTGGAGTCATAGAAAGTGAGGAACCAAAAGTTTCAAAGGTGGTCAGCACTCTGAAGTACATAAAGTAAAGGAAATGGGAAATAGTAGTTCTTTACTTGAGTAACCAACCCAACAAGATGAAGGCTGTTGCTGTTATTACACTACAGATTTCTCAAAATGACAATGATAAAAATTATATATCTAGTTGTTACAGAAAATAATTTTAAAAATGAAGAAAGTACACACTCAAGCAGCACAAAAATTCAGCTTAGCAAGAGCTTCAATATACAAGAAAATAACAGCTTCAAAATGCTTTGAGGTTATCTGTAGTAAATATTGTAAATGTAACATATAATGATAAATATATACAAAAGTTCTATGGTGTGTACTCAATAATAGACCCATATAAACCTAACAAACAAAGCAGTCGGTTAATAAAAGATTAAAATTAGCAAATCATGTATTTTTAATTATACAGTCCTGTAAGTGAATCCGTGCACAAGTAATAATAACTCAGTCATCGAAATAGTTTGTTTCTTATTAATTACAGAATGAGGCCTTAAAATAGAGAATTCTCGTAGAAGTCTTTTAATTCATTTATTCTATTCTTAACTAATACTATTCTAACTCTATTCTTATCGTAGACATCTTTATAATATATGAAATATATGAATACTTTAACTTGCTGTTTTGTTCTGATTACATCCGAGTTTGATGATTTAGAGTAGAGGAATCACTCCTTATTCTTTTTTCTCATTAATACTTCTATTATATGTTTGAAATCTCTGTCTGCAAGTTCTTTTAACGTTTATGAGATTTCGGTTTACGAACGTGTATAAGCAAATTTGTTAGGATATTTAGCGATCGTACTTGTACACATCGTCACTGCACACATCTTATAACTTGTCATTTATTTCAATTTTAGTTATAAAAGCTAAATAACTCCCTATTTGCTTCCGAGCGTTGTTTGTTTACAGTATAATGACGTTTCGACTTTCGCCACAAAATGACACTTGACCGCCTGATTTAACGCGACGTTCCGTTCACCGTAAAGAAAGTTTGTTTTTTATTAATAAATAGCCCTTTTTTCGAAAAAGTGATCAATGAAAGGCATATATAATACGTATACTAATTGATTACAACACTTTCCCAAAAAGTGTCAAGTAGCCAATTCACCAATAATGTATAGAAATATAATTACAGTCAGGTATTGTTTAATTAATTGAAATCGACCTCGTGCAAATAACAATGTTTGTAGATAAGAAGATAAATGATAATTGTTTATCAATGTTCATAGAGTATATAGCATACCTCATAACAACGTCAACGTCGCTTATATACGACGTCCCTACCTGAAAACAATCACAAATGCATCGTCACTTTTGATGACTATAGTTTTGCGCTCGTTAATAATCCTTACTTTTTTTTTATAATATAAGAGTAGCAGACGAGCATGCAGTCCACCTGATGGTAAGTGGCTACTGCCGCCCATGGACATCTGTAATCAACCCCAGATAGGATTAGATATTCCTACCTGAGGTCGGCCACAGATGCGCCGCTACCCCTGAGGACTAAGCTGGAATGCCTCGGAAAAGTCTGTCTCCCTTACCACACCCTTCAAACCGGAACACAGCAGCGCTTAACACTGCTGTTATTAGGTAGAAATAGGTGTGGCGGTGGTGCCGCCGGAGTCGAACCACAAAGGGTTCTACCACCTTTAAACCTTACTTCCCACCTTACTTCCTTATCCTTATCCTTACTAATATTATAAATCCGAAAGTAACTTTGTCTGTCTGTCTGTCTGTTTGTCTCTTCTTCACGCCTAAACCACTGAACCGATTTTAATGAAATTTTGTACAAAGATAGTCTGAGCCCCGAGAAAGGACATAGGATAGTTTTTATCCCGGAAATTCCACGGGAGCTAGGGATGGCGATCTAAGATCGATTAATCGAAGAATCGATCTTTTGGACCAAAAATAACGATTATTTTAATCGATCTCCAGTAACGGATCGATTCAGTGAATCAATCTTTCATCCGAGAAAATCGACAGTTGATCTTTTCGAAGTTGGTTAAATGTGTTACAGAATTTTTTTTTGACGGTTACTTATTTCACTGCCTGTCCTGATGACCTTTTTTTAGCTATCTTCGCTCTATTTAGCTGAAAAGTACGAAGATGGATTTTTGGATCGATTCAAGAATCGATCTATTTCTAAAACAATTAGAGATGCTAATGGATTTGACAAGTTTCATCAGCTGGATACGTCTTTACTTTCAAACCTAGTACAGCGCACCTAGTAACGGCGCCTGGAAGTGCGCCAACGTGTACGACGTGAATCAATTACGGCGGGTTCACTGCCACTTTATCATAATAATATACCTAGCGTACCTACTTACACTACCTGTTGTTTTACATTCGCGCCACAATGTTCCTTTGGAGTTTAGTTTAACACGCTTTTATTAGCTTGGGTTGTACGTTTGTATGTATGTATGTACGTAACAGTAACGGAATCTTTGAGCCCGATTTCTATCCACTTTGAACGTTCAGTTTAATTCAAAATTTTGAATAATTATCAAAAACCGATGACAATACACGATTTTAATAATTTTGTACCATTGTCCTTATCAATATCATCAGGATTAACGATTTTCGAGGGGAGAGAAAGCGCCTTATGGAACGTTCAGGCAAAGTTACTAGATTGATTTTTAGCTTTGGAAAATAATAATGTTATTTCCCTATAACTCAAATGTACTGAAACATGTGTATAATGCCATCTTGTAGAATGATTTTTAGGATTCCGTACTCAAAGGATAAAACAAAACCTTCCGCTGTCTGTTCCTGAGTCACAGGGCTTTATCTCTTAAACCGTAATAGATAGACACTTGATTTTTTTACAGACGATGCATAATGTTGGTCGTTATAACAACAAATACTAAAAAATAATAAAATAAATATAGTTCAAAAAACTAAAAAACACGCTTTTATGATAAAATCATTTACTGTTCCTTAATTGATTCCTAGATAGAAAATTATTTTCTACTTTTTAGTTGATTTTATCATAAAAGCGTGTTTTTTAGTTTTTTGAACTATATTTTTTAATCTTACATCGCGATTGACTTCTTCGAATTTTGAATTCTATCGCCAAAATGGGAGCTAGTGTATCACATAAAGCAATCACAAATTATACAAAAGCAACAATCCGACCGAAAAATACAATTTAGTCGAATCCAACAATACCTCATATATCAAAATCCATCAAGCTATTTGTGCTGCAGGATGTGTCAAACAATACATACTATGTATAACATAAATACATACATACATATGATACTAATTGATGAAAAGCATATTAAGATATTTATACTTTTTCCCGTAATCAAAGGGCAAACAAACAGACAAACAGAGGGATTATGAATACCCATTATGATTGGTGTAAAAAATATTAATGAAAATTAGAAATAATGACAATTTCTAAGTCTTTTTAATACTGCAAGTGCACACACCATTATTTTTTAAACAAACATAACAAAGGTTATTTACCCCGCACCGTCGCCTGTTTTCCACACACGAAATATGCGCCGTGCGAGTTGTTTATTTGCACCTTTCCAGCTATTTTCGTATTTCTAATGGCGATTCGAATCAACGGTCACGACACGAACAGCTATACAGCAACAATTAAACTATGATGGTATGGTTTCAAAATCAAATTTAAAAGTTACTAAGGATAATTTACAAATTGTTACTTTAATAGCAAAAAGTTTGATACAGGTTTGTGAAAAACATGTTGATTGCATAAACGTTTGTACCTAATAATTGTGTTAATTTAGATACGATATTAGATTAGAAGGTGGTAGAACCATTTGAGGCTCGACTCCGGCAGCATCACCGCCACATCTATTTCTGCCTTATAACAGCAGTGTTAAGCGCTGCTGTGTTCTGTTTTGAAGGGTGTGGTAAGGGAGACGTACTTTTCCGAGGCGTTCCAGCTTACTCGTCAGGAGAAGCGTCGCATCTGTGGCTGACCCCAGGTAGAAATATCTAATCTTATCTAATCTGGGCTTGATTACAGATGTCCATGGGCGGCAGTAGCCACTTACCTTCAGGTGGACTGCATACTCGTCTGGCACTCCTATATTTAAAAAAACAAAAAAAAAAACAAAGAAACATGCGCGTTAAAAATCATTAAGCATTTCTTACACATACATACAACCGTCTAATAGTTTATCACTTTCTACTACCGACACGAGAGCCGATTGAGATCAGATCAAACAAAGCTATCTACAATCAAACTTATCTCTCCTTTCTCACGTCTTCGTTTCATCGTTAAGTTATTCAGGTTAATTTATTACATCGCTACAGGTCATTTATTACTAAATCATTATGTAGTTTTCGCCTTTCTAAAAAGTTACATCATTTAGTTAACCAACTTCAAAAAGAATGAAAGTTTTATGTATTGTTTATGTTGTACTTTTCCGAGGCGTTTCAGCTTAGTCCTCAGGGTTAGCGGCACATCTTTGACCGACTTCATGTAGGAATATCTAATCCTATGTGGAATTGATTATAAATGTCCATGGGCAGCAGTAGCCACTTACATCAAGTGGCATGCTCGTCTGCTTCCCACTTCTATATTAAAAAAACTCACCTGATGTGATACTATAGTAAAACCTATATCGTTGTCGTAATATCAACGCTTCAGGTCTGTAAAGTGTTTTTTAAATGGATTTTTTCCTAACGCACATGAAGATTTATTCATAGGGGCCGTCAAGTAAGTGCTGCCTAGATTACAGTGTAATTTATTCACAGTTTTAGCACTCAGTACCACATGAAATAGGTTAATTTAAGAGATGAATTTATTTGTATAAACTTTTCACAGTGTTATTTTTATTGGGAAATTTGGGATTTGAATCTAAGATCCCCAAATTAAGAGACCGAACTTCTAACCACTAGCCTACCACTGCTATCATCACTAATCAGTTACAATATTCTTTTTAACACTACCGGATTACAAAACTCGATAAAAATCTACACAACGTTTCACCCAAACGCTAATTTTAACAAATGTACTAAGTTGAACGCATTTCAGCTTAGAAAGAGCAAAAAGCGAAGCGATAAATTCCAGCCAGGGGTTGTAGGGGGTGTGTTCAGGCGCCAGACAGCCGCGTTAATATTTAAGCACTGCGGAACGAGACGCTAAAGCACCGCGGCCTTCAGAACTGGTTTCCTTAGGGATGTGCGTGTTTCAGAAAGACATTTTTATACTACTTAGGTAGGGTTATGTTTGTTGCCCGTACCTTGTTTGTAATTTTCTTTTTTACCTAAGGGAACCAATTGCAAATTTGCAACCGAAATGAACGGGTTCCGCTTGCTACTAATTCGAAAATTGTTGAAAAGTACCTGTTTCTTGTATGGGGACTGCTTTTTATGTTCAACTATTTTTTATTTTTTATATTTGTTAATATAGCGGCCACCGTTATAAATAGGTACTGCGTAAAAATATCAAGTGTCATATTACAGTTCAAAAGATGAGCCCTGACAGACAGACAGCGATAGTTTAGTAATAGGGTTCCGCTTTTACCCTTTGTCTACGGAACTCTAAAAACAAAAAGCTTATGCTCAAGAAAACAACAAAATAAGTTACAACAATTACACCAAAGTCGGGTACGTACCTACACACAAAACAATACTTTAAAATATTTTAAAACGACGACATTAAAAGAACAACAATAACTGAAACAATGGAAACTGAAAAAGCTCCAAAGCACCAAAGCTCAGGTGCAAACGAAAAGTCTCCCCTCGAGTACCGCGGAGTAGCGGTGAAGTATTTAACTTGCAAGTTCCTGTGTAAATTAAAGGAGCTTTCAGAGATGGAGGTTTTAATACTTCCTGTGAAAGGGTTGGAACCAGCATCAATTCTTCGGATATCTATAACTATATAGAACTATATACATATAGAAACTACCAGACATATAGACATTCTATACCCGGATATAATAACCAATGAAAAACATTTTTTTTTAAGTTCGAAATTTGACAAGGAACGGTTCTAATTTGACAGGCAAAAATTGATTAAGATTGATTATTACCGTGCGTAAACTCGTAGTACCAACATCGCCCATGGACATCTGTAATCAGCCCCAAATTCGATTAGTCTTATCTGAGATCGACGATGAATAAGATGCGATGGTGCCTAGAGGTCTTCGTTGGAATCAGTTCATTCAATAGTACATCTTTGGATTAGCCATGTGGTATCGGTCTAGAATACATGTAAATATTGTAAAAAGTGACTATGGAGTTACATCCACAAAATAGAGATTAATTGTGTATGTGTTTATTTACTTAATAACCATTGCCATGCATCGCAGTAAGGGCAAAGCCCTTTCTAGGTGAGTAGTATAACATTTACAACGGCTGGTGATCATAAAAAATATAATTAAAACTATTGTGACATAAAGTAGTTGTGATCGCTTTTGATAGTAGTGAAGCAATAAAGTGAGCAATAAACTAAATAATTACCATATAACATATTGTAAAAATTCTTCGATCACTAATAAGAACTAGATACACAATGAGCGACAAAAAAACGGGGCGACGAAAAGAGCACCCAAATAGACATTTGGGTGCACAAACCTGTCAAAGTGATAGCTTATGACAGCTAGCTTATGTCGTAAAAATTTATTGCTTTTAGTAAGCAGTTTTTAACACCTTTAAATAATAGTGATAAGGTTGATTTTGCATTAATTTTAGATTCTGTCGCTTAGAATTTTATAAACACGTTTGACGCCACTTTTGAAGTTCATTTTTGTATGGGATTGTGTATCTAGTTCTTATTTGTGATCGAAGGTATACAAGTCACAATCGAAATCAGAAAATAATAAATTAAGAATTGGCAATACCCTAGAACTCAACGGACATAAACTCCAAAATCCAATTAAAATCACTCTTTATGGAGTACGACGCCCGTTCCAAGACCGGGTCAACGAATTTATAGTCTCCAGCCTCCTTACACAATATTCCCGATTGTGTAAGCATCGGGTCAAACTATATTTGAAGTTCAATATTTTGTCCAACTTTATGAAGTATTACAACGGACTGAATTCACTCAAATGTATAGAAATGCCTTGAAAACGATTTTGTTGGAATTCTAAAATGCTTTCTGAAAGTTTCTCCACATTTACTGTTTTCTGGTTCTCCTTAATTTTTGGAAATATTTTTAGACTATAGCAAAATGGCCTAAGGATGTTTCACCTTTTTTACCGTGCATAATATGACATAGTATTATTTTATTAAGATTACAATGGCACTAAAATTGGTTAATTACCTTCAATATTTTATCTTCAATTACCACCGGATCCACACACGACCGCACCAGAGAATGGACTAGAATATTAGCCGATTGTGTTTTTTAATTTTTAATATTAAAATCTTACTTTAATCGCATACAAAACTAACCGTTCATAAAAATGATAAAGGAACTCACAAGCGAGACTATTACCCCATTAAACTAGAAGCTCTCGAAGTTAATAGCAATCGCTAAAGCCTTGATTTCTGTTATTAACCTAAATCAGAACCGTTAGGATATCGATTTCGTCTTCCAGTAACCCGGGTAACTTTATACGATCCATGTATCCAGGTTAAATCCAGATTTAGTCCGACCAATTAAATTTCCCGGAAATCTGAGCAAGCGGATCTTACCTCATTAGATTATCGTATAACTATAAACGTGGATAAATGCTTTCTACACTCATAGACACACACATAAAGAGAGATATCATACTCACATCCAGAAAACTTAATGCATCTTTCAGTTAATGCATTGCAAGTGATTAAGACTGTCCCAGTCTTAATGATATTACTATGATATTACTGCTGGTAATCATTACGTCGCATGAATTGTCATTATTGCACAACTGAACACGACGTTCCAAAACGATGAAGCAAAATAGATACAAAGCATAGGATATAAACGCAAATGAAAGAAAAAAGAGACAAAGTATCTCCGGCACAAAGTTTGATAACTTAGGAGATTTAAAACAATTTGATAAAATTGGGAAAAATGCTATCCTTTGTCGAAATTTCAGACAAATTTCTTTCAGATTACCATAATTTGGCTTAAGTTTTTGTCCATAATTGAATTTAAGTTAAAGCAGTTACAAGGCCTAGTATTTAAAGAAACATCATAACAGAAGTGACAGAACTTTTTAAACGGTAATAAAAATAAATGTTTAATTAAAACACTTAAAAGTATCAGGATATAAAATGTTTTAAAATAAATGTATGAAAGTATAAAAGATAGTTCTAATTGCAATTGAATCAGACTGGAATCAAAGCGCTCATTTAATTTACTCAGCTCCGTAACAAGTTTGATTTCAAAATTAGCTATCTGCAGCGCAAATCCAGGCCTAGCTTATTAGTTTCCATGTCAGAGATATCTATAAGTTTGTTCCGAATGAGTTGTTCGTTTCATATATGGCAAAAGTTATTACTTTCTAACTTAGTTATTAAATCCAGTGCGCTGTAATCCAGATTCCAGAAACTTTGCGCAAATCGTAAAATATTCTATGAATGGATAACAATGTCTTGTTACAAACATTTCCCTGTATGATACAAAAGCGTCAGATTACTAGAAACTTTCGCGAATAGTTCAAAGATATTGCAATCAGAAAAATAATTCCGCGAAAGAATAAGAAAGCGGGGGATGCATCGAACGGTACGTCTAAAGATTTCAGCAAGAAACGAGACACAACGAAATAAAACCGTGTCGCCGATAGATTCTGGAAAAAATAAACACGACCTCATTCCGACGAACTTGTAGAGACAATAACAATAAGACCCATCGAGCACAGAGACCCTCTTCACCGAAAAGATGGAGAGATAAAACTGCTTACGGAGGAACTACGTAGTTGGCAAGCGGAACCCAATAATACCACACCCTACGACAGGGCCGGATTTAGGAAAGGCGAACCTATTGTCATCAGACCTCCACGAGATAGGGCTCGGAATAATAGAGAAAAAACAAGACAGCAATTCGACAGGTCAGCAATTTTTTCGAAAAACTATTTTTTCACTTACACTTACCTTAATTAATAGAATAATAATTAGATTAGGTACTAACATAGGAAATAAGCTTACTGTATTACTAACAAATATGAGCCAACAGTCGCTCGAAATAAAAAGGTTATTATTATTATATTATATTATATTATTAATTTCTACATTCTTTGTTGAAATAATTTATTTGCTGGCAATATTGTTTTGAAAAATTTGATGAAAAAAAAAATATACCCTTTTAGTCAGGAAATAATTAGGGGCTCCTTCGTTGCTCCAGATCCTCTATGGTCCCAAATACGACTCTGCACGATAGCCCCCCAAAAATCCAAATAACACGGAACTTGTCGTGATTTTATGCTTAATGGGACGGGAGGAGCAGTCACGCACAATAGCACCAACTTTGATATCGATCAAACTCGAAAAGAAAGTGGGGTCGGTCGAAGAAAGAACTTTTACCCCTCGCCAAAAAACTAGATTCAATAACGGCGACAGCGGACGATTTTGATGACTTTATGAATTAAAACAGCGGTGTTATCAAAGGGTGTATCGCTTACGTTATTTTTGAAGGTGGTTGAACCCTATGTGGTTCAACTCCGGCGGCACCACCGCCACACCTATTTCTGCCTATTAACAGTATTGTCATGCGCTGCTGTGTTCTGGTTTGAAGGGTGTCTTAAAGGAGACATACTTATCACAGGCGTTCCAGCTTACTCCTCAAGGGTAGCGGCGCATCTGTGGCCGACCTCAGGTAATCATATCTGGGATTGATTACGGATGTCTATGGGCGGCAGTAGCTACTTACCATCAGGTGAACTGCATGCTCGTCTGATACTCCTATACTATTTAAAAAAAAGGAATTAGGGTCGGTCGAAGAAAGAACTTTTAACCCCTCGCCAAAAACCGGATTCAATTACGGCGACAGCGGACAATTTTGATGACTTCATGAATGAAATTTGCAGCGGCGCTATCAAAGGGCGTATCGCTTGCGTTGGATCTTTGTTAAGTTCATTCTGAGCTTATTATTCTCAAGTACCTATCACCCTTTCATTATATTTTAAAGCAATGGTAGTGATATCTAAAGTCATAGTAGAGTTGTTATATTGTAATATTTAACGGAGTACAATTCAACGTGTCGTTTTGCATTGAGATTTGAATGAAAACTGAAATACTATCTATTTGAATACGACTGAAAACAGAGACAATATCTGCATTTAAAAGATGTTTTTCAATTTACAATACATAGAGTATATTTATCAGTCTTGTATGACCTGTTATTTATATTCAATAAAGATTTATATTTTATGTACTAAAGATCAAAATTGGACATTTTCTACGATGAAGAAAGTGTCAAATGCTAAATTGTAAAAGTACAAATGTTTATAAACAACACATCGGCTAGATTTATAAAGGGGGTAAATGATAATGTTAATGACACTTCCATCTCAATGCCACAACTATCTCCAATAAAGCCAAATATCATTTTTTACATCAAAGAACTAAACTTACATTTTACAACCTTGTTACAGGATTTAATTAAAAGCGTTACATCTAAAACTACCGCAAACACTTCCACAGTGGCACGAGACGAGCCCATCACAAAGAGTTACGTTAATGACGTACCCTCGCTATTCACACATTATTCTGCGTGATTGTAGAGTAGGAATAGTGCTATATATCGATATTTCGATATTATCAAATATAAAAAAAAAAAAATATCGATGTCATAAAACCCTACCTATCGATATTTATCTATACTAATATTATAAAGAGAAAAACTTTGTTTGTTTGTTTGTTCGTAAGGAATAGGCTCAAAAACTACTGGTCCCATTTTAAAAATTCTTTCACCATTCGAAGGCTACATTATCCACGAGTAACATAGGCTATATTTTATATGAAATATATTTGATAAATAGACTTTGAGGCGGTACAAAGTTTGCCGGGTCAGATAGTATATAGATACTATCTGACCCGGCTATATATTGTTAACGATATTATCATATCAAAAAAAATATCAATGTCGAAAATTTTAATATGTTTAACAGACTTTAAAAAAGGGGGAGGTTCTCAATTGCACTGTATTTTTTTCTAATGGGATAGGATTAGGTCGGCAAAGAAAGGTTGTGAAAATTAACAACCTCTAACTTTGTTAGCGAGAAAGGTCCTCGTATTTAAATATATTTCAATTCGAAACTTCAATATAAACATCGATATTTTAAAAAATCGCAACCCTAAAAGCGACATGAAAATATTGCTTGCCATGCGAGTTTCTACCTTCCCATTATAATCATACTGTATGCACCTACTGTTGCTGTAGTAAATTGAAAATCCCCATTCGAAACACTATACTAATTGAAACCTTATCTCAATGGGACACACGACAAATTGTTTTCGACATATGAGCCGGTCGGTTGAGTGGATATGACATGTAAATCTGAACCCTGGTATAGGAAGGTACGGATGATGTTACTGTGACAGCATAACACAATCATGCAGTAGGTTTGATTTCCATAAACTAAGCTTTAATCACAGACTATGAATGGGATTTTAATACGATTTCAAACGACGATGGGTCCACTACAGATGGGTGAACTACAAGCGATAAATAGTAAAGCAGACTTCATTCATGATATCTTAATAGAACTCGTGTCTTATCTTCGGCGACTACAATTTTGGAACTATTTCTATGGTAAATAAAAAAAGTTTAAAGCAAATTTAATAGAGTAGCGGTGTTCCGAAAGGGAGGAATCCTGTCCTATTATGGTATAATTACAGATGTATCATCATCATCATCAACCCATTACTGTCCCACTGCTGTGCACGGGTCTCCTTTCATAATGAGAAGGATTACGCCATAGTCCACCGCGCTGGCCAAGTGCGTATTGGTAGACTTCACAGAGATTTTTTTTTTATATATCTCAGGTATGCAGGTTTCCTCACGATATTTTCATTCACCGTTTAGCAAGTGATAATTAATATCTAATACGCACATAACTTTGAAAAATCAGAGGTGCATGCCTGGGATGCCTTGAACCTCGGACCCCTCGATCGAGAGGCCGAGATTCTTAACCATTATTCTATCGATGCTGTATAAACTAAGGATGTTTAAACTGAGAAAATAACATGTCGACTCTATAATTGTCAAACTCTTTAAGAAGATAGGGAGTAAGGATGGAATCAATTCTATCGCATGAATGTTTTGTAATAAGAATACAAATGTTTGTCTATTCAGGCTTCATCTGCGTTCCTAGCTGATAATATAAATTTATGATTAGAAGATTATACATATTAGGATTTAGGGGATAACCAGTTCTCTGACTTTATGTCAATTTATCTTACATACCATCAAACTTTAATTAGAGTCGCAAAAGGATAAACAATTTCTCGGATCTGAGATATCTAGTCGCTAACAAACTTTGATACCTATAGTTCGCTTTGTAGAGATACTTCGTTATTCTTCGTTAATAAACCGAATACATAGAATAGCAATTTTAGGTTAAGTTGGAATAATTTGAGGTGCGACACCTATTTCTAACTTATAACAATAAGCGCTGATTTGTTCTGGTTTGAAGGGTGAAGTGACGTAGAGATACTTATCTTAAATATACCGTACTTAGCTTTTAGAGAGAGTAACGCATCTATGGCCGAATTCGAGTAGGAAACTTAATCTTTTTTGGGTTTGATTACACATACACTTACATGTGTATTGCATGTTCGTTTGCTTCTTTTACAAAAATAAGTAAAATAAGTAAAAAATATTACTTAAATATGCTTCGCTCCAAACGATCTCTACATACTCTTCGACGATAAGACAAGACCGTGTAGGGCAACCACAACGCAGCAATCCCGTGCAGACAGGGCGGGGGTGTGTCCGGAAGGGGTGCGTTTCCCGTGGAAACGAGGAACTAAATGCGTTCGGTGCCGCGCCGTCACTATGCGTTCGCTTTATGACATTGTTTTGTGTAATTCCGACGGTTTATTGCCTGCGGTCGCCAGGGCTGACTCAGGCTGGAATTTTGATCGATGGCCTATGAATTCAAATGTGTCGCTAGAATTTTGGTGCATCGAAAATTTTGACACAAAATAAACAATTTCGAAGACGTGCATTCTTCAGATATTTAATACATTTTAGTTCTGCTAAATATATATATATATATGTGTATATATATATATGTGTATATATATATATATATATATATATATATATATATATATGGCAAATGATGTCAGAGTCATCTTTCCGATAGTTTTAGTCATATATAACTATTTTGCATCGTTTGCTCCCCACGTTTTTAGTTTGAATTATTATTAAATATACTTACGAGTACATTTAGCAGATTGTTATAAAGTACATAATATCACGTGCTTAATCAGTATACATTTAATAATTCGTCAAAATTTACCAATAACAAAACAATCACTGTAACAAGTACAGAACAAAAAACATGAAAGGAATTTCGGAAAAGCTTTCACTCACCAGTTTCATACAAAGCCCGTCAAAAGCTCCGCAAAAAAAGTTTAAAAGCGTACAAAAGCAACGTGTTACTTGATGCTGCTGTTTCGTTTCACGGGAGTTTGTATTGCTGTATAACATTATATTGTGGAGTCATTTGTAGAGAAAATAAAACCGTAAGTGTCTATTATTAGGAATTAAAATAAATAAAGCTCCTCTCTTACTTTTACTCTTAAGTACTCTGTCTTCCACTCTAGCTGCTGACATACTTAAAGTATGACTCTTGCTTCATTATACCTTTGTATACCTTGGTATACCTTTGTACACCCCTACCCTGAATCTCTTTTATTTTATATTTCTTGTGCAACAAGAAAATGGTTGCCTGGAAGAGATTGCTATTTTAGTGGTAAAGCCGTCATTAGTTTATTTTTAAGATTTTGTATTTTTTACTTTAAATTTGATGTAAAATAAAGAGTTTTGTATTGTATTGTATTGTCAACAAACAAAATTTATCATTTTGATCTTTGTATTAAAAAATTACAATATTTCGAAATGGTGATCGTGAATTTGGTCCCGGAAAACCGACAGTCACTCAAATAAGTGAAATCAATAACGGTACAAGTTCATGCTAATATAATTGATGTAGTTTAAACTACATAACATATAATAATTGAAATTATGAAGTTAATCTGTTTTCGAATGCGATCCATTAAAGATGATTTGGCTACTAACAGTACACATTTATTACGTGCAACGATGCGGCCATATTTTGAAAATTGACAAAACCAGTTTTAAAAGTTGAACAAAATCTCTTTATTTACATCAATTACCTATTCCATAGACATACCACAAAACCTACACACTACAAATTCTCACCCTCTCATAATATTTTCTCTTTTTTATCATCTGGGGTTTTCCTCAATTTTCCCAAGCAAGGAAATGGCTTATTTTCAGCCATTTGGTAAGACCATTCACACATGGCCGTAGCAATAAGAAGCGAATGTTATGAGCTATCTAGATAAATATATGTGGGGCTTGTAGATACAAAATGAGTAAAAATGTAAAAAAAAGTAGAAAGATCATAAAAATATCAGTAAGGTTTTTTCTTTTACACATCGCATCGGTAAGCGTGAAAAGTATATTCCAAGCCTAGTGTATAGATATATATTTTTAAGGCATAAATAGCTCTACTTTATTTTATCTTTTAATTAAAAAAATATAAAACATCTAAACTTTTAAAACTCCCAAAAAACGAAGAAAAAGATATTCTACAAAATTTCTCCGTCCGAATAATGACGATGAAACTTTAGTAATTTGAAACAACTACCATTATCCAGACGGGGTCCGTGGCTAGAATCTTTTACGCCATTTTACTTACCAAACTCCAGATTTAGGGGTGCCTTTCCACTAGAGATTTACGAAGCTACTCTGATGTGTGTCGATTCTATAAATAATTTGTTTTTTTTTTATTAACCGACTTCAAAAAGGAGGTGGTTATATTAGACGGCGCTCATATTAGACACGCTGTTTACATCGTCCAACTAAATATATTAAGCGCCGACTGCACAAATATGTACTAAACCAACATTTATCATCATTATTATTCAATTATTTTTTACTTTGTAGTGACATAGAAGTCGGTTGTATTTTTTGTTAAAAAATTTTTTTGTTGTTGTTATATTTTGTTTGATTGCCATAGTATAGCTTAGCTTAGGTAGCAGAATTAAGATTTTTTTATATAGAGGGATGCGATCGTAATCGGTGTAACTAAGTATTTTCTTAGCACATCGCTTTAGCATTGCGCTTAGCTTAGCTCTGGTAGATAGAGCTATGTTTTTCGTCTGTTTCCGACGCACTAATGATTTCGGGTTCGATCTCCGGAAGACAGAAATCTGAATAATTTATTTAGATATGTGTCCTGAGTCTGGGTGTTAATGCATTGTTTGTGTGTGTTCATGGCACCCACGACACGGACATTATAACATGCTAGAATTCGTTCGAGTGTCGAAAGCGTCTTCTTATATGTAGATATGCGATCTAAGGGCTCTAACCGGACAACTAGGTATTTTCACAGCACATCTTACTAACTTAGCCTAGCTTCGCTTCCGCACATCTCAGGTAGAAAGGCACCCACCGAGAGCACAGCCTCCCGATAACATCACGGAACGTACCTGCAAATAAAATGTAATGGTTATTGGTGTGCTCGGAGTGATCAGCGTAATTCTACCCTTATCTTGAATATTGTTGTTATTTGTAACTTGGGTCGTGGCAGGGGTGTGTACGAAGGCAACGAGGAAAATTATTAATGTTTATCATTTTTCGCCTTAGATATCTGTAGGAATAAATACAATTGAATAGTCCGTCTGTTATTTCGAAACTGTTATATTTGTAATTTTACAAAAGCTTGTCTTGGAAACTGGTTTACGTCTATTATTTATAATCAATCTATCCAATGTTTTGCCTACCAAAGTTCAAAGTTGTAATAGGCAGAAATTTTCAATTTCGAACTTTAGTTAAGTAAAACATTGGATACTGTCATTGTTAGACGGGATTCTCACACAGAAACATGGAAATTTACGAGGTGTAAAATATGCTAACGATATTCCAAAAATATCTAGAACACCTAAACAAATATAGCCTAAACCCTTCACTTGTGGGGGGACTTCTGCCCAGCAGTGCGTTATATTTTCATCAAGCCTAAAATTACTTTTTCCTAGAACTCAAAAAAAGCAATCTAACTTTAATTTCCCGGCCGGTACAATCAAAGCAGGTTTTCCGGAAAACAACAACGTGCTCGGAGAATACCACGGGCGTAATGTATTTTGTATGGGGTGAATACGGAATCAATTTCCGGGCAAATGCATATTTATTGGCGACGTCCAGCCCGCTCGTACACAAAATTGACCAAAATTGAAAAAAAAAGTTCAGATTTTGTGCTTTTCCAATATCTATGTTTTGAGTGCTATAAATACTTATAAAGCTACTTGCTGATAAGAAAAAAAAACATTAACAAAACTATCAAAAGAAGAAGTTATAAAAGGTCTGTCCTTGCTTTCAAAATTTTATAACATACCTACCTTTAACCTACATTTAACGATACCACCGCAAAATTCAAAATTACAGTCAGTACGTAACACCTAATTTTAGACATTTTATTAATACTCGTACCTAAAAAAAAATTAAATCCACACGCACTCTAGCAGTGTTTAATAGAAGTAAATACATCTTCCCTAAACATTACTTGACGTAAGAAATCCTACTTCCCTGTGACAATGCTTTCGAAGACATCATTTTTTCAAGAAAACGAACCAGTGTGAATAAAGCAAGCCAATTTTCCATGTCGCATAAAATATATCAATACTTATTACATTTACCCAAACGGAAATAAAAAGAAAATGGGTTTACTCTACACGATTCGTTCCGGCGCCACTAGCCAATAAAATGTTCTTCGAGACTGGATAATAAAACCATAATGGCCCCTCTTCAGCAAGATGGCAGACGGGGTGATGTCACCGGTGATTATCTCATTAAGACTAATGTTTACGAGCCAAGTGGTGGATCGGATGACAAATTCATTGGTACACTTAGTATTTTATATCTATTTGTTGGGTTGTTGCGACTTTCGCAACTCGTCAAGATGGCGCTTCTGAATCACGGTATCGAAGTTTTTTCGACGTCTAGCATATATACACGCTACGAAATAAGACTGTTGGAGTACGGCCGCTCCTCGGACATAATCACCTAGCCCAGAGGGAGATCTTTCTTTTCCAAAACCGTGATTCGAAGAATGAAGACACCGAAATATGGAAATTAAGTATGTTAGAGTATAGGATAGTAGGTAAGTATACTCGTAGTTTGACCAAGGAGGTACCACCCCCATTTCTATCGTTAAACAAGCCTTGCCTTACGGCTAAAGGGTGATGATGCTGGCTAACTTACACATGCATGGCAGTGCACCTGTAATAGATTTTAGTTACCATCCCTGTTATGCACGGACATGTTGTAGATGTATACAACAGTGGCCACTCACAGTTGGACCGCACGTTTGCTGTTTTCATTAAAATGTCATATTCAAAAAAAAAATTTTAACAAAAAAATAAAACCGACTTCTATGTCACTACAAAGTAAAAAATAATTGAAATAAATGTTGGTTTAGTACATATTTCTGAAGTCGGCGCTCAATATATTTCGTTTGATAACAGCGTGTCCAATATGAGCACCGACTTCAGAAATATGTACTAAACCAACATTTATTTCAATTATTTTTTACTTTGTAGTGACATAGAAGTCGGTTTTATTTTTTTGTTAAAATTTTTTTTTTCACCCTTTTTAGTGATGATATGCTAACGTTTGTATTAATATTATGTAAAATTGTATAAATGTGATCATGAATAAAGGTAAGGTCTGAATAGATACGGATTGGACCCACCCGCTCGCAGGGCGCTGCCGCGCCCTTCTCGCTTAGTTGCATATTGTCTTATATGTTCCAACCTAACCTAACCAATTCAATACGAAACACTATAGGCGAAGCTTTATAAGATACTAATTATTGGCTAGGTTAGGTAGGAACAGATAAGTAAATAAATCAAACTAGGTGGTAAAACTCTGCGAGTGAACCGGTCCAATTTACCTTAATTCAATAGTTAAGAAAAGAAAAAGGAGTTGATGGTCAAATTTTTCATCATATATCTCTGTCTAGCTACTTCATTACAACAAATGTCTAATCTATATACTTTACATGGGAGGCACCTCTGCATCATCAGGATTGAAGAATTGAAGGTCATATCTTCCATCATATGTCTCTACTCAAAGACCTTATCATATATTCGTAAGCTCCAAATGCCTAAGTTGTATGGTTGAGGCAGGAGGCACTTCTGCATTATCAGAGTTGAAGAGTAGAAGGTCAAATTTTCCATCATATATCTCTACCTATCAACCTTATTGAATATTCATAAGCATCAAATGCCTAACTTGTATGGCTGAGGCAGGAGGCACCTCTGCATTATCAGAGTTGAAGAGTGGAAGGTCAAATTTTCCATCATATATCTCAACTTATCGACTTTATTAAATATCCATAAGTTCCAAATGCCTAACTTGTATGGTTGAGGCAGGAGGCACTTCTGCATTACCAGGGTTGAAGAGTTGAAGGTCTAATTTTCCATCATATCATGATAACCTAGACACTCAATGTTCATTTCAAGTTTCATGAGAATTGAGTGGGCAGAAGGTAAGTTGTCATAAAATATGTAAAAAGCAGGGGTAGTGATGATGAGTTCCACCCCATAACTTAAATTCTAATCATCAGAGCGTACTAATGTTAAGGTAGGAAAGTACCGCAACGAAGCACCCTTTCATATGAAAAAAAGAAAATTAAAATAGGTTAAGAAATACTCGACTTATTCAAGTTTATATGAAATCGGGTTTTTCCAATTTTCCGGGAAAACTGGCGGAAATTTTCAAATTTCCTCGAAATGGGACCCCCTGTGAAACTAGCCGCATACAATGGTGTATGAATCATGTCGATCGGTCGCAGCATCGCGAAAAAATCGCCGAACAAACATAAAAAAAAAAAAAAAAAAAAAAAAAAAAAAAATATATACGGTCGAATTGAGTAACCTCCTCCTTTTTCGAAGTCGGTTAAAAAATAAAAGTGACCGCAAGTCATGCGTCCATGCCAACGCCTTAATCAGTGTTCCTTGACATTGCATATGCGTGCATATCTAATATTATCGTTTGTCGGTCCGTTTATCTCTGTCAACTAATGGGTTCGTTAAACTCACATTATCGCTATCTTCTGTAGGCCTTGGCCTTTCGTACAGCAATTATGTATGTATACATGGTTTTTATCTTTATTGACTTTCTAATAGGAAATAGTAGGAAATAATTTTGGTCAAGTGGTCTTTTGTGATTCTGAACTAGAACAGGATGTTGTCTGCTTATGGTAAGTGGCTATTGCAGCCCTATCACATTAGGACCCATCTCTGATGGTCTATCGGTCTTCCTAGGGTAATATAGGAAAGGGCCATAATTATGATGGGACTAGACATGGGTAACTCAAACAGATCGCTCGAACTGCAGATCATGTCGCGAATCATTAGGTCGAACCGGAGTTATGAACCGGATCACAGATCTGTTTGGGTTTGATCTGCAGTTCAAACTCATATAATAAGTGATCTGAATATTTGAACCGGGTCAGATCTGAGTTACTCACCTCTAGATGGGACGATATTAATTGTGATGCCTCTCTAGTAACTCGCACTTGAGCAGTACGGTGGACTATGGCTTAAACCTCTCTTACTCTGTATATAAAATTCGAGTACTAAGTTAGGCCACATAGGAATTCAACTGGAATGCCTCGCATAAGTTTATTTTACAACACCCTTCAAACCAGAACACAACAACGTTCAACACTGCTACACAAACAAAGATTTCATTTCACACGACTGTTTTAGAACACCAGAGTCAAAATCGAAATAACTTATAGTTTAAAAACTAAAAACCACGCTAAAATCGCACTAGGAAAATGTTTAATGCTGATTCCTGACAATCCTGATAAGGAGAATGGAATAAAATTATTAAAATCGTGTATTGTCATCGGTTCTTGATAATTGTTCAACATTTTAAATTACTCGGATCGTTCAAAATGGGTAAATATAGAGTTCAAAGATTCCGTTACATACATACATACAATCCTAGCTAATAAAAGCGTGTTAAAAACGTTTACACAGATAAAATTGTATGTGGAACGACATACACATTAAAACCGAACCTACAAAGAAGCCTTAAGCGACATTATGTTCACACTTTACTTAAAATATTAAATTTGCAATTTCAACAGAAACTCAAATGTATCTACTGTGGAGCAAAACTGTAGCTTTAATAAGCCAAATGTGTATTTCGCGTGACTTTTGACCCGTAAAGGGTATATTTACGACACTATGGGTATGCAGAGTGGGGTTATAAAAAGTGTATTTGAATTCCCGTACTAAACATGTCATGGGCTCTTACGAAAACATATTTTTATTGAATGAAATTTCGAGTTGTTTCTTTATAAAGCATTTAATTTAAACAAGCTGCCTTGTGCCAAGTGCCTGTGACTTTGTTCAGAGTATTTAAACAATTATACACCGCCATCTATCAAGCTCACGGAGTACACTGGAGTTTTTCTTTCAGCGTACACGTCATGTAATTTTTGAAAACATATTTTGACTTAAATAACTGAAAAATAAAATTCAATACAATCCATTGAACACAGTTTAGCAGTTTTAGTATGATGCAAACAAATTCTTCTTCTTCTCTTTCTTAAAATGATAGTAATTGCTATTGATACTCATTCTCAGTTCTCTTTTGTCTTTATTTCGTAAATACGTTTAATGTACAGACATGCGAAGCTTACATTCTGATTATATGTATAACTAGCTGACCCGGCAAACTTTGTACCGTCTCAAAATCTACTTATCAAATATAATTCATATTAATAGCCTATGTTACTCGTGGATAATGTAGCTTTCGAATGGTAAAAGAATTTTTAAAATTGGACCAGTAGTTTTTGAGCCTATTCATTACAACCAAACAAACAAACAAACTTTTCCTCTTTATAATATTAGTGTAGACAAACAACAAATCGTTTTATTAGCACCACGTTGGTAGTTGGTACTCATAATGAGAAACCAACGTATCATCAGATCGCCAGATGGCACGCGGAACCGGGCCTAAGGTATTTAAAATATAAATATAGCCTTAGGGCCTTTGCACACGAACGTTAATGTGCTCCTTAACTCTTTGTACAATGAATGTAATGTACGATTGATGTTAACATGATCGAGCCATAGTGGACACCGGTTTCATAATAATAGTCCACGCTAGAGTCCACCACGCTGGACAAGTGCAGATTGATAGACTTTACAAAGCTCTAAGAATTTTAAAAAACCTTTTCGGCTTACAGGTTTCCTAGCGACATTTTCCTTCACAGTTAAAGAAAATGATAATTAATATTTAATACGGATATATTTTGGAAAAATTAGAGGCTATTCGAACCCAAAACTCAGACGTGAAAGTTAAAATTTTAAACCACAGATCTCTTAGATTTAATATACTGCCTCCAAAACATAAAATGTAAACAAATCGTAATATGACAGAAATCTTTCCTGAGTTCAGTCTACCCACTACCCCCTACTTCGACATGAGTACCTATAGGGAAAAACACCATGATACTATATTTACTGTACTACGCTTTCTTAATTCGCCCGGATTCCACTGCTGATACAAGTTTATTACGAACATGTTGCAACTACATTTTCATGTAAGGTCCACCTTAAATTCGTATTGTGATAAAAGTAAATACACCAATTACTAAACAATAAAAATCGGTATAAGAAACCATTTTTGAAAGCACAAGGACGACAATCGTTTTATCCCTAAAGGTGTGGCCAGACGAGTAGCATTTTACGCGCAGCTACAAAAGTTTACTTATTTTTCTTTTAACTATTTAATAGCTATTAGTCAAAAATAAAAAGTTAGCGCCCTGAACATACGGTGTTACAAAAACCGACAAACAAACGTCAAATGTTTTTTGTTATGACATTAAAGTACCAAACAAACACATGATTCACGACTTAACTACAGATGACTTCTATATGAGACAGCTAACGAATGCTATCCTTACAGAAAATACAAAACTTTTCATGTAAAGTCCTGCCTGAAGTCACTAACATACGTTTTTCCCGAAGAGTAAAATGAGACGTTTCGGATAAATAAAGCAACGCAACATATTTAACATACAAGAACCGCGGCATTTTAACTGCAAAACGTATCTCGTCTGCGCACACCCTTAGCTACAAAAACTACGTTGTGTCATCGGCCTGGCTGAGCGTGTAGGGAGGTGACGTCACGCTGGGCGGTTACGTCACGCGTAATGGCACGCGAACACAAAAATAAATGGTTAACTTCACTCGCTTTATTGCCGAGGGCTACCAGTTGCCAAAAATAAACTGTGATAAAATAATCGTTGGGGAATATGTACTGTTTAGTTATAACTGCTGGGCTTGTAGTTAGCCTACACTAAAAGTGGGGGAAGCCGTTATCATGCTGGGGGAGGGAGTGTACACTACCATGCTTCCTCAATACAGATTGGTAGAGAAAGATAAGCATTTACTGAAATTTAAATCAATTCATATACTTTGCAATTCAGCAAACACAGATATAATAACAACAAAGACGGCAAGAAATAATCATATAAGGTCAAATTCGTCTAAGGAGGAGATTCCATTACAACATGATTAGGTAATTCAGATGCTGGTCACATATTCGAGTATGTATATGAGTGATTCAATTTTATTTACCTAATGATTTCCTTTCATTATAATCATATTATTACAAATTTAGTCATCATTCGCATTTAAGTGACAACCCTATGAAATTAAACAAGATTCTTATTCCGTGGGCGTTCATAATTTGTTAGAATTTCCGCCCTGTCTAAAGTACACCGGTGTAGGAGACTAAACGACGGTTCATACTGTAGGACCGAGGGATTTAGAATATTATCCTAGAGGAGTGAATTAAATTGTTTAAATACAAACACATTGTTACTATGACTTCCTTCTTGTATTTTTGTAGGTACATATCGTTGTTCCATTATTAAACCTAAATTTGCATCGAAGTTGCGGTTTAGAGATTAATTTAACAATAGTGTTAAATTACAGAGATTATATTAATTAGTGAAATTACGTTAAATCTGCAGAGATTAAAGAAGATCTCAAAAGTGTGCAAACACATTATTGTCCTGTTGAGCACTTCTCTCTTCTCAGACAGAGATGGATTAAGCCGAAGTACACCAAGCTGGTCAAATGCAAAATGATAGACTTCACAAACCTCGCAGTTGTAGCCTCGTCCAGTGATAGAGTCACCAAATAAATACAGAGATGAAGGCACGACTCCTAATCCGAATAAATTAAGACACTTATATAAACGAGCACTCGTGTAAATTTACCTTCGGACGGTTCAGAAAATCTGTCGACAGATGGGCAAAGTAGCTTCGAAGTAACGCCTCAAAATTTCATTACAATCCTAAAATGTACTAATTGTAACGGACCAGATAGTAGTACACGACGCGTATAAATTATACGGAAAAGGTAACAAGGATAACGAATGTCCAGATAACAATTACAATAAATAATTAGTGCTACAATTAGCAACGTTTCTAATAATGTGCAAGGATAAATTGTGTGTGGATGCGAACGGAAGTTTTCCGCAAAATAATATCCGAGCGATGTGGGTTTGTTGGTTTAACTGCTATAAATAACAATTTTCATATGAATTTGAAGTTGCAAATAACCATGCAGTTGGTTATGAGCGATTGCTGCCTAGACATCCGTGATCAACTTCAAATAGAATTCGAATCCTACGTATGTTCGGCCAAAGGTGTGTTAATACTCGTCAAGAATTAGTTGAAATGTTTATATTTTCTTTATAAAACCCTTCAAACAGGAACACAACACGCCACACTGCTGCTAAAAAGCTTAAATAGGTGTAACGTTGCTTACTCCGGAATCGGACCATAATTTGTTCTACCAAGTTCGAATAATATAAGATTTTAATATATAAAATTTCCTCTTATGATACATAAACGTATACGATATCAAAATATGTCTAGAAGCTAAAAATCGTAGTGCCTTTACAATCGTCTCTAGAGGCAATAATATTCCCCTTCATCTTGTCTTGACTATCGAGACACTAGTATTATCACAATAGCGACGAAAGATTTTAATCAGAGATCTTTGCTGGGATACATTGGCGTGCACTCTTGTGCTTAATAATCAGACATTAATTATGAAACTGAAATTCCCATTTGACCAACGTAGTTAAGTTCTAAGCTTCCACCAGTTACAGTTAACTCATGTCCAGCAATGAGACCTAAAGACAGTTGCTCAAAAATCAGCAACAATTTCGAAATATTCACTCCAAAGTACCCCATCCCACGCTCGTACCAGCGTAACAAGTTAATCTAGTGTGGCCTAGCGAACATATCTAATTCGTCACGGGAGCGCCATAAATCCAAATAAACCGGTGCTCATCAGTCGCGTCCTGCTCGTCGCATTAAATTCGAATTTGACAAATCAGCGCGTTGAACTGGCGAGACGGCTTCAAGATTTTTGTATCTTCATCATTATTTTATCGGACAATCTTCCTGGTATAGAATTTTAACGGTTTCTGAATCATAGTACACTGGAAATTGTCTGTCATGGGTTTATTATACAACACTGAAGTGGTAAACGAAAATGCTGTCCACCATGGTAAGTTGCTAGCTATTAGAATCTAGCTGAAGTCGGCCACAGATGCGTTGTTATCCCCTATAACATTAACTATGTCTCCCTTACCAAATCCTTCTAAACGGACGGAACACAGCTGCTCAGAACAGTGCTGTTATAACGAAGAAGTAGATGTAACGGTGATGCCTTCGCGAGTTATACCACAAAGAGTTCTACCACCTTTAAACCAGACCAAATAAGACCCATAGTCTAATCTTTACAAACAAGAGAATCGACATAATACGGTGACAAACAGGAAAGAATCAATAAAGAGATACCAAAAAGACCTACGGGTATGTACTAATATTTAATCCACTTCCAAGAATTTCATATTGAACAAAACTATTTTTATTACAACTAATGCTGTCACCGTCCGCGATCCATTAGGCACGCTTGTCAAATGTACGTGTGGCGTTCTTACAGAGGTCCAGATCGTTAGTGGTTAAAAAATAGCTCTCAAAATTGTTAGACATAAAGCGAGATACATCTAAGATGCCATCGTCGTTTGGCGCGTGTAAAGACTGTATAAGCGAATATGAAGTTATGACTGCAAAAAGTTCACTACAATTTTTTTTGACACTTGGCAATTTGCACGTAAGAGCGTAAATACATTGTGTTATTTTTACAGGTTTTTCAAATAGTTTTAGAAGAATAGATTATCTAAAAGTACATAATATACCTATTACAATTCCGTTCCATATTTAACTCAGACTACATTAAGTTAAATGTTCCTAGTTCGTCGCATATAAATATGGTAAAAATCAGATGAATAATTCTTCCATTTTTCTAACTTCCTCCATTTTTATTCGTCTCGATTTTATTGTTTTAGTTTTCTGTTTTATATTCATTCAATTCCGTTTTATGAATTTTACGAAGTCCGATTTTCTTTTGTTCAACATTTTTCTTATTAAACTCAACAACAGTAATACTGCCAATAATAATGGAAAATAGATAATCAAAACAAGCAACAGTAAAACTAAATGAAGTCACAAAGCAATTAAAATAGGTATTTTGATTAAAACAAAGACTTTATTTCATCGATTAGCAAACGGACATGGTTGCAATGGACATCAATTTTCCTAACAATAAAATTATCACATACGGTGGACGTAATATTCAAACAAAAATGCCCACTTCCGTACCTAACATCCGTTTACATGCGTAAAGCAGTAATAACATGGAATTCCAGTAAACCATTATGACCGCAAAATGTAATTAAATTGCTATCAAGAGCTTGTGTAATACAATGTTTATTGTAACACTCGAAAATTAATATTTCAACGTAATCCGCAAAAGTGAAGGGTATATCCGATGTCCAATTTAGGGTTTTTACATTGTCAGTATCCAAATTTATTTCTTCATGTGTAGCTCAGTTATTTATAGAGTTTACCCGATTATTTCCCAATTTTAGCAAGGGTGTTAGAATGGAAAGGGTTACCGTTAAGGTCACGACCTTCTAATAGGTTCTATAAGTGTAGGCTATTAAATTTTAGACCTTTGAGAAATTTATTTAGAACACCTACGAACTTAGATGTACTATGTTTATATAAAAGGTCCCCTTGCTGTTCGGTTCTTAGACAATTTCTACTTTATACTGGCACTATCATTCCCTGCAGTGTTTTACTTTGAATGGTAGTAGGAAAGTATTCAAACCCAGTGCGACGGACAACAATCTTTCCGTCTTCCATTTCAGGTAGGAGTAGAATGTATTTGGAGATGATTACAGACGACCCAAAGACAACAACGACCATACACCACCAGGTAGACTTCATGCGCATTTCGCACATCAACTCGCACTCTGCGTTTGAACGCCAGACCGAGCAGCCCCGCCTGCTCGCGCTCTAAGTGTTCGCTAACCCAGATTTTTTTGTCTGGCCTTTCGGCCGGTTCTCGACTACTCGATTTTTATCGGTAGCGGTCCGTGCTTTGTTTATTGCCAATTTATTGGGAATAAACAAAACTCACGTCCCGACGCGTTTGAGTTGGTGGATACCTAACGGTGCCAACGAAACCAGCTAGCGTTGACCCGGTGCGCTTCTCAGACCTCTCGGCCTGAGAGAAACCGGCAGACCCGATCCCACTGCACTTGGGCTATCCCAAGGGTGACGGTAGCAGTTACTTTCCCTTAGGGGTAATTGCATTTCCCTCCCCCTCCCCGTTAGCTCCCTGCCTCGGCAGGGAGGCATCCCTGGTTACCATGGCCTACATGGTAACAGATAGGTTTTTCGAGGCTCTGTCCTCCCTCTTGAGCAAGGAGCTCAACCGCCCCATTGACGCTGTCAAACTCCGCTCCCTTTGCGAGCCCTTAAAGTCCGTAACGGATCCCCTGTCCGTTACCGATTCACCCGCATCCCCTGATGCCACCCCGAGACACGAGATGGACTTTGACGCCATCTCGCTAAAACGCCCCGCCTCCTCCGACGAATCGTCGGAGCACACCCTCATCACCGCCCCCTCCTCCGACGACGACCAGGGTTTCACCCCTGTCAAGTCGAGGAAGACCAAGAAACGACCGGTCAAACGCGTCGCTAAGGCGACAAGTGAGACTTCTTCCGAGGCCTCTATCGAAGCCACCCCAGCCCCAGCGGCCCCCGCTCTGGCCCCCGTGCCAAAAGCCTCCACTCTGGCCCCCGTGCCAATAGCCTCCACCGAGCCCCAGAGCTCAACCCCCGCGGCTAAGCCCGCCAAGCCAGCCACACGCTGCGAACCGGCACTTGCCAAGTGCAAACCGCCCCCCACACATTTTCTTCAGAGATAAGTCGAAATGGTCCGACTTCTCTAAAACCCTAGTGGAAAAACAGATCCACTACACCAAGGCACGTAACCTTCGCGACTCTATTCGCGTTTCATGCCCCACCACCGAGGACTTCAGGAGCCTCATTAGGCTCCTAACTCACCTTCAACTCCCGTACCACACGTACGCTTTAGAAGAGGACCGCAAAATCAAAGCGGTCCTTAGGGGTCTCCCCTATGAGCTTCCCACCGACGAAATCCTAACGGATCTAGTCAACCAAGGGTTCCCCGTGGAAGGTGTACACAAGTTGTACAACCGCAACGGGGTCAAATACCCTCTAGCCCTGGCCATTCTAGCCAAGACCCCGTCCTCCAAGGACATTTTCAAGGAGAAGGAGCTCACAATCTGTGGCCTTTCTGAGATCAAGGTGGAACCACCTAACAAGCGTGGCTACCCTGCCCAGTGCCACCGCTGCCAGCTTTACGGCCATGCAGCGGCGAACTGCACTGCCCCCCCAAGGTGCGTCAAGTGCCTAGAACCCCACGCCACACGTGAGTGCAAGAGGACTCGTGAAGACGAGTCCCCTCCTGCCTGCGTGCTATGCACCACTTCAGGGCACCCGGCTAACTACCGTGGCTGCCCTAAAGCCCCCCGTCCCGCTCAAAAGAAGGTTGCTAAAAAGCAGCCCTCGAAAGCAGGCCCACCTCCGGTCAATTCGACCAATTTCCCGCGGCTAGGGGCCTCCAAAACCCCAACCGCTCCCATGGAGTTGGAGGAAAGTCGCACCCGCGACCGCCCCACCAGCCCCGGCCCCTAAGGCCACTCCCACTCCCCGTCCCACCCAAGACGCATCGGTAAGGGAACATATCATGTTCCTTAAGGACTGCGTTAAGGGCGTGAACCTCGACGAGATCATACTCGTCTCGCAAAAGATGCGTAACGCCAGCCAGGCGGAGCGCATCGCAATCTACTCTGAACATCTAGCGTTGTTCAAGTCCATTCAATGAGTAACGTTCATACTCAACCCCTCCATCCCGGTCGTCAAAAACCTAAAGGCGTCTCGCTTATCTCCTTCAATGCACGAGGTCTTAAGCCTTGCATTCCCGAACTCAAAGAGTTCGTCCGCAACAGGGATATCGACCTGTTGCTTGTTCAGGAAACTTTCCTCAAGCCCTCCCTTAAAGGCGTAAGTCTCCCCTCTTACGCGCTTGTACGTAATGACAGAGCCGACGACCGTCGTGGCGGAGGCACTGCCATCTACTACAAGAGATCCTTCCATTGCACCCCTCTGGAAACACCCAAGCTCACCAATATGGAAGCCACCATATGCAAATTAGGCATGACAGGACACCCGTCCCTGATCATAGCCTCAATTTACCTCCCCGCCAATAAAGCCCCTCTCCAAAGCGACTTGGAGGCCCTCCTCTCGCTCGGAGACTCTGTCGTACTATTTGGAGATTTCAATTGCAAACATACCGTTTGGAACAGTCGTCTGACTAACACCAACGGTAAGAAACTCTTAACCATTTCCCGCGCACTGGACCTTGATATCTTCTCTCCAACAGCGCCAACCCACTACCCCCGATCGGGAAGACCAAGAACCCGACGTGCTGGATTTCGCCCTCCTTAAAGGCGTCGCGCTCAATACTAGAGCGATCGAAACACTGGACGATCTGGGCTCAGACCATCGTCCAGTCTCTCTACAGTTAGGTCCCTATGATCCAACTCCCCATACCTCCTCGAAAACCTTCACTAATTGGGAAGGGTACGAGAAATCTCTCACCTCGGCCATAGAGGCCCCCGATTCACCGTATACTATTCCCCCAGACTACCTTGTTAGCTCGGAGAAAATAGACAGTACGGTGAACTCACTCACCCAGCTAGTTCAGACTTCGCTTCATGACAACGCGAAGGTGGTAGAGGTCCCGAACCGCAAACTACCCTCGCGAGGTCAGGAAGCTAATCCAAACTAAAAACGCAGCCCTCAGATGGGCCGCCAAGTATCCCACCCCTGTCCTTAGGAGGCGCGCTAACGCCCTCCAAAGGAAAGTCAGATCCCGGCTAGCCGAACTGAGGGACTCCAACTGGAACTCTCTCATGGAGGATATCCAACCTTCTCATAAGGCATTCTACAAAATCGCTAGACGATTTCGTACCGAAGCCTTCTCAAGCACTCCCCCTCTCACGCGTCCCGACGGCAGCATAGCCTTCGAAGACGCTGAGAAGGCCGAATGCTTCGCAGATAGCATCGCTGCGCAGTGCTCCCCCAGCACTCAACCGTGCGACCCTATCCACATTCACAAGGTGGAGGAGGAGGTCCTTAAAAAGATCTCTCTCCCTGTCACCTCTGCTCCCATTAAAATCACTACAGACGAGGTCCGGACCGTCATCCGCGGTCTGAAACCTCGTAAAGCCCCAGGTCCGGATGGTATCTCCAACCTGGCGCTCAAACACTTCCCCGAGCAGGCACTGACCCTTCTGGTCATTATCTTCAATGCCTGCCTCGATCTCAGCTTCTTTCCAACAGCCTGGAAGACAGCAACAGTTATCGGTATTCCCAAGCCTGGGAAACCGAAACATATTCCCTCCAACCACCGCCCCATTAGCCTCCTCAATGCAATGGGCAAGGTTTTCGAACGGGTGATCCTCGTTCACATAAGAGGGCACCTCTTCCCAATAGATGCTCCCCCACTCATCATTCCTCACCAATTTGGCTTTCGCCTCCAGCACTCGTGCCCCCAACAAGTCCACCGCATTGTCGAGTACATCACAAGCGGGTTTTATCCAAGACGTAACAAGACACTAGCAGTCTTCTTCGACGTCGCCAAGGCTTTTGACAAAGTCTGGCATGGAGGACTGGTATACAAGCTATACCATTCTGGTCTTCCTGATCGCCTAGTCCGCATCGTGGCTTCCTACCTTCAGGACAGAACCTTCCGCTACAGGCACGAAGGTATCCTCTCTCCCCCACGCCCCGTAACAGCCGGAGTCCCTCAAGGCTCAGTGCTCGCTCCTACATTATTCATATCGTACTCCAACGATATTCCTATCCCCAAAAATGGGGTGCAGCTCTCACTCTTCGCCGATGACACCGCCCTTTACATCCAAGGGCAAAAGGAGTCATCTGTCCTCGCCAAACTCCAACGCTCGGTCAACGAGTTAGGAGATTGGTTTAGGAAATGGCGCATCGAAGTCAATGCGGAGAAAAGCTCCGCAATGCGCTTCGACCACAAACGCAGGCGCTTAAACAACCTGCCCTCCGTCAAATTACTTGGGGCCCCCATTCCATGGAGGCCCACAGTAAAATACCTAGGAGTTACCCTTGACCCGGGCCTCACCTTTAGACCCCACGTCTCTAAGGTCACCCATACCGCCCGCTCTTACATGAGCCGCCTCAACGCCATGATTGGCAGACACAGCAAGTTGTCAGCCAGGAATAAGCGAACGCTGTATAAGGTTTGCATTCGACCGGTGTTAACATACGCCTCTCCAGTCTTCGCTCACGCGAATCCCACCATCCTAGACAAACTCCAGGTCATACAAAATCTCTTTTGTCGTCGGGCACTTAATGCCCCCTGGTATGTCAGAAACGCTGACCTCCACCGCGACCAGGAGCTCGCTCCAATACAACAAGTCCTCAGACAATTCTCTGAAGCGTTCTTCGACCGCTCAGAAAACCATTCCAACCCCTTAATCAAGGGTGCAGCGGACTATGCTGCCCCTCTTCCTACCCGTTACAATTGCCGTCGGCCAAGAAATATCTTGACCGACGCTCCTAACAAACTCTCCACCGATGTGGAGAATCTTCTGGCCGCCCACAGGGGCGTACAACTCTCCATAGAGAATCGTCTTCCCGACGATTCTAATCTTATTCATGATACGTTGACACCTTCAGTGTCATCTATCCAGCGGTAGCTCTCTAGGGAGCGCCGCTAGCGCCTCTCGATCCGCAACGAGAGGTCGCTATCCGATGTCGGCTGTACGGTCCCCTTGGACGAATGCCTTAAAGGAGTTTTTAGTGGGATGGTCCTCCCTTCAGGAGGACCTTTCATTCAGCCCCACACGACGCAGGCACCGGCCGTCGCGGCCTGTAAGTGCTTGGACGCATTTTTTGCTCCTCCCTCAACAACAAATCAACAAATCAACTGCTAAATCATAAGATTAGAATCGAGTTATAAGTGGGACATTAAAACCACTAGGTTATCACAGTCTTGAAATAATACAATAACATAACCCCAACAAAATGAGAAGACCATTTCATTTTAGGTGTCACATAGCGAACAATGAGCATCTCGGTCGGCCGGGTCACCAGGGTGACATCACTCAGTTTATATATACCGGCCGGCGGCCGCTCACGAAGTTGTGACCGAGAAACCTTGGTGCATGCAGCCGGAGGCCACGATAAGCTGGTTATTTAAAGATGTTGAACAATCGACAAATTTAACATGAAAGGTTTGAATTGGGTTTAATTAAATGTTTTTCTTACAACGCTAACAGTGATTGACTGATAACACAGCCTAGTTCTAAAGAATGAAATGATAGAAAACAACAGTACCTACCTTACCTGAATGAACGTAGATAATTTCTAAGAAAGTATATTTGAAATTTCATCTCCCTAACCGAGCGTAAATAAGTTAAAATTATCTCATTTTTTTCGATTACTCGTTAGTACCTAGAATTTTTTACATTTTATTTTTGAATTTAGTACATTTAAATTGAGTAAGTTAAAAAAAAAAACAAAATCAAAATTTCATAGATCACGAGTAAACTCATTCGATGCCTATTACTTTCTAGAATCTAGATACTTGGTAAAAAAGACAGATATTGATCTGAAAACAGCATCAGTTGAGACCATAACATGACGGCACTACCCAATGCTATGAGACAGATATAGGTGTGGCAATGACACCGTCATTCCCACCATAAGAAGTACTACCACCTTAAATTACAAAAAACACTACATCGACATTCTACTAGATATGTGTGTATGAGTTGAGTGTGTGTATGAGTTGAGTGAGTATAGAACGCTGTGTTTTTGTATGTGTGTGTAACGCAAAAACAAATTTCGAGTACGAACCGAACCGAACCGAAGCTGCATTCAAAACACCGGGTGACATCACCGGCACCGAACGTGAGGCCGTTAGGACCGGTTTCCTTGCAGCCAGTTTAGATCCCAGCGAGACCGCCTTCGCGTATTCGGTGAAATTCTGGTGCGCCTTATGATCATGATTGTGGCAATGAAACTTACGTATCCAGTTAAAGATTGTTATTGCAATACCTAATTGTTATTGTTTTACAGTTAGTTCCGCTCGCATGAACTTTCATACGCAAGATTTTTTACGAACTTTCGGATTATTTTGTACAACTATTCAACATCGATATGGCATGTAGCATCTCAAAATATCCATTGAAATCCTTATCGCAAATTACTCGTACAGATACACAGAAAAACAACTAATAATATGGGTTTAGAAGATGGGAGACTTGACAGCTACTTACCTGATTAATCCTGATAAATAATTATGTTATAAAGTATAGGAAGATAATTAAAAAAAATCAAAAATATTGCCTATAAGCTCAATCATCATATCAAATCTAATCAACCAAAAGTTTTAGGACACTTTTGCTTTACTAACAAAAACATCGTTCTTGAATACCAAGGAAAAAAATCTCCAAGAGTCATCAAAATTCTTCGTATACTATCATTCCCGTCGTATATTTCATGCCAACGTGGCACTCACGGCCGTCTGGCTCAGCTAACTCGGCTTACCTAACAGAAATCTAGTCTAGACGCGGCAATAAAATATCGACACGTAAACATTGGTAAACTACGTGGAGATCAACATCTTCTTTACGAGTTTACCCTCCTTACGCTTGTTTGTTGAATATTTCCCCTCATTTATGTGGTCGTTATTTCACGAGTTTGCGTATCATCTACGTAATATTGCCCCACTGATGGGCACATGGCTAAGAATAAGAAAAGGGTTTGAAGGTGGTAGAACCCTTTGTGGTTCGACTCCGGCGGCACCACCGCCACACCTAGTTGTACCTAATAACAGCAGTGTTAGGCGCTGCTGTGTTCCGGTTTGAAGGGTGTGGTAAGGGAGACAGACTTTTCCGAGGCGTTCCAGCTTAGTTCTCAGGGGTAGCGGCGCATCTGTGGCCGACCTCAGGTAGGAATATCTAATCCTATCTGGGGTTGATTACAGATGTCCATGGGCCGCAGTAGCCACTTACCATCAGGTGGACTGCATGCTCGTCTGCTACTCCTAATTTATAAAAAAAAGGGATTTAGGTCCACCACCCTGGGTAAGTGTACCAACACCATAATCTACCAATCCGATACACTTACGTTACATTTGAGAAATCTTATTCACAACATCTAAACTTTATATATTTTTTGCTGATAATGTTAGTTTCACTGTCAACACAAGTTATTAATAAAAATTGTAATATGATAAACAATATTACAATTTTGTAGTCACTTAAATATAAGACATTGTCTAATTGTCTTGAATCAAGTTAAAATGAGAAATCGATGAGAAGACTATGATTACTACAGTCAATAAGTGACAAACCATGAAATTAGATTTGCTAGACGCAGAGCCGGATTAACCTTAAGGCAGAGTAGGCAATTGCCTAGGGGCCCAGGATCGACACGGGCCCACTGCAGTCCGCAAAAAAAAAGTTTTATGGATCGAAAATGATAACCAACAATACTATTCTTTTTTTTCAACGCATGTACCACTTTATACATACAGAACCATCTAGTCTTCTATTATCTAATATTAGAACTAATATAATCCTTCGGAATGCAGCTGGACTTCATTCACGTTGGGGGACTCCCCGATTTGTTGGGTGCGTTTTGTAAGCTTCCATAGTGTGATAATAATTTGTAACGTAATAATTCCGAAGCTTTCGAAATACGTTTCCGTGTTTGAAGACTTACAATTTTCACATACATCAAAAGTATTTAAAAAATTCCGAACGCAGCGACTAGGCGCCGCTGAATGTATTTTTCAATTATACATAGAAAACACCTAGACTTAGGGCGGAATCAAACGTACGCGTATTCTACGCGTGAGGTGCGCGGGTTACTCTGTACTAGGGTTGTTGCGAATATCAGCATCAGCATCAGCATCCGCTGATTATCAGCTTTCTTTTAAACATCAGCATCAGCATCCGCATCCGCAACAAAAGATGCTGATATTTAATGCTGATATTGAAATTGTAACGTGTTCGTTGAAGGCGGGACCGAGCTTAAATCACGTGGAGTTTTAGCCAATCACAGAAGTTTATAAACACAAGTTGTCATCAAACAATCATTCGATTGTATTGACAACGTTATTTGGTCAGACATCAATGACTTTCGATCATAGTTCAATCAATCAATAACAGAATTATGTATTCAATTCATAATGCCACATCCAGTGAAAAGTGCAATATGACCAAATATTTCGTTATTGAACAAAGATACGACACAGTGTAGTTTTTTAAAATAACAAATAAATGCCGACTTCTGTGTCACTGCAGAGTGGAGGGAAGCTGAAGTGGATGTTGGTTTGGTACATGGTTATAATATGAGGTTATAATATGAGCGCCGGCTTCGGAGATATGTGCTGAGCCAAAATTTGTTTCAGTTGATTTTTGCTTTGTAGTGACATGGGAGTCGATTGTATTTTTAATTAAAATTTTTTTCACCTTTTTTAGTGATGAAATACTAAAAATCTTACAAATGCACTAGTCGCCCTTACGATTTTTGAAAGTTCCCCTCGATTTCTCTAGTCATCAGACCCTTATTTTCTTATAATGGAACTACTTTGGAAATATATTTTTTTCCAACAAAATAAAAATCATCCAGTTCGGTTCATAAACGACGAAGTTATCCGCGAACAAACATAAAAAATACATATATACGGTAGAATTGAGAAACCGCCTCATTTTGTGAAGTTGGTTAAAAAAGACTATTCTCGTAAGGGACGAACAAATACCTCAGTATAAAATATATTTATTATTTAGTATTTTTAAATATCAGCATCAGCATCAGCTGATATTAATCTGAAAAAATCAGCATCAGCATCAGCATCCGCTGATCTAGTAAAAACCTGCATCAGCAACAACCCTGCTCTGTACTAACACGCAGCCAACCCGTGAGCGCGTTGAGCACGCATAGAGCCTGAGTATGTCTGAACCCGCCCTTAGGACGTCATCCGTGCCTATATCGGGATTTGTATTCAGGAATGTAAGTAGAAGGCAAAACAATACATCACATGATTTAGTCAGTCCGAGTAGGTAAAGAAAAGGGGCCCGAAAATTGTATTGCCTATAGGCCCATACAGGGTTAATCCGGTTCTGGCTAGACGGATGAATACATAAGCGTAAGATAGTAATCAGTGATAGCCGAGCAGTCTTTAATGATAGTCTTGGTGGTTTAGAATGTCATTCATCTGGTATATTTCGAAGCCATTCACTAAAGAATATATAAGGAATTAACTATCTTTTGCCCTAACCTAACGGTACACCGCGAAGAACATTCAATGAGTTAATGTTACACATTCAACCTTTAAGCTTTTAATCTGCCTAATCCTTCTCGTTTTGAAAATAGATCACAGCTCAAACTGTGTGTGTGTTTATGTATTAATGATACTGGGTTTTCAAAATGTTTGAAAAAAGAACGAAATATTTCGCTTACTAATTTTACGGTTTTTCAAACAGCAGAATTCCTCGACAAAAAAATCGATTGTACCGTAAGCTAAAATACAAAACTAGGAAATCAATTAACCAGTCGGTTTATCTTTACCACCGAAACCGTTTTAATGTTTCGTGCTAATGTGAACGACATTATGATTTGTTTCGGACCATTAGCTATTGAAACTGGTTATAATTTTACGATTTCCGGTTGAAATTTCATTTTGGCTATGTGCAGATTAAGTAACCTGCCGGAAATTTATGTGTCCATTTCATTTTTTATGCTTTTAGATAGAACTGTTGTGACAAGCTATTTATTGATCACGTCTAAATAGCATTAGAGTGCTCCCAAATGACATCATATAAAGTTTAATAATTCATGCCGAATCAGCGTCCAACTAGCCAACTGCTATGTTGAAATGATTGAGGCAAATACTCTTTTGAATTTTCAGACGTCCCATTATAAAAATGTACGTGCTCGTACGACGCACCGCCTACTATATGATTTACATCACGCACTCCTGAGATGTGCAACAGTGGTAGCATTACCACTCGAAATCACATCGCAGCAATTAGCGCCGTAGTTTTTTGTTGCAAATTCGTATCACCCTATTCGCTGCCAATATTCCTTTACATTAATACAAGACATTACCTGCTCATTTACTATTGGATAGAAAATATTACAAACTTGAGCAAGATTTGAATTATCTCGTGAAGCATCTAAGCCCTATCCTCAGACGACACATCAGATCAGATAGCTGGCGCTGCTGATTGGGAAGCGAATCGGCTTTCACAACAATAATGGCCGATGATTGGAGATGCCGATGAGATTACGGTTCGACGAACTGCGACTATTGCGTCAATACCAGATGCTGTTTAACCGGTGGACGCAGCTGCCTTTAATAATGCTATGAATAAAATTCACGAAGACCGAGATTCTTGATGGTAAATAAAGACTTTCTATTCATTTTCTTTCGGAGATCTTGCTAATGTTCAAATTCTTAATTGTTACCTGCTATCTACTTCCAATAGAAAATAATTTTACCACGAGCCGTTGATTAGATGTATGGCTCTTGAGGTTAACCAAATCAGAAGTTTTTTTGAAAATAACTTTATCTTGCTTCATGAGACTTCATAGAAATAATGTTATATTTCAACAAAAATGCTGCCAAACCAAGAAGAGCTCCACCATCTATAATAGGTATTCAAATAAATGTGACTACAATCTCTAAACCCATGGACCGGTTCTATCATCAACTAATGGACCTAGAAAGCTAAACAGGTAATTTGAAACAAAAATACCTTAAAACAAATCAAGAAAATGAAGATGTCTATTGGATAAAGAGATCATAGGTCAACGTACTGCGATTATCGCGCCAGTGGTAAATGCTATAACCACTTTATTGACCTTAAGAGGAATTAGCGATGGAGCCGATATCAAACAACGGTGGAATAGTTGAAAATACTATTAGAGAGGCGGTTAATTGAGTGATAGTACCATATTTAAACTATTCGGTCAAACTTACTCGTAAAATAAAAAAGAAAAACAAATTACAATAAAATCAAAATAAAATAAGTTTAAACAAAAAACAGAAACAGGATATTGTTTTTTTACAATTCATTACGAATGGATGAAGCTGGTTCTTGCGACATGAATTTTCGTTATGTCCCGAGGACATTTAAATATTTTCGGAATAAAAAGTCTAACAGTGTTCCCTCTCTTTCATTGCCTGAAACACCTGACCAAAAACGGTACTTTAATAATAAATAATCGAGCAATCAAATTTGCAGGAAATTAAAAAAAATATTACCCAATTTTTTTATTAATTTAAAATGTTAAATGTAATGATGTAATAAAGAAGGAAAATTGCAAAATTAATCCAATAATTCAGTACGAATACAAAAAACAATGCCAAATAATTACCAAATTAAACAATAATTAATTAACACAACATACTGAGCCAAAGCAATACAAAATGTAATCAGTTATATATTTCTGCAGCGACCACCGCGTCATTCCAATAATAGCACACCGATTACAGCAAATGTACTGCTGTAATAATAATTTCACGGTAACTGCAAATTGAGTCACTGTATGAGGTAATGGTGTGTGTTGAAGGGATTTGTAAACTGATTGATTCGGTGTCGAATGTCTATTTAATTTTAGTGCACTCGGTAGTAACATTGTTGATAATGTTCTAGAAATTGATTGTTTGAAGTCAGAGAAGAGACAAATTTGATCCACCTTGGGTTAAATGTTTAACTATACAAATAAATAAATGAAAAAGATGTTTCAGGAAGCTTACTATTTGCACAAACAAAAACAAATTAAATGAAAATTAATTTATTGAATAGAACAGTAAGAAAATTTTAACGAAACTATAGGGATTAAAGTTACAAGATTAAAAAATATATATTCTAGCCTGAAATTATTATCATTTCATATTATTAAATTTAGACCAGACATAAAATATTAAAGAACCCAATTAGAATACACATTAACTGTTTTTTTCTATAGAAACAAGACTAACAATGTCCGGACAATCCTCAAATTTGTAATAAGCCAAGTTCCTTTCTTTCATTTCTTCTTAGATCACACTCGTTACCGTGAGAATGGGTCTCAAATGCTATTCATAGGTCTAAAGTGCCCACTTCCTGCATTACTCCTTCTAGGCTCATACTATTTGAGTCATAAATGAGGTAAGCTTTGGGATATGAGATCAACAGTCGTCAACCTTTTATTTACAAATGTACGAGTGCATTACTAATATTATATTATATTTTGGTCATTCAATAAAAACAAGTTTGTTGTCAGAATTATCATAGTAATTTGACCGTCAAAAAAATTACCATATTTTACGACCATTTCCAAAGAAATCCTGACAATATTTATAAATTGACTGTTCTTAGTTAGTAAAATGCATTTAAACATTTGGGCTGCCAAGAAGAAAGGTACTTGTCCTTAAAATGGTTTGAATAGTAAATAGAATTCAATTTCTTATGAGAAGCACATTTCAATTCTTAGATTCAATTTCTTATGAATTCAATTTGTTATGTGTACATAGTGTACCTGAGAGTAAGCGGTAACTGTCGAAACAATTTTCTATTTCCTTTTCCGCATTGTTTCGAAGAATTTTTAATTTGTATCAATTTTATGAATATCGATGGATAGTGATAAAATTCAATAGGAAAACCAAAAACGCGCATATCGCTGACGCTACTGCTGATCAATCACTTAGTACGAAACGCACAAATACTACGTAATTCCAATACACTTTCGCCAAAACAGGTTTTATCAACTCTATATTATATCCACGAACATTCACGAAACGTTATCGGAAAACCGAAGATGCATTCAACAGTTCGGTGCCATTGATGAACAGCCACTTAATATGAAACACATCGCTCTTCAGACGTGAGTTGTGACTCCGATTTGATGCATTGCATTCCTCTGCCACCGATGTATTAATGCGATTATCAAATAATGTAGTAGTCGTCCGTCGAGGTATTAAACTATAATCCATATTGATGATGGGTTGTTCATGACGAAACGTACTTGATATTTCCTGAGGTATTTAATATGGACACAGGATATGATTAAGATTTAAGATTATTAATGTGCCTTATTCAAACTACTGTGAGATATAAAAGTGATTACGGTATGAGTTATTTTTAAGGTGTATGTAATTGCAGTCTTCTTCATTTTGATCTTTAAAGTAATTAAAAATATTCAGTAGATATTTATTACGTCTTGCATATCATACAATACATGTCTTTATTTTCAGATGTTTATTATATTATATTTCAGTATGGCATAAAATTCTTGTTCTTCATCAAGTTTATTATAATTATATACGTCAACATTTTGGAAGAAGTCACAATCCGTGAGGATATTATAATTCATATTCTAAAAATAAATACACGTCATCGATTAATCATTACGACTGAGTCGTAACGTAAGAGTCCCGACGATAACCCTGCCCCGTGCCGTCATCTGATAGTACCATCGGTGACTGTCGACCCCAGAGTTGATCTAATATTACAATGACTCAAAGCTATTAGTAGTGTATTCTTAAGATCATCGTCATATTTAACAAGTGTTTAAAGATGCTGTCATTTCTATAGTTATCGATAAATAGATGGAAGGATTGTAGAACTTTTCTTGTTCGTCCTTTTCTCCGTAATAACAAGTGTTAAGCACTACTGTATTCTGGCTTAAACCTCGGACCTCTCGAGCAAGAGGCCGTGTTTCTTAACCACTAGGCTTGTGTTATATATTACTTATTAGTAATATAGAAACTGTCAGTTTTTTTTTATAATATAGGAGTAGCAGACGAGCATGCAGTCCACCTGATGGTAAGTGGCTACTGCCGCCCATGGACATCTGTAATCAACCCCAGGAGGATTAGACATTCCTACCTGAGGTTGGCCACAGATGCGCCGATACCCCTGAGCTGGAACGCCTCGGAAAAGTATGTCTCCCTTACCACACCCTTCAAACCCGAACACAGCAGCGCTAACACTGCTGTTATTAGGCAGAAATAGGTGTGGCGGTGGTGTCGCCGGAGTCGAACCACAAAAAGTTCTACCACCTAATATGTAAGTATATACATATGTAGTATGTTTATAATATGTATGTATGTAGTATGTTTAGACTTGGCGTGACAATTTTAACGCTATCTCGATAAAAAACTATTTAAGCAGCGATCACATTAAATTCATAACATTATTTTATCCCATTCACTGCAATCCATATAACATTATCATAGAAAAAGCAGTGGCTCAAATTTAATAAAAGTGAATGTAAAGACGTGTATGTATATTGCGTTGCAGACAATTTTTCGCGTAGGCGAACTTGCATCCAATCTTTTCTACCGCGTTGAGCTTGTTAAAAGTTTGCCTTTTCATACAGTTTTTACATTTTAACCACCACGGACGAGTCGTTTATTTTACTTGTGAAGAGACTTCCAATGGCAGGAGCAGTACCATCACAGTTATTTCTACTTAACAATAGGTCTATGAATTCAGATGTGAAGAGTTCAGAAACTTATAAGTTTGGAAAAAATCGCACAGTTATTTCTATGAAACTGAGTTTAACTCAGTAAAAAGTAAGTTTCCTGTCATAACAGTAATTCTGAATGATATTCATGGCTTCTTAGGTGGATATCCCCCATGCTCATTGCGTACTTCTATCACATAAAAATAAAAATTAATGTCGAATATATAATAATATCTGTAATATTCAATCTCAAAAACGCTCCATCTCTCACACATACATAAACATGAACCATGGCAATCATTATAATCCTACTATCACGGTATAATGGTAGTACGCCGCATGTCGTCTAGCCCGCTGGCCCACGCGAACACAGTAATGAGTGGCGTGGGACGCCTCGACCGTGCTGGCTCGTCCGCGCATGCTTCCGCAAATCTAACCTTTATTACTTCACAGGACGAAGACCTCGTAATATTTGAAGACGTCATCGCTTCAGTTTTGATATTAAGGATTCAGTGGGAATAAGTTTAAAAATGAATAAAGAAAGCTCTGGTATGTAAAGACAAATGCCATAATTAATCTCTATTTTAATTTAAAGGGTGTGGTTAGGGCGAAGTAGCAATGTATTTGTGGTAGTTTTCCAACCTGATTTATGATTAGTTAAAGTCACCAATAGGCACGTAGTCCTACTTAATTTCCTCCACTACTCCACATATAAAGTGTATTCCCGCTAAATACTTATACAATTTTAAAGTGAACAATCAAAAACCGAGAATTTAAAACATACGAATAATATACACAACATATTATCCGTATGTTTCCGAATATGACGCTACTAGTTCCAATAACTGACCAAATCACACCGAGAATAACTAGAATCAAAACCAGTTTAACGTAAATCAAAAGAAATCATAATGCACAGGTGAGCATTATCACCGCTGATCTAATCAACGAGAAAGCAGAGAAATCATAACCGACGACTTTACTAACACAAATTACTCGCATAAACACCACTCAGTACCTAATCGAGTGTACTCACACAAATGGAGCCCTCATAAATTCCACTGTCCATTGATTCAATCGATTATCCCCGGTTTGTCGCTGATGAGAGACGTTTCCTCCTCAAACTGGTGGGCGGGCGATATATGGTCCGACGAGTTAATTGAATGTGGCTAAGGCAGGGTAACGGTTAAGAAAGTAGGAATAGCGGGGACGCGTACAAAAAGTATGTACAGGATTCATTCCAATTATATCACTCGGAGCCCGAAGGCGATTAACGTTTGGCGTCGTTTCGAAGCGTAAAAAGTCGGTACATAAGAAGACACTTTAAATAATAGAGGGCCTATAATGAGCCTTGGTAAGTCTTTCGTGTGGTTAATTTCTCATAAATACAATGAGAAAAAGAAATTCGTTTATAATGAAATGTTTATGTTTGCGATAATGAATAACAGATGTAAAGCAGAAAGTACTTTGATCTCTCGAAGCAATGCAATAACAATCGAAATTATTTTTGATCAAGAATCTATTAAATTTAACTCAATCACAGTAAAAAATCATGGAACAGTTACTTGTGCAATATTAATGGATCACGTTGGCTATTAACCTTTAGTATCGCGAAGGGATATGTTGTAATTTACTATAACTGACACCTTTTGAAAGCAGTCAAGCTTGACAAGAGCGACAAGCTTTCGCTAATAAAAATACTCGACTGGAGCAACTCGACGTTAAAAACAATTGTCCTACATCGATAAGTGCACTTTAGTTAGAAGTTAGACATTAACCTGATGTTGAGATTACTGGGTAGATGTTGGCGCGATTTCGAGAAATGGAACAATGTAAAAATTTTAGTTATAAAACTTCCCTGATGCCTTATGGTGAATTGGTCTTTGCTTATGGACATTTCTAATCAATCCTAAATAGGATTGAAGTCCAACTCATGGTCGATCATCGACACGTTATCACCCCTTTATTTCACATAGTCGGAGGTTATTCATTTTCTAGCAAGAATTTAAGTAAGAAATGAAAAAGTCACTGCATGCACTTTTGTCAAAAAACTCAAGAAGAAACCAAAGGAAGCGAAAACCACAAGTGCTGGCCATTTTGAAGCTCGCAAAAAGTGCATTTTCCTTTTTCGTTTCTCCAAACATTCCGAAACGGGTTTACGAGCGATTTATGTGACCGTTGGGCATATAAGCGACGTTGCACGTTTGTTTGTACTTCGGCTAACCGATTGTTTTGAGGACCGTCTGGAGATCTTTAACCGTTCGAGTGTTTGTATTTAATTGTTCTTCGGCAATTGAGTGTTAGGCTGTTAAAAGTTCTTACTATTTCTGACAAAATACACTGTATCGTTTAGAAAATAGTTGATCAGAACTATAAACCAATTTGTTTCTGTAATCTTAAAGAGAACAACTATATTCAAACATTTTAACCATATGAACATACTATTGTAACACCAGTTATTAATACTCAATCTATCCAAATTTTGCCCACCAAAGATCGAAATTTGACAATTTCTAGTCTGAAGTAATTGTCAAATGTGCGTCTTTGGTAAACAATAAATAGATTGGTTGACTGTTACTAACGGGTATATGATGACAAACTTAATTAGTATCATCAAGTTTGTTCTGAACATTATTCTTAAAAAACGGCATTATCTCTTTCAGAATAATTTATTGATTCTATGCTAGCAAACGTTGCAGATTATTTATCATCAACCGCATCAGCAAATCCTATATCAAAACACGTTACACAATCAGCACACGTTAGTTGGTCGCAAACGAGACTGAAACACAATCGTGTCAAGAGGCTGTGATGCGATTCTATTTTCGCACACAAGTGTCATGTGTCGCTGGATGCATGAATGGAATGGATCCCCCGGCTTCGTTATAACGGTCCCCGGGGTATTATCAAATCGGAATCATTTGTGTGAGAGACGGTGAATGTTAATGAAAAGTTTGTGATGCTTTTGTTTGGTCTACAATTTTCTATCCTACTAACAATTTACTTGACGTCAGCCTAATATACTCTGTGCAGTGATAGACTGTTGGTTAAAAAACACGGCCTCTTAATTGAGGGGTCCGAGGTTCAAATACCAGGCACCTCTGATTTTTCAAAGTGATGTGCGTCTTAGATATTATTTATTACTTGCTTAAACGGCGAAGGAAAATATCGTGAGGAAAGGTGCATACCTGAGAATTGTTTAAAAAAAGGATTTAAAGGCATGTGAAGTCTACCAATACGCACTTGGCCAGCGCGGTGGACTATGGCCTAATCCTTCTCATTCTGAGAGACAATAATGAGTTAATGATGATGAATATACTCTGTAATTAATTTGGATTCGGAAAACATTCGAGTAATATAACTGTATTGTGATCTATAAATAAATGAAGCATACACTATAGAGGAAAATGTTTAAGCGTGACTGATTGTTTCATTGTTTAAATAATGCTTTGAAATCTTTTAGAAGTTCGGCAATGATGAACGTATGATATAACAACGGAAAATAAAAGGTATTATTTAATTATTCACAAGTCGGTAACATCTATCCTAAAATCCTTTGTGTCCCTTAAGGACCAAATATATTTAACACGGTACAATGAAATATTGTGTAGTTATTAAAGTTATCAGAGGCCTTGATGAAAAATAACTTGTCTAAAAATTCATAAAAGATTTTATATCAATATCAGTTGTAGCTTTCGATTTTAGTGTTCATTAGAAAACTTAAATTTCATAAAGCTTGAAGTAAAATGAAATAATCTTGTTAGATCACAATCTTAAAAGTTAATTATGTATTGAATTCAATTCTGAAAAGTCTTATTTTCCCTCCGAGTTTGAATAACATTGTTCCAAGCAAAAGAATCTCGTGGATTAAATAAATTATTAAGAAATGAGATTCTACGAAAGAAACCTAATTACAACTGGGATTGCATCAGTGACACTTTCTCATACATTTTTATGCGCATTGATATTTTCTCCGAATCATGTTATTGCAACAGGATGCACTTATTGCTTTGTTGGCGACCATCCAAATGCACTCAGTGAAATTTATTCCATAAATATGGAACAAATACTGTGATTTCATAAACAATTACTGAATTATTCGTTAACTTTATACGTCGTTTTTCAGCATTTTCATCGCTTTTCAGAATTTTCGTCGTTTTGCTAATTAATTAAACCTTGGATTCAGTTTCGTGTGACGTTCATAGTGGCGTTAATTACGAGAGACCTACTTCCAGCGAACATCAACACTGTGAAGAAACAACTGCGATAATCATCTTATAATTTAGTAATAAATGTTTATCTTTTTGCCGTTGCCATTAATTGCACTTAATATAATTGTTATTTTTTTATCAGTGTATAAAATATATACTCATTATTTTTGCATGTGTGCATATGATAAATTTCCGAGGTTCTGATATAAGACAGATATTTGAATAAATCTAACAATCAAAAACATCAACAGATTCCACAATAACCTCTTGTCGTCTGTATATAGCTAGATATAAGTCATCAATTAATATTTTAATAGGCCAATATTTTAGGATAAGAATTCAAGTAACTACTAACTACTTAAGTTAACTGTTAAACCGAGATTCTAAATATTAGCTTTTAGCACAGTTATCTCTTCTAAGACACCAGTTCATCCATATACGGCAATACTGTTCGACAATCTCCGTGTAATTTAGGGAACGAACGAGCATCTCTGTTGAAACAAATTGGCAATTTGGTATTATAGAATCGAACCACGACTCGTTACAGTGCAAACTATTATACCATTAGGCGACGTTGTAATTGACATTAATTGGCCAGAGAATGAAGATCGACCAGCTAACAGTGGTGGTGAAAACGACACGTTTCGAATGTTTATCGCAGAGCGCTCAGTGCTGAGTAAGAATGTCTGCGGTCCTACGATAGAACCTTGGTGGAACCCAAAATATGTAAGACAAGTTTCTATATAAGGTATTAGGTAAATAACGTTTTCTACTCTTACAATTCCAAATTAGGATTCACTGTATAGTATGACGTCCTTCAGAAAATCTTGTCAATGTCCGCTTTCGAACCCTAACTTTCGTATCAATGAATCTATATAGTCATGAAACAGGTCATTTTGATTTTGGTAGGACCTAACTTTATAGATATGACTGAAAATGGTTTATACATAAAATAAGACAGTAAACGATGCGATAATTCATACATTATAAAATCTCTTACGCCTATTACATAACCGTAAGCATGCAAATCTCGGTTCCCGCAATTCCCATCAATCACCAACGAGATGCGCTATTCGTGCGATCAGATGCCAAGTGGGACGACGATCTGTTGTTCAATTATCGTTTATATCGGCGATATCGCTTCTATGCCGATACGGTTATGTCTCGTTAGTATTCAAATCTGTTACGAATTAAGTTAATTCTTCGGATAATATTACTATTGGAAAAATAATTGAATTATTATACAAGGATTTTATAAGATTTTTCTTTGATCATAATTAATTTGACCTTAATTTTGACCTTAATTAAGCTATCCCATCTTTTAGATAGTGTCTATCATAAATAGGACAATTTATAGTAAGCACAAATTGACAAATATTCTTTGGTGAGCAAAACATTGCATAGATAGGAAGTCTAGCTGTAGCCAATGAGCCTCTGTTATTAACTGATAAATCAGACGCATTGCTACCCTTGAAGTTCTCCTGTAATGTCAGATTTTACATACCCTAAAATTGGAAAACAGTAGCGAAACATTGCTCTATTCAAGGCATCTGTAATTTACCCACGATGAACTCTACCACGATAAACTGGAAAGATCGAAATTGCAGAGTTGAACGGAATTGCAAACCTTAGATATTACATTTCCAACTTGGAATTCAAAGATCGATCACAAAAGGCCTTTTTATATCCGAGTTCTTTTGAAGCCAGGATAATCCCACGTAATAAATGTTTCCCGATCCTTTCCCGATGGAAAATGAAATCAGGAAATATGGAAACTTGGCTACGTTTTTCCTTAATTTGAGGGCAATTTTCGTTTAAAGTCATTGTAGTGAAGTAAAGTTAATTAACATGAATAGGCAAGTTTTTGTAGTTTTTAGTACTTTATAAGATTAGGAACACGTCGTAGGCACGCGATGGCCTTCTATTCATTGTTATTCAGACCTCGCTACGGTAGTAATGACATAAGTTGGGTTTTTATAATAAAGTAATTCTTTCAACATGGGTACTTGTAACGTTATGTTCGTAGTCGTAGCTATGCTTTGTATTTTTAATACAAAACACTTTTTAAAGACAAAATCCTTAACTCGCACAAAGTTTAGTTATATAGACAAAAGGAGGCTTTGAGGACAAATTGATGGGAAAAATCTTGAACCAGGAATACATAAAAGGACAAACGATCAAAATGACTTATGGTAATAAAGCAAATAATTTGTTTTGATAAATGTTACGAGGCTCATGGTCCTTCAAAACAGTTAGGTGTGCATAAAACTGTGGCATTTTATAATAAATGTTCCAATGATCACTCAAGTTTCGAGATGCTGCAAATATTGTAGCAATAATCATCCCTGCTACGGTCTTTGCTCTCATAAAAATCTCAGCTAATTCGCTCAACGTTTACTGTATAACCCAAACACAATCTTTATTTTTAACGCCAAACATAATATTGTAACAGAAAATCCGTAAACAAAGTCAAATGAGTCAGAGCAAAGACAACGAGCATTGAAGGCGCCGCAGAGCGCGTTGATAACGCTACTGATAAAACACGTACGTGCTAATTCATTATAAAATAATTGTGGAAATAATTTTGTCAGACGTTACTGTATATTTGCACGCCTTAAAGGCAAAATAAGATAATAATATATATTGTCTTAACACCTTTTGTACCTTATTTATATTCTATTGTTATTGTACCTTATGATTATGATTTACAAGAATTACTAATGTCGTACACCTCCGTGTTCATCACATTCACTTCACTTATATCTACATATATTGTATAAGTGATGAACAGGTGTCAATGAAAACCTCATCGAACATGAATGTTTTATAAACATCTCTCCGTGTTGTTGATGACACAAATAATAGTTTTTCTTTAATTTCTTGTTTTGTCTTGTGCCATGCATGTACCTACACTTAGAGTTCAACAGGATTCTAAGTTAATAATTTAGATTTTTTTTACAATTGAGCTTTTTAATACTGGTAGAATATTTTGCAATTTGACCACTTCAATCTCTCCTTGTTTTTCCAACCACCCTTCCTAACAGCTATGCTGCGTATTGATTTAAAATCACTTATGATATGAGTCCAACTTAGGATCCATAGCCAGACTAATTCCGGCCCTATTAAGTTCCCGTGAATATTCGTGTCATTTGCATCTTTACCAATTCGAACATGACCAAGCACTGTATTTTAATCATCAAGCGGTCTAGCTAATACCACAATAGCTTAAAGTAAACTAAATATAGAAGTAGTAGATTTTATCAGCACGTGACGTTGCAAAGATTGTTACTCATTGCGTTTATAATCAGTGGCCGTACTTAGCGTAACATTCTCCAGATAAGGTTTATTGATAAACATTGCCAGATACGGGGCAGTGGTTTAGCGAATCACAAACGTTATGAAAAGCACTCACGTGCGAAAATATAACATTAATTTTTATATAATTTATAAGTAGCAGACGAACATGCAGTCCACCTGATGGTAAGTGGCTACTGCCGCCCATGCACATCTGTAATCTACCCCAGACAGCATTAGATATTCCTACCTGTGATCGACCACAGATGCGCCGCTACCCCAGAACACTAAGCTGGAACGCCTCTGACACGTATGTCTCCCTTACCACATCTTTCAAAACAGAACACAGCAGCGCTTAACATTGCTGTTATGAGGCAGGAATAAGTGTGGCGGTGGTGCGGTCGGAGTCGAACCACAAAAGGGTTCTACCACCTTCAAAATTGTGATATATTGTTAGAACATCAAATAACATATTTGCAATTTAACATGTTGGTCTATTATAATAATAATACTTTAGTTTAACGATAACCGTGCTATAATTAACCATTCGAATAATAAATTAATCAACGTTATAATTAACAATAATATAACCAATAGTATTATTTATCCTACTTTAAAATATTTTTCTTTTTGTATATAAAGTTTGAAATTTAAGTAACTAAATATACATATGCTTTGCACGATTCTGAAATATAAAAAATAACTTATTGCTTTTACGTACATATTTGTTTGTACCTACAGAGAGTAGATTAGACTTAAAATACGCTTTCTACATCCCCACTAGACTACAGCCCCATGCTAGAATCCCCTGGCTGTGGACACATACATGGACACATACACAGACGGAGACACAAACACCCGGACCCATACATCTAAATTCATCATTTAGATCTGTTTGGCCGAGGATCGAACCTGCAACCATCTTTGCGATCCGGGTTCCACGTATGACTTGAATCTCATCAGAGTTTGGGTTCTTTATGCTCTAATATATGTGTCAAAAACACCCATACCGTAACAAATCAAGTACTCTTAATTATAAAACGTTTATTTATTATTTCGAGTACTCTGCTATTATCGTTACATAAAATTCTTGTACATTTTATCAAAGCTGCGTTGTTGATAATGATAACTACGAGATTAGCTTCAGTTAATGCATCGCTAGATATAATGCATATGACATGTAAGGCAAGACATGAAGGTGGTAGAACCCTTTGTGGTTCGACTCCGGCGGCACCACCGCCACACCTATTTCTACCTAATAACAGCAGTGTTAGGCGCTGCTGTGTTCCGGTTTGAAGGGTGTGGTAAGGGAGACAGACTTTTCCGAGGCGTTCCAGCTTAGTCCTCAGGGGTAGCGGCGCATCTGTGGCCGACCTCAGGTAGGAATATCTAATCCTATCTGGGGTTGATTACAGATGTCCATGGGCGGCAGTAGCCACTTACCATCAGGTGGACAGCATGCTCGTCTGCTACCCTTATATTATATAAAAAAAAGGCGTAGTGTGTAACTGTGTACAAGAGTAGAAGTTTATAATTGTGTCTGATTTTTTTATCTTCAGCTATGTTATTGACAAAATCAATGTAATGCAATGAATTCAAGTATACATTACATTTTATATATCAAAAACCTAGGTAAAGAAGACGGACTGAGTAAAACTACGTGGAAAGTATTAAACATTTGCACCAGAGGAGCCGTTATCATGGGTTTGAAAGAAAGCCTTTAGGCACCTTTTTGGAAGATCTCCCTAGAAACCTGTCATAGAATTCACGAAGTAGATCGGGCAGAAATTCCACATTTCGCACATTCGAAGAAACTTTTTTCCCTAGGTTTGTAACCTTACTAGAATATTATTATAAAAAGAAATCTTGACTGCTTAAAAATTGCCTGTCACTCCAAAATTTAGACGAATCCAACGACACCGTGTAAATTAAAATACGTTAGCCGTTTTGACTGCAGGGCCTACCAACGGATGACACATATACTTATGGTCAAAAAACATTACCCTCTCCAGTGAAGTTAAAAAAACAGCATTTTACAAATCGATAAATAACAGTGAAATCAACTTTCACTTCACATTACAAGCAATCTTCCACATCGCTCACCAAACACTATTATCAACTGCATGCAGTTGGTAAAAAGTAGAAATCCAAACCGGAATGCTCGCATACGACACAGTTGTAATTGCAGCGGATACTGATAAGCGATAACAATATCTACGAGCACCATGGCTCCTTTCACCATTATTTGAAGATAAGACACAACTAAACGTAGGTTATTGATACGGATGTTGGACGGGGTCAATGTTCAATATTTTAACGGCACGTAGCGCACTTTGTGTTAAGTGCTGTACGTAGTTCTGTAATCAACCGAAAATAGGATTGCGGTCCTAGCTGAGGTTGGTTACAGAAGCAGTACTGTACCTGAGGATTATAGCCCGTTCTTCAATAATCAATCCATCTAATTTTACACAATTAATATAAATGATCAATCTATTTAATGCTTTACCTACCAATTGTCAAATTTTGATCGTAAATTGCTCCCCCCAGGGCATAGTCCGATAGAAGGGCATCGCGTTAGGAAGACTCCGGTTGTGTTCCGTTGGAGATCCCGGAGTTCCCCATCAAACGCCGAGGACGGCCATTGGGGATTTAGTGCGGTAAAAGTCCCAGATAACCGGCGTGACTCCACGGCGTCGGGTACCATTTGAAGGTTTCCCCCTCGTCAACAAAAAGAAACGGTATCATTGGATAGACTGATTATGTAAACTGGCATAAGAAGTATATAGTAATGTTAAGCAAAGATGGCTTCACGAGGTCAGATCAAATTGGCGCGATGTAATCTGCCCTCATATATTTTTTGCTTTTTAAGTTTATGTGAATATTGAACTGACATACTTTAGCAGATTTTATTTTTTAGATTATCTTTAATCTAAAATACCGTCTACTTAACCCATTCAATCAGTTTCCGGGGTTAGGCATCTACAAATTGAAATTTATCATTCCATCAGTCGAATGCAGTGATTCGCAACCAGATCTGCTATACAATTTATGGCGAGCCCTTGCAACTTAACGTTCCACATTCCCCCAACCGCTCTTCGGCTGGTATTCGGCCGGTGTTTAGCAGAATTTTATGAGCGCATAAACACGGCCATTAATAAAACAAACCCAGGCCACCCATCAACGCATTCCCCACTAATTCTGATCAACTATAAATACCGCTTGGTACTAATATTTGAGAAATCAGACGGAAGACGACGTGCGTTGTACTAACAAACGTCATGAATACATTGATAAGTAAAATAGAAAGATACTTCACCGCCTTGAAATTGGATGAAGCCGCAAGACGCTGATTCGTCAGTTATTTTTTTTAATCTTGACAAATTAACAATATTTGAGAAAAATTTACAAATACCTAATACTATGTAATTTACGTAACAAATAAATATTTCGAACATTTTAGCACGGAGACGTGGCAAAACTTTATTTAACGCAACAATTTTCGCAAAACTGGTTATCTTTCTTGTTAGGAGTAATCTATCTATTTGTTTTACTTATCTAAGCTTGAATAGAATCTTTCGCAACGGCCTGATTTGAACGGAAGCTGGTTGAGGCTGGCGAAGTGGAGCAGATTGACGGGTCTGCTTCGGAAATAATGAGTTTGAAGTGCGTAAAGTGGTTCCGGGAAAATGTCAGCTTTAAGACTTGATATTCTTAAAGCATCCTGTAATTACCGGCAAGAGGATAAAGTGAAATACGTAAATATCTACGGTAAAGTAGACATGCTTATCCGCGACATTCCAACTTAGCCCTCGGGGGTAGTAACGCATTTGAGTACGACCTCACCCCAACGTAGATACTTGCAACACTCAGGAGGAGCCGGCTTTAGAGTAAAGTTATCTTTTGTACCATTTTTTAACGTAGCTTATATCATAGCGCTTCAGGAATAATTCAGAATATGTAACCTAATATACCCATAGACCAAAGACTCTGTAAAAATACAAATTTGCAATTAAAATACATTCTACAGTCTCGCAGAAATGGCATATCCTACAAATTCCATTAAGCTATAACAAATTTAACTCCTAAATCATAAATTCTCGCTTCTCACGTTAAAATCTATGAAACACTTGCTAATTTCTAGTAAGTTAGCTTTACGAGAGCGAGAAAATGGTCGTAAATCAAAACAGGTTTCTGCTTTAATCTAGAGGTGGCTAGCGTGTTTATATCATATTGGAAATAATTTATGCATTATTATATATTCGGGATTATATAGTCCTTGCAGTAGTCAATGACATTAGATGCACGGTTTAAAGTAGATAAAATTTTAAATTGGGATTCGTTAAAATTCATTCATCGTTATAACGAATTGTATGCATTATTTATAATCAAAATATTATTAAGTCATTTTATTCGCATTATTTTTTAACATGGTGTACCTATTTTATTTGTAGAGGAAAATTGGCACAAGAAGCTCCTTAGAGTATGTTTTTCAATATTCTATAGAGTTTTCATAGAATATTATATTCCAGGGTGTATGAATGATGCAGTGATCCGGATTTGATGTTTAGCCACGCAAATATTTAAACTATGCAGGCACTATTCGAATTCTGTAAGTATCGCTACTACAAGCAAAACACTCCAACATAACTTTGAGCAATCCTTCTCCCTTCTTCCTTGCTTAAGCTAATGAAAATTATTCATTTACTTAAACAAGAAAATGCAGTTTTATTATATATCCTGTTTAAATCCTCTACGAGACTCCTGCTCAAAGGTCCTTACAAAGATCTGAGCAGACAAAGCTCCTCCAATTTTACATTCGTTGCATTTCGCCTCTCTCGAAATACGAAATAATGTTTACGCCTGCATTGTAACTCTCTTTGTGACTCCGCTTTTATTGCGTTTGTCAAAACGAATAAAAAACTTGGGAACCGAAAGCACGAGGCATCTTCACATTTTAATGACTGGATTGAAATAATTTGTAAAGGAAAATATTTTTCAGTTGAAAAAAGAATTGTGTAGTTCTCATGCAGCCGTACTTATGGTACTACTTAATTCCATTTCAAAGATTACTCTTTAGTGACTTTCGCCCAATCACTGGGTGCATTCTTCAATCGTTACCAACTCATTCTTTTCCGACTGACAGGCACGGGTCTCTTTTCAAAGTGAGAAGAACTTAACGCGGTGACCAAGTACCTATTAGTAGACTTCACGCTCGTAATCAAATGCTTAAGAAGGAATCTATATAAATTTCCTCACGATGTTTATACCAAATTAGATGAGCGTAGGATTTGGACTAGTTATCGCAAATTTATAACTTTCTTGTTATAACTTCGCCATTTTCAATGCCGCGGTATTGCCCCATTTTAATATGTAAAATTAAAATAGGTACTTCATTTTCGAACCGTGTATCGTAACCCGTTACAACTACAACAACACTCATCATCACCATCATCTAAGGCTCTACAGCCACGCGTGGGCCTTGGTCTGGTCCAGAATATTCCTCCAGTCTGATCTATTATTAGCCAAATATAGACTACAACAATACTGCAAGCCCAAAAATGTACAAACAACACAAACTAAAAACTGGTAGAGTACCTACTAGTTATAGAGAGTAGTATAAGTCATTGTACATAATTAAATTCATCGAGCCATTTGGGTCAAATTAAAAATCCCATTAGAATCAATTCACAAGTCCTTGAATGGTGATGTCATGAGAGCGTAGTAGTCGCTACATCTGATCATTCAATGCATCTGTTATCTGGGTGATGTCATGTAGCGCCAATTTCAGAGGCATAAAGGTTGAGGTCGGGAAATGCAAGGTTACAATCAACACTAATACTTTTATTTAGTTGTTAATGGAAGTATTTTTTTTATTAAAATTGAAGTGCTCAATAATGAAGTCTACCTTATTGTAAGTGGACTCGAATGGACATTGAACATGGAAGTTGAACTAAAAAAGGTTGGCATCTTACTTTAGGATGAGCGCGCATGTACTACCATCGAGGTCTAAATAAGAATGCCTCCATAAGAGTATCTGCCTTACAACTTTGAAGGTGATAAAACCCTTTGTGGTTAGACTCCGGCGGCACCACCGCCACACCTATTTCTGCCTCATAACAGCAATGATAAGCGCTGCTGTGTTCTGGTTTGAAGAGTGTGGTAATGGAGACCTACTTTACCGAGGCTTTCCAGCTTAGTCCTCAGGGGTAGCGGCGCATCTGTGGCCGGCCTCAGGTAGGAATATCTAATCCTATCTGGGGTTGATTACAGATGTCCATGGGCAGCAGTAGCCACTTACCATCAGGTGGATTGCATGCTCGTCTGCTACTCCTATAAAGGATTATGTCCTAATCCTTCTCAATCTGAGAGATCTGTTCCCAGTAATGGGTTGATGATGATTGTGCTGTGATTGTCATATAACACACCTAGCCATCTCCTCTCCTCCACAACTGAGGACGGCCTTGAGCATACTCCACCAACATTCTTGTGGACACCAATTCGCAAAGGACGGAATACAATAACAGTTAAATAACAATGTAGATTTTTTGCATAGCATCGACAACCAAGTCCAGAAAACAATTTATTCAACTTACATACAAATATAGATCCTGTATCCTTAAAAGCAATTGGCCTTATGCCAAGACAATGTTACTTGTGTATGTAACTCCACAATGAGGTACGGAGCCTTGCGAGACATCCTGCCATGATAATTTATTGTTATTTACAACATATTTTTATTAATAGACTCATAAAGTTGGTGTAAAGAAATCATGCATCTTTCATGTCTTTTTTATAAAATTGCGAGATGCAGCCTTATAGAAAGTGGTTACTCCCGCCCATGTACATCTGTAACCTGCTCTATACCGACGAATGTTTTAGCTGAAGCTGAAGACATGTATATGGCCATTCCTGAGGACTAAAATAGGTGCCTCGTTTACAAGTCAGCCGGTATCCAGTCTTCCAAAAAAACATACAACTGCTTCACACTAGAAATAGATATATCTGAGATATCTTCCCCGTGGAATCATACTAGTTCTACCACCCTTACATTGTTTGGCGCTGATAAAAGTAGAAAAAAGTTTTGTTCCGCAGGTATGCTGTGGCAGTTAATACTGTAGTGGTTATACGAGAAACTTGCTTGGAGATTAGAGTACAAGTAGTGTAGTAGAAGAAAAAAGAAGAAAAGAAGAAGTACTTCTAGCTACTACATAAACGTAAGGCAATTTTTAGTAAGTATTTGAAGATTACGATCTGATTCATGAAACACAAAATATAAATTAAATAAACAACATTTCATACCAAAACTAATATTTATTAGGTGATGCCAATAATAATATTAATCCTTTCGATGCTTAAAATAATAATTCTTATAATGAAATTTTGTACATTGCAAACAAGAACAATAAGCATCAAATTATTATCAAGATAAATATGTCGCACTTGATATATTTCGAACAATTAAGTTGTAACTATACTATAGCTCTTAGAACATATACAATTATCTTGGAACACAAAAAACAGCGAAAAAAATGTTCGCGCTGTATCATCCTATTTAAATTTCGAATACGAACTGGTTTTAAAAAGTTTCATTCCTTGCGCAACGTAATTTTAAGTTATTAGCGGCAGTTGGCGCAAAGTATGCAATAAAACAAACATGGTCATGGTACATACGTGACAACCGTACACCAGTACCACTGTGTACTAAAAGTAGGACACCCGCCGCGCCCTACCAGCCTCGCCCGTGAGCGGTTACCATCGCGTTCCAATAAGAAAAAAAATAAAAACGTAAACATTTCACGTACTACTACTCGCTACGTAAGACGAATAAAAATAATACGAGTAATAACATCACGGTAAAGGTATCCCGCGGCATAATATGCAAATGAATCGGTTCGCAGGTAAAAAACCAGTTTCCACTTCTCAACCAGTACGAATACAATCAACTTACCTGTAGATCAACAAGATCCCATTAAACGGCGAATTGAACTCCTGAAGAACTCGAATTTCTCACTGTGTCGCTCTTTTAGCACATAAACATGAGTTGTAGTTCACAATAATGCAAAGCAAAAGGGAGAACTGGTACACTATCACCACGAATCCACCTTTTCAAATCACTACCGCACATACAACTTTACTACGTCCAAGTTTTGAGTTTCTGTGAACAATTCGCACAACGGACTATACGCCGCAAGTATTATTTTCATTCATCGCAAGGTGAAATCATTCGAGACGAGTGGCAGTTGCGTTGCCTGACCGAAGAAACTACGAATACGGGGAGGGTCGCGGGCGGCAGGGCGAGCTCGCGTCATCCGCCATATTGGAAGATTACGTCATCCCAAACAAGACAGACGAGTTTTTTAAATAGCAGCCGTTTTATACCTTGTCATATAAACATTCTGCCGCTGAACGCGACAATTAAATATATAAGATAGACTTTTTACTCCTTTTTTTATTTAAATTAGATGTAATTTCTATAAAAATTACAAAAATAACATACTATTATACTTTATCTATGACATATGAAAATTATATTCATATTAAAACTGAAATATAATATAATGTAAACTAAATAGAGACTACAATGTGGTCGTTATAGAGGTCTTATTTCATTAACTTTTAATTAATATTTGTTTACAAATTAAAAAGGAGATGAAATGCAATTTATATCTTGCGAGTTGCGACTCAACACGTAGGTTACGGATGTCTTTTTACATTTGACATTTAAAAATACTGATTCTGAGTATTCTGACAGTGACACATCAGTGACAGATCATACGAAAAAGGGAAAAATTGATTAATGTAACTCGTTGATTGTATGTTATAATTTTATATGAGAAATTAGCATTTTATTATACTAATCACTGAATCCTCCAACCTGGGTTCGGCATTAAAGACTCCTTATAATCCAAGGTTGTCCACTAAAATCAAAATGCAAGGTAACAAAATCATCGATCTCCAAGTTTGTTTTGTCATTGTTTTTCCTACAAGAAAGAAATTTCGATAAGTTTATATTTTCCAGATACAAGACCAGAACTATACGAAGAAGTAAAGCTTTACAGGAATGCTAGAGAACGTGAAAAGTAAGTATATGTGATTATATTATCCCTTTTATATTGATGACTCATTGATGTTTTGTTGTACCAGTGATAATATATTAAAATAATAAGGCATATACACCTAATTAGAGGGTTTCACTAAATTTTTTCAAAAGTAACGCATCTCTAATCAAACCCTATCCCATTTGTAATTTGTTGTAAATGTAGATGAGCGGCAGCATACATTCTTGTTTATATTTTGTCAACAATTCTTGGATATGTAAACATTCAACAAGTATCTCCATCAATGTGCTAAGCTCATGTTTTTCCTAAGACGTTATTCTCTTAAAATAGTACATTATAAGTTGACACCATGTTCTTAACAGTCATACAGTTAAATTATGAATTTAGTATATTCAAGATAATTCTATGAACAGTTTGATTTATTTACTTAAACTGATGAGGAAGTCTTGTCATATGTAAGTTAGTAGGCATCCATACTCTTCTAGCATTTAAGAACTGTAGAACAATAGGTGTGGTGATTATACAGTAATACCCTGAGTTACGCGATTTTCAAATCTCATCGATTGTCCTATGGTTTGAGTGTCCCGCAATCCCCAATTATAAAAAATAACCTTACTAACCCTACAATTATTCATGGAAACAATTGTTATTGCTGCGCGAAGTCAACACATTCGAAATCATATCATGCAATGGTATATACATGCATACCCCGACTTATGCGAATTCGACTTATGCGGTTATCACTCGGTCCCACCAATTGTGTAAGTCCGAGGTATTACTGTACATTCTTTAGTCAAACCCTATTAGTTTTACCATCTTTAAATTTATATTAAAGGCATGACAACATGGCAGAGCTGTACGCAGTGGTGAGCACACTACAGCACTTGGAGAAAGCATACATGAGAGACTGTGTGCGTGCTCAGGAGTATACCGCAGCCTGTACCAAGCTGCTGGTGCAATACCGTGTGGCACTGAAGCAGGTTATTGGGGAGGAGTTCCCGAATATTGAGGCTTTTGTCAGCAAGTTTAGGGTAAGTAATGTATGATAGATAGTGTGGTTTCCAGCATTCAGTGTTAATAATTGAACAAATTATTGTAATCATCGTTCTGAACACATTTTAAATTAATGGTCCTCATAAAGTAATTCAAGAAGATGTATATATTCAGCCAAACTTGTACTAAAGAATCATAGATTACTGGACTAGATTCTATGAAACTCATATTAAATTTTCACCAATGGGCCCTAAAAAGAAAAGTTGCACTTATACACACATATTCTAAGTCAAAATTGATCATGTTGTCTAATCTCCCTACAGAAGAATTATATTGTCACTGGAAATGCTAAAAGAAACTCCTTTGCATGTTAAACTTTTAGCCTTTCCAATGACAATGTGGATGTATATCCTGTAATTTACAAACATATTATGCATTTTATTTGCAAAATCTATATGTATTGATTAAATCTTAATTTTCTAGCTGGACTGTCCCGCAGCTCTTGAGAGAATCAGGGAGAACAAGCCAAATCTCATCAAGGATGACAAGGGCAACACCAACAAATACATTGCTGAAATTGTTTCTGTAAGTAGAACTTACAACAGATTAACTACAATATGTTACAAAATAATATGTAATGTGCCTTCAGCTGTTTATAAACTCTTATTTTATTATGTTACTGATAGAAAATCCATACGTAATTGGGTACTGGATGAGTACATATTTAAATGCCTTCAAATGTACATCGAATAACATTTTCTCAGTAACAATATCTTTTGAACTTCAATTTTTTTCCTTTTTTACTGATATTCCCCCATGCTTCATGACTTCCTTATGAAAGTTTTCTGACCCAAATGGCGTTCGTAACAATATTGAAACACTTAAATTACTACTAAGAATTTATGGATATACATATCCAAGGAGGTCCCAATATCTTGTATTAATTTTAATTATTAAATAACATGCAAGATATCATAATTTTCAGCTGTTCATCACCCTGATGGACAAGTTGCGGCTGGAGTTCCGCGCGATGGACATGATACAGCCGGAGCTGCGTGACCTGCGCGACACTATGGACCGCCTGGCCATGTTGCCTGAAGACTTTGAGGGGAAACTGAAGGTATCAGTTTTTTTTATAATGTAAGAGTAGCATACAAGCCTTACAAGCATGCAATCCACCTGATAGTAAGTGACTACTGCCCACCATGGATATCTGTAATCAACCCTAGATATGATTCAATCCCTGCCTGAGATTGGTCACAGATGGACCGCTACTCCTGAGGACATAGCCGGAACGACTCAGAAAAGTATGTCTCTCTTACCATAACCTTCAAACCAGAACACAGTAGCGCTTAACACTGTTGTTATTAGGTAGAAATAGGTGTGGCGATGGTGTCGCCGGAGTAGAACCTCACTAGACTCTACCACCTTCAAAAGGGCTTCTTGGTATTCAGGATACAAGCATATGATCTTATGCAACAATTATTACAAAATCTTGGAAGAATTTATTTATTTTATCTACTACTACTGTATATTGAATATATGTTTATTTTTTTATAGATATCTATAGTGATAAAATTAAACGTCTAAAATTAAATAAACAATTATTTGGTATTATGTAAAAACACATAAACCCAAAAAAAACAAGTTAATTTTAAAAGCACCAGTAAGTACACATTTCAGTTTATTTATATGGACATGATGTTTTATCAGGTACAAGAGTGGTTAGACAAGCTGTCGGAGATGTCTGCGTCAGATGAGCTGTCAGAAGCACAAGTGCGACAGTTGGTCTTTGATTTGGAGAGCTCATACGGAGCGTTCAACAAATTCCTGCATAAGGATTGATGATGTGGATATTAGGTATGTATTTTTATTTACAACTAGCAATGACTTGTTTTTACACAACGACATTTATTTCTACTTAGTTTGCTTTGTTTGTGCTGCTGTATTCCAGTTTGAGTTGTTAAGATGTAGTTCAATTACATTGCTAAGTATAGGCCTCTTATAAAAAAGGGGTTTTGTTATCACATCTTAAAAACTTCTTCATAGGGACCCACTGCTGTCCATCTCATGAATTAGCTTTCTTAGCTCCCTCTTTCATATATAAAGAAGTTTTACTTTAATTTGAAGGAGATATCACACACTTATTTTAATTTTTAATGGAGAAGTAAAATTTATTTCCATATTCAACATATTATTTATTCTATAAAAATATTTTAATATTGTTTTTTATTTTATTTCAGATACATATGAAGCTCAAAATGTTGTGTCCATAACATACCAACTAGCTTCAATTTTGTTTATATATGTATGTTTAACATTTAAGGCGTAATTAGTTATACAAAAGTTAATGTTAAGTGATATTATAGCCTACCCTAAATGTACTAAAAAAAGAGTATACTGTTGTAGAGATGTCATGATCTCATATTATTGTGCAAAAATCTTATATAATATCTTTTAATATATTGAAATTTGATTTATTGTCCTGTTTGACAATAATCTGCATGAAATACATATATGAATATTATATAATTGTCAATAGTTATAATAACGTTTTCTATGCTTGTGATTGATTGTGTGATGCACTATGATTTTACCTGCGTCGTGGGTGCCATGGGCACACACTAAAACGAATAAATAAACACCTACGCTAAGACCAGATTCATCATTTAGAAAACTGCTGTCTAGTCGGGAATCGAACCCAAAACCCACGACGTGTCAAGCCGGTATCGTGACCGCCCCGCCACGTGGGTGATGTAAATAAACTGATGCTCAATTTCGCGAAGATTAAATACTTTGAAAGTGTATGAAGAAGCTTTGAGTAGATGGCGCCGGCATATGTGCAACACCTAAAAGTTTTTTTGAACATTTTTTCCATAATATAATGGTGGCAACGTCTACAAATAATAGGTGTATAATTATAATTGAATTATTATTTAGTACCTACATTGTACTTTATATAAGTTGTATTTAAAGGATTATCGTGTTATTCGCAAATAAAGTTTTACACGGCGTACTTTTTTTATTTTAACTCAAAAATTCTTTGAAAAATAGAGATTCGTGCCTGGAAATCGAACATCGGCCATCTCGATTGTGAGCTTTGAAACCACTTTTTATTCCTTCTACACGTGTATTTTTTTAGAAGCGTGTAAAATAAAGTACATTTTTTATTGGTTTACGTAACACGGTTATCTTTTTATGACTGTGGATATTGCAGAAACTAATTAAAATACGCATTTGTATTACGCGGGAAATGAGGTATAATAAACCTACGTTCAGTACGGTTTTACGAACCTATTGAAATTCGTAGTCCGTAGTGGCGGGAAATTTTAATTTCGCGCTTTTTCTAGAACTATGATGTAAGGCACAGATTAACACTGAAATACATCCCTTATAGGAATACCTTTTTTTTAATATAAATTATGTTTTATAGTGATCTACATTTGTGATGCCGCATATAATTAGGTTATGTGATACTGTCCTTATTCTACTTTGTTTTACATATTTACTAGAGGTAGGTATTTAATTATGTACCATATGCAAAATATCTGGGTATTTCGTTGTTTTAAATATATATAAATATTAAAACTTTATTCAGTTTCAAGTAATTTCTTCATTGTATTGCTCCACGTTGATTTTATAATTTATTTCAGTGTACTAATAAAATAGTCAAAATTGATCCGAAATATCATCTAGTTACTGAAGCTTACAACATGGCCCGAAAACTCTTCAACCAAAGTTTGAGCAACTACGATACATTGAAAAGTAGGGCATTACAAGCCATAGACACTTTTGTGGATTTGGTTTACATTTTAAACGAGGAAATGGCCAAGGAACTGCGATCTGCTATTGTAAAATTTTATAAATTGAGATACTTCCACGATTTCACTAACTATGTGATCACTATTGAAGACGTAAGTGCTTTATTTTTTGATATGAAATAAAAGAAAGTTATTTTTGAATTCATTGTGACGTTATTTACATATATTACATTCAACCATGGGATCGGAAGCAAACTTTAATTAGTGTAATCAAGTGCAGCTTAATGTAAGGTCACTATGATAAAGTACATCGCTTATTCAGAAGGAAGTAAGCTTCATATTATGTCAACAAAATCATAGACCTATTGCAAAAAATTAAAAGCATTGTAGGCCAACCAAAATTAATATTTCCAGATGATAGACATAACGGAACACTGTTTAACCAACCCTGTAGAAAAAATGCAGGAAATAAGAGAACAGTTCCACAGCGTTATAAAGAACTTCCAAGACATTCGACATTTCGAAACAGTGGATAAATGCCTTATGGAGTTACCGGATGAAGTGGCTGTCGCACATTGTATGCTGCATCAAGCTGTACTGTATGTTTATTTTAATTATGATTAATGTGAATTCGAAATAACTCTTGTGTGCAGTACAGCGATATCCATGATACGCAGAAGGTTTCGTCAAATTTCGAATTGATGGTTTCTTCCAATATGTAAACGAGTATGCAGTCCGCTCCGCTCGACGGTAAGGTCCCTGTAACCAAGACCTCTGCATCGAACTCCATAGAACAGGGGTTTTAATTGAAGTAGATCATAGATGGTTGCCTTTCCTGAGAATTAAGTTGGTTACTTCATATGTGATTCAACTCAGATCTATTGTTACATGTTTTGTCTATTTCCTTTTGATATTTTCAGATTTAACGAAACGATGCAAGAGAGCCTTACAAAAATAGTCGAAATAAAGACTCGGCAACACGCCCAAGATATCAATACTACAATATATGATGTGAAAAGTTGTTTCAAAGATTTTGTTCCTGATTTCTATGAGCAATTGCTGGTGGATACGTATACGGAAACATGCGGCTTTTTAAGAATTTTGAATGCTTCTACAACGGATCTTGTGAGTGACAAATGGCGAAATAATGAAGAGACGAAATTTCCTAAAAAATGGACTCCACTTCTTAGGCTTTTAAAGGATAAGTAAGTATAAATAAACACCAAACATTACAATCAGGAATAAATATTAAAAGATGTTTTGAAACTTCTACATTAAATTCTGCTCGAGTATGGTCTATAATCAAATTATTATTCTGATATGTTACTAAAGGGATTAATTAACCCTTATTTTTTACAGGTCGTCTATGAGGCAGTCGTTACAAGAACCAATTATTTTAACCTTATTCGCGGCAAACCTTACATCACAAGATATTGTTAAAACTTTATACAAGGATGAAATATAATATTCGTTGGTTTTATATTTTCGGAATTATGCAAATTATATACGTTTTCTACCGTTTCCCTTGTTCTATTTAGTTTATTAAAAGTGCTTTTTTTATCGAAATACAAGTGTTTTCTTTTTTATCTTTGAAAACTCTTTATGCATTTATTAACTGAAAAATATTTACAATAATAATTAAATTTACAGAAAATTAAAAATAATAAATTAAACTATAAATATAAAATAACTTATTTACAAAATTTACATATATACAAAAATGAAAAACAAAAATATAAAAACAAAAAAACTACCATAAAAAATTGTCGCCATCACTGTCTTTGGGCAAGGTTCCCAAGACGCTGGCAGCATTTCCTCTCTGAATTGCTATACCAATTCTTTGAGCAAAATGCATGCCAGCTCTCGGGTCCCCAGAGACGTCGACCAAACGAGTTGACAGCTGTTTAAACAACTGCCAAGCATCCGGACCCCATGGACCCAAAGTTTCAACACCAAACGCCACAAATATATAGTTATTGCATAAACTAATGTATTTACGACGCTTGGCGTTTTCAGCAGCAGTAGCCGCCGCCCCCGCGCCAGAGGAAGACACCTGTAGGTGAGAAGGAGCCAGTGTGTCGACACACGTAGCGTCCCACACTAGCATCCTCCCCCCCTTCCAGGGTATTAACGTCATACCGTCGGGCCGCTTGCCATCGTCACGTGCGAGACCATTCGGCTCTAAACAAGCCGGCACGTTGACGGTGACAAAAGCCCGACGAATGATGTCGTTGATGGTAGCGTGACGCGATAAGCGGCCAGCACTGCGCTGACAAGAAAGTCCATGGTGTCCAAACACATCGACGTCAGCGCCGCAATGACAGCGATGGCGCTCAACCGTCCTTACCCCCAGGCGCAAACATGTACAGATTGATAACGTCAAGTTATCTAAAAGTGTGCCTAAATTAGCGGAAGGATATGTGTGTATACAAGTGTTTATTTTTAACATGCCGTTATAAATTTTACGTTAATTTTATAAAATTGTAACTTTAAAAAGTATATTTATGTATTATTAATTTTATTAAATTTTATCTTTATTATTGGAGCTTCGTAATAGTATAATAAATGTTGGTAAAACCTATATGGGCTACTATACTCTTTGAAACCTTTAGCCGTTAAAATTTTCCATTTCTTTGGTAATTTGACAAACTAGCAACATTATATTGTTCAGTAGCGCCCCCCGCCGCACGCATAAAAGTTTGTCGGATATACACAGATAACTAATTTAATGTCAATTAAATTAGTTATCTGTGTATATCCGACAAACAAGTTATCTGTGTATACCCGTAATTTAATTGACATTTGACAGATAACTAAATTTTAGTTATCTGTGTATAGAGCAATGTATAATGTCAAATGTCAATTTTATTTGTTGGATAGACGTCAGAATCATGTGCTCAGAACTGTCATAAGTGCCAAACATTTATAACAAAAGGCGCGCGATGTTTTTCTCGCTTTGATACAAGTTTTCTTACGAGTGAATTATTTTAATTGTGTTTAGACAATTAAATGTAATAAGTATTCGCTTTAAAATGCCAAAGCAGATGCGGGAAATGTTGCAAAATGGCTATTCACACGACGAACCCGACAGAATGCCGAGTAATATCACGGTTAAGAACTTGGATATTATTATGTATGGTGTCGCGATAATTGGGCATTTTGTGGACTTAGGGCTGGATATTAACGTGGCTGTGAGGTATTTCTTGGCGAAGAAGATGATGGAGTTCGGTTGGACGCTGGTTTTTATCTTATTACCAGCGTTCGTTAACACTGCGGTTTCAGTACGAATGTAAGTAAACAAAACATGAATCATTGTAAATAGGTCAGAAATGATAATTTGTAAATAGAACACGTACGGGTAAACTTATGTGTATCAAGAAAACCATTGTTTATGTACAACCTGATGGTTATTTTTATTACTTTTATTATATTTGATTTACAGTTTAATTATAAACTAGAATGGCGCGTTTTGCGATCCTCACGTTAGGTCTGGGCTCTAGCGGCTTAAAGAGGGGTCGGGAGGCGCGGTGCACCCCGGGCCCCCGATTCTGGGGGCTTCCAAACACAGTAGCTAAAAAAAGGTCTTCAGAACCAAACAATCGATGAAATGTGTATCAATCAGCGAAAACAAAAAAAAAGAGGGCACTGAATCACAGGCGAACCTTTTACGCGGGGGGCCTCCATTCAACTTTCCTCCCCAGGCCTCTTAGTCCGCCACGGCGTCTCTAATTGGATTACCTACTGTAAACTCTGAAATACAATACTGAGTGTGCATAAGCACACTAATAGTGCAAAAAACAATTTCCGTAGTTATAGACATAAGTCTATAAGTATGGAAATTGTTTTTTATAAAAAATGGCTGCGGTTTTTTTTTTTTTTACTGATAATCATCTCTATAATCATATAAGGCATAATATTATGAATGTTTGTAAGTATTTCAACTTGATTTACATAAGATCATGAAGCACTTATAACACAGAATACTTTGATCCTTCAGAAGAACAAAGATTATTTAAATTAGACAGAAGTAAACAGTCTAAATTATGAAAAGATCTATTTGTCAATCATTCTAAGTTAACCCACATTATAAATGGTTCAGTAATATTTGTAATTGTTTTAATTTCAGGTATTCCCAAGATAAACAGCAGGATTCAGTCTCCAATGAGTTCAATAAACGTCGATGGTTGAGGATTTTCATTCTGGTGTTGCAAATGGCACCTATACTGCGTTTCACAGATGCACTTATGTGAGTACTAGAATTACTTTTTTTGGATAGTTAATTGTATCAGGTGTTACTCTGCAGAATTCCATGCTAGTAAGTTAGGATTAAAACTTCATTGCAACAATTTGCTACCAATATATATCGCGTGCTTAAAGGTAAAAGGGCCTATAGCTAAGGGTTAATAGGGATTTATGCTGAAAGGGCACATAAAAAAATTTTTTTTTGCCATTCGGTTTGAAATTATCTGAAACGTAAAAAATAAAATAGCTATAGGCCCTTTTACCTTTAAGCACGCGATATGTTGGTATTTATTTTAAACCATGCAGTATGTACCACCTTCCCTCCCAGTATTCTTTTGATTTTCTAATGTAACAGAAATATAATGCCTGATACAATTAACTAGAAATATATTAATTGAGTAGCCATTTGTATTTATGGACGTACATAAAAGATGTCACATAAACAGTTTTCTATCAGCTTTGACCTACCTAACATTTTTTTTTACTATGCTAACAAGCACGCAGTCCATCTGATGATAATACTGTGGACCATGGATATTTCTATGCAACCCCAGATTAGATAAGTCTTAGCTGAAGTGAGCCACAAATGCGTGGGCACTCCTGAGGACTTAATTTAAACTCCTTAGATAAGTATATTTGCCACACCACACAAAAACACAGCAATGCCACTGCTGCTAAGCAGCAGAAAAAGGTGTGATGGTGTTGCCTCTGCAGTTAAATAGACTTGAGTAGCTCGCGAGTGAGTGATATAAAAGATATATATCTTCACCAAAGAGCTAATCACTCATCAACTCTGACGAATTTGAATTATATCTTTATATCCGCGTCACATGGTTGAGTTCATAGGTCCATACGATTCCGGATATAAGATCTTCTTCAACTCAACAGTTTTATACTCGCTCGCGAGTGAGTTATGAGTCAAATGAGCGACTGACTGAGAGAGTCTGATTCGAGTCAAATGCATTACGTCTTAAACACTTATTAAAATCTTTTTTCTTTGCTAAGAATATGAAAATAGGGATATACAAATAGTGTTGGCTGTGAAATTCAATAAAATGTTGTCAAAACATTTTGATCTGATTCTCTGATATACTGATATAAAATGTCGCTTATATCTTTACAGAGCTACTGAGCTAAAGTGAGTTACTGAGCTAAAAGAGTGATATATATCACTGAGTTGAAAAGATATATATCTCTCTTTTCACTTCAGTGATATATAATGCGCACCTCTACAGTTAAACCACAAAGGGCTCTACCTCCAATATGTATCAATATCACTATTAGTTGAGCTTAATTTATCATCTTATTCAGTTACGCAATAAAGTCCCGTCAAGCGGAGCGGAGACGCGACCATGCGTCACAACGGGCGTACTACGGGCTGATGTTAAAGGAGGACTCCGATGCAGCCCTCCTGAGGATCTTCGAGTGTTTCCTGGAGGCCGCGCCCCAACAGGTGCTGCAGACCAGCCTGCTGTTCCGAGCGTATGATCAATTTGCTAGTGAGTGTCTATGAAGCTAAAATTTATATTTTATCAAAGATTTCTACACATACTTGTTCTAACGCAACAAGTTGAATGATTGTTGAAATAAGTTGCAATTCAAAATCTTTTAAGATGATTTATAGATTGCAATGAGATAGAAATGAGTAGCAAATGAGCATGAAGGTTACCTGATGTTACCATTACAGAGTCAATTACAGAATAGCATTCCAACTTAGTCCTCAGGTGAGCAACATATTACCTTAGGTAACACTTATATCCTAAGTGAGGGTTGGTTATAGATGTCTAAAGGACAGATTCTATTCACCATCAAGTGGACTGTCTCTGTGGTCTTAACTCCTCTGCTACTTCTATATTAAAAACAGTTTGTGTCTGTATTAATCTATTTATTTCTTCCACAGTACATCAAACCCTGTCAATTTGCTCATCAGTGGTTGGCATGGGTTGGTGCCTCGCGGCGTACCAGCGCGCAATCCGCTTCGCGCAGCCCGATAAGTCCAACATGACCTGGCCGGGGACCGTATTGCAGACCTTGTGGCATTTTCTTGTTACTTGTGAGTATGGGCCCGATTTTAGTCTCTTTGCTGGGTGTGGTCTTTTCATAACTTTGACTTGAAGTATCAAAGTTACGTACCACGTACGTTCGTACCTTACGTACCATTTTGTAATCTTTTAGTATCCTAAAAGTTTTACTGCTTACTTCTTTAACTTATCACATACGTACATAAGTACATGTACATGTTTTTTTGAAAATACGATATATTAAAAGTCATGTCTATATCAAAACCAAAACCTTACAATAGATCATTTATATGTAACATATATCAACTATTAATCTTAACATTTTTTATTTCCAGTGAGTCGAGTCCTATCAATCTCCATCATCGCGTACCTATATCCATACTGGGCGGTGCTGGCCTGCGCTGTCCACGTCCTCATCATGTCGACCTGGCTCCAACTGCTCGACCGCTCCCCATTCTGCTCTCATAACAAGCTCGCTGAACTGGCTTTCTCATTAGCCCTTGGGGGAGTCTACCTCTTCACTTACATCCTACCCATCGAAGGTAGAACGCGATACAGGTATACCGTTTACTACACAATATGTTTTATACAGAATCTCACTTGCTCGTTCATCTGGTATTTCTATGTTTCTGATGAAATGAGATCATCTTTGTACTTTTATCCGGTATTAGTTCTAAGTACAGTGCCATATGTGATTGGGTTAGTATTTATGGTTCTTTACTACTCATTCTTCCATCCTAAAGTTAGTAAGCGAGTGAGTGATGTGGAGATATCATTCAAAGTGAATGAACAAACCACTGAGATCAGGTAACATTGGGAGTGAAATGTTTAAGGATACCTTCCTGGTTTCTTCGGATTTCTCTGAAGAAATCAGACTTATAAAGTGCTGTCTAGAGGGAGGGATCTTAGATAGTGCTAATTAGTTTAATTATTGAAAGATGTTAATAATGGTTATACAACCGTTGGTCAATTGTAAAATAATTGTCTACTAAAGTTGCAATTTGACAAATCTTTGCCTTTATATTGTCAAATTTTGAACTGTGGTAGGCTAAAATTGGTTAAGAAAGATTGGTTAAGATAGAAAATTGGTTAAAATTGTATGTGAATGATAAGTTGGTGGGTCATTTAATCCTATATGGAATATTGTATGAGGCCTTTAAGATTAATTTATTATCTGTGCCATTTGCATTTTGAATGCTTTTTGCATTTGAGATTTTAAATGTTTTAATTTTGATATTATTTTCTATTTTACATTGTCTACAACCTATTTAATAATTAATGTGTAATGTTCATAGACGGATTACCAAATAGACTCCAAAATTGTTTTCTATTTATAGACATCTGTTCATATTCTTAGTTATGTGAATAATAATAATAATAAAAACATTTTATTGCCTTAAAAATTACACCAACAGCATCGAAACTCAATTAAACATGTTCTTTCTTTGAACGTTAAAAAAATAATATAAATTAGAGATAAAAACAAAAAATAGTAATAATTAGGCAAAAGCAAGTGTCTAAGCTGTTGCTACCACAGGATTACGATCCCATGGAGCGCTGTTTTTCAGCCACTTCCTCCTCCCTGAGTTCTTATGCGGGAATTCAGGACTTGGCTCTCCTATCTTGGTCGATTCATTCTTTTTCAAACAAAAATAACAAAAACTAAATAACATAGGTTAAACAAGTTTTAGTAGGTGTCTATTTGGTTATTTGTCTACAACCTATCTTATAATTAAATTTGTAATGGTCATGGACGAATATCCATACAGACTCCAAATTGTATTTTATTTAAAGACATCTGTTTATATTCTTGGTAAAGTGGCTAAACAAACTTAGTAGGTGACTATTTGCTTCTTTGTCTGTTTTCTGTACTTAAACTGTACACACAAATGTTGTTTTGTAATTTTTAACTACATAATGTTTATAATTTTAACTATGAACTAAATATATTTATTGTAGTGTTATTATTTTAGTAACAATGATCTGCTTACGTATGTAATTTGAATCTCATTTCCACTAATCCACATTGGAGTATGTTTCAGGCCTTTTTCAATTGTTTAGAAGCCTGTGCCCAATAGTGGGACATACAAGTATTTGGAGATATGAATCTCAGTATAATATGTATTAAACAAATAAGCTAAACTTTCATATTGTTGAACAAATTTAATTTTTATGTTATAGTTCGCGCTAAACTGCTAGTACGCTCTGAAGTTGTTGCGAGCATGTGTAGTCATACAATCTGCTATGGCGACGCGATTCATTTCTATATTCAGAGCGAACTAGTAGTTTTACGCGGACTATACGTATTTTATTACCTTGGGCACAAAGTTTATTATATCTATTTTATAGTCTATAACTGAAAACATATTTTTAAAGGGCCACATTATAATTAATTTTGTATTTCCTCCCATTATTTTAATGAAATAATAATTGTACCAATATAATACAGAAAATACTTCAAGAAAATATTTTTAAAATGTGTTCAGTGCTTAAATGGTAATCTATTTTTGCCTACTTAACTTTTTAATTAATTAATAAGTACATACTACTATTGTAAGTAACTTAAAATTTTTTGAATAATTCAAAATAAGACTGCATTTTTTATGATGTATTAAAATATAAGAAATGTATATTTTTGTTATATATTTGTAAAATTAAAAACGTGAAACTTCTTAGTACGAATCTCAACCAAATAGTTATTTTTGTAATCTGCATAATGTCAGTATTTTGAATAAATATTTTTTATTTTGTACATAACGTTTTTTATTCCCGTTAGATTTTAAATTTTAAAGATAACATAATGTAATTTTGGTGCATGATTTTTGGTCTGTTGAACAAATGGTTCAGGTTTGATTCTCTGGCCACTCTTAAAGGAATAATAGTAATAAAAGAACAACTTCAAGGTGTAACTGTCAGAATATAAGCTTTAATATTGTAAAGGTAACAGGATTGCTTGAAAAGTAACAATTCATATTATTTTATTAACATTTGTTGCAATTATTATCTATTATTACCTATATGATTTTTAATTATTTGTCACCAAATGAACGGAGCTCTTTCCCTCAGAATCTTGAGCCCAAACTTATTCCATTCACTCTGGTTAATCCATAGCTCCATCGCGGATTCTAGGCAAGACATGACTGCTGCTCCCTTCCACACCGTGCTGGCAGGATCCAAATCCTTTGGAGACGTTACTATTTCTAACTGCTCAGTCTTGTAGGTATAGGGAATTTGTAATGCTAAGCGGTTTTGCAGCCACAGGTACAACCCATGGACTTTAACTCCTCCTCCGATTATTAGGATACTGCTGTACATTTTTCTCTTCAACTCCTCGCTTGGACATCTGTCTATACTTTGCAGAATCGCAGCGTCTAAGCTCAAGACCTGGCCAGGTGCAAAAGATACAATGTCCCCCGGACCTCCTTCCAAAGTATCCACAACTATATCTTCATCTTGTGTCGTTGTCGGTTGAGATTCGTTAGCAGTTTCAAATGTTTGACTTTCGTTAGCAGTTGGGTCAGCTGTTTCTCGTTTCCTGCCGGTTTCTCTTAAGAATTCAGCATCAAATGGATCTTCTGGATCACTCGGTTGTCGGTTTTGGGTTTTGGTTGCTTTTGAGCCTGTTATCTTTAATAAATCTGTGTAAAAGAGAGACAAAGGTGATATAATGCATTCATCTCCAACTTGTAATGTATATTTGTTGACAACATCCCCTGGATGGTCTACTAAAAAGGTCTTTTCCTGAGGACCACACACATCTAAGTTAACATGGCAGAACTCTTCATATAAATTCCTCATGAGGACTACATCTCTTGGCATATTTTCATTCCAATTTTTGTAGGGGAAAGCACTTTTGTGGAACATCCAGGACAAAGTTTGGCACACGTCTCCAGCTCCATAGTCCATCCTTAGCCTGGTTGTTTTATGGGATATGCCATCTTCAACGCAACATATTGCTGTTTTCTGGTCTCCGATATCCACAACACAAGCTGAACCAATACCAGCGCCAAACGTTGCTCCTACACTTTCCTGCACCAAGAAGCAGTGCCCGAATCCAAGATCCTTTAACAATAAAGACATGAGACTCTTCAAGTGGCTCCGAGAATAGATATCAGGTATTAACAAAACGCATCTGTATTTAATTAACTCTATCAGAGGTATGCCTAGCTTATACTCTATGATTGAACTCCAAATGGTGTACAGATCGTTCAGAACAGACGAAATGGAGCCGCCGACTTCAGGATGTATGTTGAAATCACCTCGTTTGTACGGAAAATGTATGTTGTAAGGCAGTTCGGGGTCGATGTCGAGGACTAAGTCGCCTACCACCACGTCGCAGTGTACCTGCGGCCACGGTTCCCCATCGTTGTCGGTCTCCGGAAGAGATCGGCGGTTAAACGCAGCTATTTGTTGCGGAGGTGTCGCGTATCGCCGCGCGCCATTCGACTGCATACACGACTGGAGCGTATGCGATATTTGAAGTCTACATTCTTCTAGTTCTTCGATCAGTTCTTTGGTTTTTGGCACGCTTGGTGGTATAAACGGATCGCGATATATTTTCCCGTTAGAACAACGTTTACGCGCGATACAGTGTAGTTGCTTCACTGGTAAGAGGTCGGACGCTTTCCCTATTCGCACATACAGAGATCCAGGATGAATAACTATGATTCTGTTTGCTGGGAACTGCTGAAACTGCTCCGGACCAGGGTCATAAGCCGGCATACTCATTGAGAGGATTACTACTTATAAAATTTAGGGACTATAATATTAACAGTAAACTTAACGCGTAAAAATATATATCACAAGCACCACGAAGTAACTAAAGTTTATCTTTTTTTATTTTACAAACAAAACAAAGAACATAACCCTCGATTGACTTGTTTATGTTTGTTGTTTTTTTTATTACCTGACATTGACAACAACAAAGGTTGTTAAGAACGTACAGCCATGCTGTTAATTTTACAATACCGATTGAAGTAAATAAAAACAAATACCGGTGCTATCTTAAAATACTAAATAATAAATTGAAGTATTTTAACTGTTATTTTGTGTTAATGTATTATTGTATAGAATGCTACATTCATTCCTGTTATCACGTTATCAGCTGTTTGTCATCAGACGAAACGTCAATATAATGTCAGTTTCGTGTCGTGTAATTTCGGACGAAATAAGATGAAATAAATGTACTACAAACATTTATTTGTACTCAAACCTGAATAAAATTAAAAATGGTGTCGCGCAGTTTGACTGAGGTGTATGTGTTGATGAGGAACAATGCGATTCACAGCCGACAAATATTTACAGAACAGGTGCGCCGCCAACTATTATTGATTTACTTTCAAAATCATAATGCTGTATTTTTGGCTAATTGGATCTATGTTTACAACTTCATAAGTGCTTATCATGATATATGGAATTAAGATAATTATTATAAAACATATAGTTATCTTTTTATATACATTTTATGGGAATACAACAAATTTTATATGTTTTAACTATTTATGTATGTCATGCACACAAGTTCAGTAATAATAAGTATCATTATTCTATATCTATTACATATTTTTTTACGAGAAACAATATTATTTTATTATTTACACTATTTTGTAATGTATTTCTTTTCCCTGTTTTTGTTCAACACTTATAGAAAGTTTAGTGATTCAGCTGTTACTGATATCATATTTGAGGTGTATATGTAATTTGGTGGGTTCTGGTTTGAAGGGAGTAGTTTAAGGGAAGGTACCAATGATCCATTTTATTCTAATGTAGCCCTTGGAAGTATAAACACATGTTTGACCCTCCCTAGGTTGTATTCTCATCTTTCACCATCTCTCACCAATAGTGCCACTTATATTCATATGACCTACATTTTTATTTATTCCAAAAACAATCTACAATCAGTACATTGAAATAAATAATTCTGATGTTATCTTTCAGGGACATGACTATGAAAGAGTACGGCTGATGCGCTCCAACTCCCATGACCTGGAGTCTGGGATGGAGCTGCGATCAGACTCCCACGCCCCTCCACCCTGGACTGATGCCCTGGAGGAGGCACATTACGTTATTACTAGGTTTGTTACACATCATACACAATAAACTCTTTTGTCTACAAAAATAAGTTTTGTGTTATTGCATTATTTCAAAATAATTATTGTTTTCTATGCCCATGGTTTGAAGGATTTGTCGATCATTTAATAGGTACCAAAATGCGATGATATGTTTTGTGTGTATTTTGTGTACTAACTGTGTTAGTATTGATGTATATTGAAAAAAGTTCAAACTGTTTAATAAAGAGTTTTTATTAGAGAAATTTATGCTTTGCAATGTGTGAGAAAGGCTAGGCTTACATATAGAATAGTTAGTATATCCAATAACAAATCCCTTATCTGAGAGTAAGTAATGCTTAACATAGCAGTGTCAGGGGCTGCATATGTGACATTCCCACTTAGGGTTCGTACACAAAACTGCGATGCGACGTCGCATCGCAAAAATCTGCGAGCTCCCTCGACGCATCGCAAGAACTTGCGAATTGATTCGCATCGCACAGTGGTTGTTGTTGTTGGTCACCCTGAGAGACGCTACGCCGCACGATATCGCATCGCAGCAATTCGCATCGCAATTTTCTGCGTTGCGAATTCGCATCGCGTCGCATCGCAGTTTTGTGTTCGAGCCCTTAGTCTTCAGGAATGGTTGGGTATTTCTAAGCATTTTAAGGTAGCATTCGGTTCCTATCTAGAGTTAATTACAGGTGTCTATCTACAACAGTGGCACTTACTATTGGATAGCCTGCAATAATAGATAATTTAGAGAACAAAATTCAATGTCTGGATGACCTAGATGTGGGTGATATAGGGTATATTTTTAAACAGACGCATTTATTATTTTTTTAATAACTATAAACCTCAAGCTAGACTCGAAACTTTAGAGTTAAACTCACACCACAGTAAAACTGAAAACTCTGCTTTCATTTGTATTACCACAATACCATCATACAATATTATACAAGGGGACTTCTTACCCACCTGGTCTCTCATATACCGCGTCTGCAGATACAATATGGAGGTGGCTATGGATTATTTGAGTCTCGAGAATACCCTCTTAGCTCAGGCAAATTCTTAAGGGGGTGAATATCCCCTGGACTTTTAATATTCATTCATCTTATATATAAAATTCTTGTGTCACAATTTCCGAAACAGCTTTACCAAATTTCACCAAATTTTATATGCATATTCAGTAGGTCTGAGAATGTAGGTAGGATTTATATGGCAACACAACGTTTGCCGGCTCAGCTAGTTACAATATAATAATACAACACACAGGTTAAGAACAAAGCTCTCCGAGCTGCAATCGCGCCACGAGCGGCAGATCCTCCGGCCGGCGCTGGACGACAGCAGCGAGCAGCAGCACATCGGCAGACTGACAGCGGAGATCGGCCGCCACTTCACACACGCCCACACGCACCTCACCGCTATCAAGGCGCAAGTGAGACATGGTGAGAATTTATGCTTTTATAGTTAATAAAAAAAGTTTGAAAAATTCGTTAAGTATTAATAAAGGTTTAATAAGTTCACGCTGTTTGTCCACCAACCACCGACACCGAGCCGATACCGATAATTAAGACGGCGCCGAAGTAGCGTCCATACATTTACTATAGCAGCTTGTCCACTGAACGTCCGTCACCCGAGCACCGTCATCCCATAGTAAATGTATGTGTACGCTACTTCGGCGCCGTCATTAATTATCTGTATCGGCTCGGTGACGGTGCAGTGGACAAACAGCGTTAAGGTCAGTGATTAAGACGAAAAATTTCGTGATTTGACTGCAGTGGCACCGATAGTGGCGCGATATCTTCTTTTGTTTTTATATGTTCTCAACATTCATAACTTCTAAATAGAGGGTAAAGGCACATCTGTGGTCGACCTTAGGTAAGAAATCAGATCTTATCTGGGGTTAATTACAGATTTCCGTGGGCAACAGTAGACACTTACTCATCTGCTACTGCAATATAATGAAATGTTTGGGTGTTTGTTTTTGTGTGTGGCCGTAAAACCCAACACAGGGAAACAATGTGTAATAAAGTTTGATTTGTGCCGGAGTGAGTGTGCAAAATGTAATTTCTGTATTAAACCAAATCATCCCTATTAAGGTAAAGTCACCTAAGTCCGAGGGGTTCTGAAATTGGCACCAAATTCCGCGGTATTTAGTAAAACAGCTTTTACTAATTATTTACGAAATCGTTTTTACTGAAAGGTATCTCATTTAGTAAATAATTTATCACTCTATTGTTACATACCCATCATAATAGCATTATGTGTATTGTTTTTAAAATAATCTCATAGTTTTGAACTAGTGACTAACTCAAACGTATGCTTCATACATTTTGGGCCTTTTGCACGTGAATGTCACGATTTCTCAAATAGTGATTATTTCGATAAATTTACATATGTGTGATAGTATTTCGATGAAAACATTATATGGATTATATATGGAATCGAAAACAATTAAATATTGTGCTTATTTCTTAACAGATAAGGGTAAAAATAAGTATAAATATGCAGCGGCATTAGGTGCCAAATATTTTAGGCTGTCCCTTAAACCGAGGTATACCACGGAATAGCAATTTCATAGACTTGTTTTTAATTTCAATTTTTGTAGTTGTTTTTATGAATAAGCACGTCTTGCTCCGGATTTGACTAATTTAATACTCAATTAATATTGAAATCATTTTCCGAGGTACTGAATTATACTGCATTACCTAATTATATAATACCAAAGATGACCTATCTATGTACTTTCCTAATTTTTTCTATGGGACAATTAAGGAGAGAAAATGAAGTTCGTCCAGATATCGATGTAATATTGAACAAGTATTGTATATTATTACATACATATTTCAATAAAGCATCTTACTGCCTCTAAATTGTGTAAAAGGCTTTTATTATTTAATAATCGGAATTTGGAAACGTGATTTTTAGTTATGAAACGCTATTCCGATGTATATATGTCGGAATTAGGTTATATGGGCACATTAATCCGCGGCATAACGACAAAATACCATACAGGGTGTTTAAAGTTTTAAGCGGTTTTTAAGAACGTTTCTATTGTTTGTATCAGTAATTCGCTTAATCCTAAATAATGAATAATTAACATTGTTATACGACTTTATTAGTTATTTAATTAAAAACTAGAACATTTTACGATGTTTTGATTGGATTAAAATACTCAAAACAAAATAATTCTACAAACCGCATATGATATTCCATATTATTATTATTTCTGGTGTATGATTATAAGCCCTAGTATAAAGTACATTAAAGAGAATGTCCAAATTTTATTGCAGATACACGAATTGACCGTGGTTTTAAACAGATTAACATGAAATCCATAAGTTAAATAACCATTCAAGAAACTATATTGTAACAAAGTTTTATTTTGGCAGTTTCCCTTTATTCCTAGCTAAGAATACTTTTCATAAAGCTACTCTTTAAATAATAAAAAAAAATTGAAACCTCAGTAAATAAATAATATTTATTTTTATACACCATGTAGCAGTCGTTCTATCTCTTTCACTCCCTTATTTTGTATACTCGGAATTAGGAATCAAATACATCGGAATAAGGATTTTTACATCGGAATTAGGGTTTTCTGACTTGGTTCATATTTATTTTAAATACACATTTAAATAAATATTTTACCGTAAAAAGTCGAGTCTATTTCAAAAGAACACATACTAAAGCTTTTGATAAAATTATCTAATTCCTTTTTAAGCCGCAGTAAATGCTTAATATTTGACGCTCTTTCTAGTTTTGGTGAAAATACCGCGGAAATAGGTGACTTTACCTTAAGACTTAAAATATTATTTTCTTAATTACAGGAAACAAAACAGAACAAAAACTAGCGAACAACGTAGTTTTAGCGTTAGTGACAACGTTGCAAGACCTGAGCGTGACTTTCCGAACGGCGCAGTCGAATTACCTGAAAACCCTCACGTCGCGAGAGGAGAGATCTAACGCGTACTTCGACTTACCAAACTTCGAAGAACTAAGTTTAGAAGACAATAATCTCCTCCCTGGCTTGACGAATAATCAAACTGATCTGCTGTTCTCTTTACCGAGCACATCAGCGCAGACTTACCAAGAAGATGATAAGAATCTGGACGGTATGTTTCAAAAGCAAGCGATGAGTCAGAAACAGTTAATGCTGATGCAAGAAGAGAATACCAAAATGGTAGCGGAAAGAGAGGAAGAAGTGAACAAAATTGTTAGATCTATCGTTGATTTGAACGATGTGTTCAAAGACCTAGCTCACATGGTCCATGAACAGGGTACCGTTTTAGATAGAATAGATTATAATATCGAACAAACGCAAGTGCAGGTGCAGGAAGGGTACAAACAGCTCCAGAAAGCGGAGAGGTACCAGCGAACGAATAGGAAGATGCATTGTATACTGGTCCTAGGTATAACAATTGTGGTTTTAGTTATACTGTTGATTATAGTTAAGAGTTAGTGTAAAATTGCCTTATATTATGTAGTTGAATGGTTGAATGTTTTTGAAGGAGGGGTTGATCCCAAAGGAAAGTAGTGACCGACCGAAAGTGACCGAAAAGATACGTTCGGTTTCCGGCCTACTTTCGGCCTGAAATGGAAACTTATGAAAATTTACACAAATCTCTGGAATGTAGAAATTAACATGGTCATAGAAGCAGACAATTGCCACTATTTATTCATAGTTTTGATTCTATAGGTAATATATCCTTACTTCCTTACTTAATATTATAAATCCGAAAGTAACTCTGTCTGACTGTCTGGTCTCTTCTTCACGCCTAAACCACTGAACCGATTGTAATGAAATTTTGTACAAAGATAGTCTGAGACCCGAGAAAGGACATAGGATAGTTTTTATCCCGGAAATCCCACGGGAACAAGGGATGGCGGTCTAAGATCGATTAATCGGAGAATCGATCTTTTGGACCATTAAAATCGATTATTTTAATCGATATTAGTAAGGATTGAATCGTAAACTATGCATTTGATCAAGTGATGATCTTTAGCAAAGTTGTTGTCCATGAGCCCACGAAGGTTTCAGAGTTGGTACGACCAATTTTCGCCAGATGGCGCCACTGTAATTCCAATGAAGGTACGAATTTTCAGCTTTATGTATGTTAATATGTCATATTATTTTCTTTTAAACGCGGGCGAAGCCGCGGGCAAAAAGTAGTTATACATAAATAGTAAAACAATAAAAAAAACGTCTGACTTGTCACAGGTGGTTTGTGGGCACGGTCAGTAGTCAAACGCCCGAGTACAGCCGAACGCAACCCGAAAGTTCACAAACGTATATTTCGGCCTAGCCGAAAGGTTCGCCCGGTATATGGCCGAAACCGAAACTTTGGTCGGTCACTAATCACAAGGTATGATTAATGAATGCTATGAGGTGTTTGTATGTCGGCTTGTTGATCGTTGTTTTTATATTTATTAATTTATAGTAATATATAAGATATTATATAAAGAAGGTAGATCTAATGTGTTTTGAAAAATGTCGACATATTTTAGGTAATAATTTATTGTTCTTTTACTGACTTCCAAACAAATAATCACTTCTATTTAGTTTCACTCTTTGTTAAAATAATGGCTTAAAAGGAAAATGACGCTGTACTATTCCGGATAGAAAACATTGATTTTCAAGAAAGAATTTGATTTTTAAGGAGAGGTTCTTATACCTCTTTTACAAGGTGGTAGAACCCTCTGTGGTCGTCTTAGGAGTCACCACCGCCACACCTCGCCGTAATAACAAAAATATTCAGCGCTGCTTTGTTTCGCTTTGAAGGGTATGGTGAGGGATATACGTATTTATGGCGTTCCAAATGATTCCTTAAGGGTATCAGGTGTATCTGCGGCCGACCGTAAGTAGGATTCTAATTTTATCCGTGGTTGATTGCAAATGTCAATAAGCGGCAGTAGCCACTTACCATCAGGTGGACTACATGCTAGCTACTCCTATATTATGAAAAATAGAAAGTATAATGTGTTATTGGATTTTGCACGCATATACACAGGTCGATTTATTGATTAAGTCGCAGGTGTACTAGATAATAGAATCTTAAAGACGTTTGGGACCTGAAAGTAGAGGACTTAATATCATTCCCATTGTTATGTATAATAACATAATTAAGGCGTGTAAACTAAAAATTGTTATGTGATTATAACTAATTATTTGTGTAAGTCTAGATATTAAATGTAAACCAAATAGGAAACGGTATATAACAGAAAATACGATGGCTAACTATTTATAGGCTATTAATTCTTATTTAAACAGTGTTGTGGAGTCCTTGGAGGGATCCAGATTTCCCCTAATTGAGTGGAGTGAGAGTGGGGAACAGTGTCTAGCAGTCGTATATAAAATGAGGCTAAACTCGGACTTGACTCGCGTGGTAAAACGACTATATTGATAGGAATCGTAGATGGCACAGAACAATAGGTTACATGAGACAATTTTCATACAAAGCGCGCTCGAGCAACGCACACATAGACACCGCGATTCGACGCGTTATTTCGGTCTGATTCAGTCGAATAAAGTTAACCCTAGCGTGAGCGCCTACCTACCTGCTACTACCTACCTACGCTCGGCAGGTATGAAAAGTGAAGTACGTACATGAGATTGACTTCTGTACCTTTTTATTTTGTATTGTAGGTTTGATCACAGTGACCCTAGGTCTAAGTCGACCATGCTATGGGTCTGGGTGTTGGTGTACACGCCTGTGTGATGCAAAAAATCTTAGGGAGTGATTACGTGTGTAGAAAACATCTAGGAATACCATGATCTATCTTGCTACCAAATTGAGACTGTGTGTGACTAATCTGAATTGTATAGAATGAAGAATCTACAGCTTTTCACATGCCCATATAGTTATACAATGTTTATAAGATTGTCATGGAGCTGTGTTTATATATAAGTATGTTTATTAATATTAATATTAGTATTTTAAGGCTTAAATTTATAATACTAGCATGTTAAAACGGTTTAAATGTGGTTGCAAATATTGTCCATTTGTGTGTATACTAAACCCCGGTATATAGTGGGTTATTGAAGTATTTATTTATTTCATTTCATTATATCTTAATAATATCAGTCGATTTTAAAATAATATTAATTATCCAGGGGTGTCTTATCTTTACCCGGGTTTCGTACCCTGATTTCGTTATCGGTTACCGGCAAATCTTCTTTATCCGGAGCCACCAGCGTAAAACAGATTTGTTTTGACACCCGGATAATCTTCTATCCTCCATTATTTTGCTGTTGTATGTGAAAATAGGTAAGATGTCTTCCTTCAAAGAATAAATAGTAATATGTGTATGTAATCTTCAAATTCTTCCACAATCAGTCCATTATTGTAATATAATTAAAGTTTGACCATTTAGACAACTGAACAGAATAATTATTGTATAAATAAATATAAATATTATAATTATGCACATATTCTAGTCCTTATTTCTGTTAGTTTAAGATATTTAGGGCATCCGTTAAAACTGCCGTGGCGTTTGTTTCTGACGGGCTGGGAAACGCCGCGGGCGACCGTAGCGGCTATAAGCGGTGTGTCTTATGTCGCAAGTGTCGTAAGTGTCGACTCTTAAACAGTGTACGAGCGGGCGACCGCCGCGTGCGAACACGACGTGCAAACGTTGCCCGTATCACTTTTAAATAATTGCTGAGTGCATGTCCAAGTCTGAATGTTCCGTACCACCGAATTTTCATTTATTTTTTATTTATGTGAAACATCTATAGCCGCACGTAAAACCGATTTCTGGCGTGGCGACGCATGCCGTGGCGCCACGCTATACGATGGTATATATATATACAGTCTATATGCAGTAGTGTGTACGGTGTGGCGACGCGTCGCCATGCGCAATCGAATTCAATAAATAGTCATCGTTATCTGGAAAAACATCTTAATATTTTATTTTATCATTATGACATATTTAGTTCCTATCACAATATGTTCTTTTCTGCATATTACTTTTACAAAATAATGTCGATATTTCACATCTGCCAGGCGTCCCGTGACGGCTCACATTTTTTTTTTAGTTTTGTCGATCAGAGCAGCCATGGAAGTAAATGTATTGTGAACATTTTAACCATCTAACTCTTACGGTTCAATAGATAAAGCGGAAAACGCATAAAAAAAAATTTTAGGAGCTGGTGTTATAGCAGCTATATACAGTTATACACCGTTATATACATTCTGTAAAAATCAAATGTCTGTTACGGTTCAAGAGATAGGTCCCTGTGACAGACAGACAGACA